>CM017563.1:31650906-32250906 GCA_007844125.1 Sinonovacula constricta
GTAGTAGTACTAGTAGTGGTAGTAGTAGTAGCAGTAGTAGAAGTAGTAGTATTAGTAGTAGTAGTAGTAGTAGTAGTAGTAGTAGCCGTAGCAGTAGTAGTAGTAGTAGTAGTAGTAGTAATAGTAGTAGTAGCAGTAGTAGTAGTGGTGGTGGTGGTAGTAGTGGTAGTAGTAGAAGAAGTTGTTAATATTCATAAACTGTATAGAAAATATTATTGTTACTTAGTATACAAGTGACTTTTGCATAAAATCATGACAACTAAAACAAGAGTTTGCCTCCACAATGGTGTAAAAGCTGGTGAGATTAAACTCTATGGAAAATTGCAATTTCAAATTCGCTACGAAATATTTAATGGCTGTACTGTTAGTCATTCTGCTAAAGAAAATCAACGAGGGTTTTCCGAAATAAATGGGATTCAATACTGCATGATTCATTTTATGATTACTCAAACGACGAATGCATTGCATTTTAGACTTCGGATTGTCGATATAGTGCAAAAAGCATGCTAATGTAAGAGACTTCAAACGAAAGTTTAAAATGCAGTAATGGTCGTTTTAAGAAAGATGAGATTTAAATCGACCCTATCGGATTTGACCAAAAACGACCATTGACGAAAATATGCCTTTATACTTTACTTGTTTTGTGTATTATACCGGAAGTTTGCAACAGTATCCGAATAAATGAAAATGCATTAAATGCATTAATGAAGTCTAAACTCTCCAAAATAAATCGATAGTTAAAGTTGGCTCGATCTGGGTACTTGTTTCTTCACCTAGAGTCGAAAAAAGTTTCAAAAGGACATTGTTTTGATTTGAAAAAAAATATTTTTTTTTTTTTTTATTTTTTTTTTTTTTTTTGTTAAACAGTAATATCTTGAATAAATGTATTTAATGTCCAGATATGATGAAAACAAAAATCGTTCAAAGATTTCTACTTAAATCTGATTAGCTTTTAACCGGCACATCCTTCTTTGTTCTGCTCGAGTTGTTCTGTAGAGTGTGCTCTAATGAAAGTACAAGCGAAAAGCAGCATCTCCAATTGCAACTTATTAAGAGAAAATTGCGGTCAACTGATTAACAATGGTGTTTGGGTTCGATTGGCAATGTCGCCAACTCTTTATTTTTGTTGTTTGTCTTTCTGTATTTTTGATATTTTTAGAAAAGAACATTGTTTTCTTTTATCTGTCTTACTTTAATAAATACTGGTTATATTATATATATTATCATATTTTAATCGGACTATGTTTTATTAAAAATTCGGTATCCAAACATATTTAAAAACAGGACATTCTTTTCTTTTATTTGTCTTACTTTAATTAAACAGTTGTATTATTAATCAGACTATTATTATAACAAAGTCGGTATCCAAAAACTTTAAACACATCCAAGCCATTCAATGAGCATGTTTAGTTTGTTTGTCAATGCTATCGATTGTTTTGTTTTAAACCAGTTTTAAAAAAGAAGGTATTGTATATTATTAAGAGTTTCCTTATTGTTAAAAAGGAAGCATTTTGTCAGATGTTGGTAAATCCTTATTAATTTGGTCTTCTGTAACCTACACTTCCGATTTTGAAGTTCATTTGTACAGAAAATAAATCCCAAGATAACCTATTACGGCTCTAAACCTGCTGGTTCCAATACAAATACTTCTTAACATACATTTAATTAATAATTTGGGAATGTCATATATTATTTTGAGATATATTAATGTTTTGTTTAATATAAAAGCGAGTCGAAAAAAAAGTGTTTGTTTATTGGGTTTATCGTCCCACCAACAGTATTCAGTTATCTGGAGACGTGAAGCAGATATAGTGCTGCCTTCACTGTGTATAGCATGCCGTCAACACCTGGCATGATACCACACTCAGTTACATTATCCTGACACCGGGCGAACCAGTCGTGGGCCTACCCTTATAGTGGCGTGAGCAAGGTAGCTATACCACTACCATTTTAACGACATTGGTATGTCGCGGCAGGGATCGAGCCCGGGGCCTCGGAAAATTATGTGATATTACGACATAATAAACATATAACCGCTTCCCTAAACCAGTCTTGTTGATAAAAGTCGGGGTGTAGGAAGCTAGATAAGCATTGTCAGCTTAAGTCAAACTTTGGACCTTTTTTAACAGAAAATCAAATTGTCTAAATATAAACAATTAGGCTACGACAAAAAATGAAAGGAATACAAATATATAGTACATGTATACGCTTCATTTAATTGGAAATATAAAAAATAAGAAAACATTGGTAGTAAATAGTAACTTGTATTTGTCCATCTGAAATAATGTTCTGTTTATTATATCACACATCTTATATAAAAGTATTCAACCCAAAACATAAAACAATATGCCAAACATTTATTGAATAGATTTACCAGAACGTGTGTAAGGGACGTTATCCATATTTAATCATCTTCTCAATCATAATAGAGTTGTATTTCTTGGTTTGTACAAAGTCATGGACGAAAGGAGTTGTTTTTTCTCGAACAGATTAATTAATTTGCTAGTGGTCTCGTTTTTTAAAAATAAACGAAAACTAATAAATAAGTAAAAATATGCATGTATTTATTTAATAACCGTCTCATGGTATATAATTTTATGTATATTATATACACCATGTCCTACAAAAGAAATGTACTAATGCGTTTATTAGTTTATTAATTCGTGTTTGTACAAACAATATTTATTCAACTTTAAAGACATAAAGAAACTGAAATATTTAAGTTGTTTTTACAAAGAGTCATTAATGCTGACATCGAGACCAATTTGTGATAGAAACGAATGTGACATAGTTGTCTGAACAGTTGTCCGTATACAAAATATCCCCAAAAGTAGATTGTTACAATTAACGGCTACGCATTATTTCGGAACACGTGTGCTCCATTACAAAAAGCATAAGCAAAACAACAAGATTAACGTAAAAATGTATACAAGCAATATACAAATATAGGGTGTGTTCGATTGTTCTTTTGTAAGGCAAGATCACTTAGCAGAAAAAGACGACTCTCTCCTCCAGCGTTTTAATTGGATCTATGGCGACAGGATTACCATTTCATGTACTTTAATATTGTTAATACTGTTTTGAGTTGCTTCTTTTGATACTTCAGCTGACAATGTTGGTATAGTTGTTGTTGCTGCTGCTGATTTGTTGTTATTTATGCTTATAGTGTTGCTGATATAAATGCAAAAAAGTCTTTCTAAATCACTAACAACAACAAAAGAATGAAACAAGAATTTCATCATACATTGTTTTTGCATAGCTGGAAGAGAAGGCTCAAGCACGAGGGACAAAACTAATATTCGAAAAACTTGAAACACGCTTTTAAAAGCAATCAAAGTATCTTCAAACAGCAGGCCGAGAATCCGTGCAGCACAGTGCTGCTACAGGAATGACATTGGCTCACTCGGAACACATCGGTCATTTCTACGCAATAGTCTTGCTCCGGTACCGCCAAGTAGTTTCGAAAGAACCTTTTGTCATGCGGCCATATTGAACCGAAAGGAGTTAGTGCGTCTTGACAGTTTTCTCACCTGCAAAAAAAGATTGCATTTAATTTACTTATTTAACTTAAATCTATTGCAAATAATATCGTTTAAGCCATTTAAAATTAAAACTAAAATAGTGGTTGAGAATATATTGTTTGATATCTAAGTGATAAACATTAAATTTATAAATTTATAAACTAAGAACGTGTACCCGGGGACTTCTTAAAGATATTGTTATAACAATATTAATAACAATATTATACTACATAAAATTAAAAATGTTCGTCTTTATATACAGTTGCAATCTCAATCATCATAGTATGTCTGTTTACACATGCCTTTGTTAGAGTTAATCCTGGCCATAACACCAAAGATTAAATTATTGATTACAATGAAAAATTACAATAAATAAGGCAATTAATACGGCACATAAAAATTATGCAGACGTAAGAAGTTACTAGATTCCGTTAAAGCGTTGTAAGTAAATGATAAGTGTTAGTTCTATACCATGTTAATTTTTCATTGCAAACCCAGCTAGTCAATTCAAAGCGTAGCGTAAATGAAAATGTAAGCCAACACACAATTTTGTACAAAATCAAGAAAGTAATAAAACATATATATATTAGTAATAGATAATAATATAAACAACTTACCAGCAAAGATAGAGGACCCTGACTAACTTTTTAATATTGTTACAACCCATCCGCCATTCCATTACTTGTGATGGTTGTTTTTGTGTTGTGTTTTTATGTGTTTACCGTCCTTGACATTCATTGTTTTCAATTAACGGTAGACGATGATCACTTAGTGCTGCATTCAATGTGATACCATGCCATGAACACCTGCATAGTTCCACATCAAGTCGTACGTTCAATGTGATACCATGCCATGAACACCTGCATAGTTCCACATCAAGTCGTACGTTCAATGTGATACCATGCCATGAACACCTGCATAGTTCCCCATCAAGTCGTATTATTCTGAAACAGGAGTGGGTTGGGGTCCAACTTCCCTAGTTAAATTACCTGGGCGTAAACAAGTGAACTATACAACTTAATTTTCAAGGGTTATGGTCCCTCACACTGCTCGACCTCTCATCGTTGGGTCCGAGTTCTGGTCAGGGAGAAGGACTTAATGTGATAAGGTCATACAGCTGACCCTCGGTACGCCGGTAATTCCGACTAGACGTTTGCATGGCGCCTTAGGGTAGAGTTACACACCGACGACTCTTGGCACCGGCGGTCGATTTACACATTTGTATAACTCATTAACAGTAAGAAAAGAAGCTTAAAAATGTTTGAAAAAAAATGTATTGTTTAATTCTAATGCACTTATATGTTTTCTTCGATTGTGGTGTTCTCATTTGGTGAATATAAAACAATACTTTTGTAATAAGTTTTAAGTAACTATATTTTGTTTGATAAAAAAGCTTTCTTTACTGAAATGATCCAGTTATGAAGATATTGCCACTTTTCACTTTCGTAGCACGACCTGAAAAGATCTAAGCGTTGTCGGATCAGGATGTGCACTAGTTACATAAAAGCCTATTGCTCTATGCATATATTCATTTGAGTGTTGTTTGAGTGTTGTTGTTAGTTTAAGCGTAATATTAGTATATATTGTTAACATAAAGGTGACTTAACTTATATTAAATGATATTATTTTTTCAATATGGTTTCCTTTGAATGTTATGTTAAAAACTATCATCTTATGAAAACAGAAAAGCAAACTAACCAAGAGCTATATGAAACCAAAAATTCTACAAGCCGACACCAAAAAACGTGTTATAATAAATAACATGCAATACATTTCATACACAGTGTCCGGTAACAAATACCCGTAGATGTGCGAAAAGCAAGACGGTGTTAAGAACAATCGAAACTTAATGTGTACAATGTATATACTTGTGCGAGAAAAACTTTGCTGTGCGTAAGTACTTAGTGCCATAACTGAAAACAGTGCCATGAGCTTGTATTTATAAGAATCGGATTTGGAAAACTGGTTATAAAATGTTGAACACTTACAAATGGTTAAAAATGGCACATATTAAACATGTTTACTGTGAACACTGCCCTTAAACACATAAATAATAAGCCAATATCTATTTCTATAAGGTAATCTTTCTCTGAGTTTTCATGATTTTATATATTTGTGCAGTTTTTTATTTTCATGCTTCTTATCGCTTCATCGGCGTCCCTTACGAGGACGGGTCCTTCTATAAACTATTTCGTATTCACCGACAATAGTTTGAAATACGCAACAGCTCAGTTTTATTCTGGTGGGTCTTTTTGTGTGAAAATGACTATGTGTTCCGAATGTGAACAATGGCAAACAATAAATCAATGAAGCAAGCAATAATAGACATTTACGGACTTCAGACAACGACGAATATTGCAACTGTAAACCGCATAAGTTATACTCTTTAACAAAAATGTTTCTCCACTTATGTACATGTGTATTTCTTGTTTACGGTAAATTAAGCAAACATATACCGGCCTTCATACCTGCACCGGTTGTCAGACAGGACTACATATGGCCCATGTCGAATGTGTGTGATGTTTAACTGTGTGTGACTATGTCATATGTCGGCCTTCATACCTGCACCGGTTGTCAGACAGGACTACATATGGCCCATGTCGAATGTGTGTGATGCTTGACTGTGTGTGCCTATGTCATATGTCGGCCTTCATATCTGCACCGGTTGTCAGACAGGACTACATAAGGTCCTTTTTTAATGTTTTGGATGTTTGAGTCTTAGTCATATGCCGGCCTTCATACATGCACCGGTTGTCAGACAGCGCTACATAAGGTCCTTTTTTAATGTTTGTGGTGTTTAATGGTTTATGGCTTAGTCATACACCGGCCTTCATATCTGCACCGGATGTAAGACAGGACTGCATAAGTTTCATTTCGAATGTTTGTGATACTTGACTGTTTGTGGCATAGTCATTTGCCGGCCTTCATACATGCACCGGTTGAAAGAGTGCGTAACATATGGTCACTTTCGAATGTTTGTTATGTCTAATTGTTTCGAGTTTAGTCATTACTACAGCCATGTAACATACGCCTTTCCCGGTGTTTTGAATATAAAAATATGATTTTTAAACAAATAAATGCGTTCGTTTTAAAGCTCTCAGTTCGGACATTAAAATTGTTTCATACTGTAAACTACTTTTATGAACCACTAAGACTGTAATATTAAATCACATGTTATAACTAAAATGCCTCTAATTTCGTACTACACAAGTCTTTTCCAACGATTTAAAACATGCACTGAAAAAAGCGAAAGCTATCAACTGATAGTAAAACCATGGCAACATAACGATGTTATAAATACTAATTAACGTATAAAGAAATAATATGCAAGCTACAGATGAATATATATATATATGTAGCATACCATGTTGGCGATCTGTAAAAGATAACGAATCAATGAAATATTAAATAATTATATTTATAATAATAACGTTATGTCTATAACAATAAACAATGTTTTGGTCGACATGCAAGTACATACAATTGAAAAAAAAATAAAGAACAAGCTATTCTTGGTAACAAGTACACATACAATTATCAGTACTCATATACTTATACTAGTTATTATAAAAATGAGCTTGTCGCTTAAGATTGCAAATCTAATAAAAATAAAACTTTGTTATTTTTTTTTATTTTAGCTCAATCTATTATACAAAGTTTGAGCACATTGTATTGTACAGACAATTGCAGCATTAACTAAAACGTTAATGCTTTTGAGTTTATAGCAAAAATATGTAACAATGAAGAAATGACTATGCATTGTGATCGAAAAAGAACATTAAAATATCTAACAATGTCTGATTAACTTACCACAACTCTTATTATTATTATTAAATATGCCATATTTCATTTCTTAGAACAATGCCCATTGTATTCAATTCACACCAGAAAAAAACAACCTTATCTATTCCATTCAACAGCTTATCAACCTCGATTACTCGAACACCCACTATGTCACAACCTCGCTCATTAGAACGTTCAGAACATCACATCTTTGACTTGGTGGCATTACCAGGTTTCTTATCCGACAGCCAGATGTCCGACGTACAATCCCCGCCGGGGTAGCGGATCTCGTGGGCCAGAGCAGGACCGTCGGGTTCGTCACCGAAGTCCACTAAGAAGTTTTCGTTCAGTTTCAGTCCGCCTTTTACAGTGTCAACGTCTATCTGAAGCATCATGGAGCCTTTCCTGGGGAAATGAATGGAGATGACAAATACGACGGAGATATAAACTTATTTCTGTTAAAATGTTGTTTGTTCAAAAGAGTGATTGCTAAAGGTATTAGATTGAACATGTCTGAGTAGATGGGATTTGCCGGCGTTTTGCCGATACTGTGCAGCGACATTTCTATCATTTAAGCACAGGGGCACTTATGAGGTGCCCAGGCACTGAACCCGCCGGTCCATTATACTGACAACGACGAGTCAGGCGCAATGCTGTCCCCTTAGCCCCGAGCGTAAGAAGGGAAGCCACTACTACCAACTTTAAAGAACCCGCGACCTCCAATTCCGCAAGCCGATGCTCTACGACCTGAGCTACTGCGGCCGGTGTGTCTGAGTAGAACTGTTGATCGTGAACGTATGCTTGAATAAGGCTTTTCTTATGCACATATAGCTGAAAGTGAAATCCGGGTAAACCAGCTTATTATAAACTCATGTTTAAATCAAAATATAAACAAATTGCAAACAAAGTTGAAAGTGACGTCACTTACTGAGCTTGTCTTGGTAGAACTTCTTATCCCTGGACTAGAATATGGATTTTGTGACGTAAACAAATGACTGAATCAGAATAAATCAACAAATTGCAAACAAAGTTGTAAGTGATGTCACTTACTTGAGCATGTCTGGATAGAACTGTTTGTCCCAGGACGAGAACAGGGATGTTGTGACGTAGAGACGTTTGCCATCAAGACTCAGTTGAATCATCTGCGGGGAACCGCTCACCGGCTTACCTTTGATCTTTCTGTGGGGCGGCTGCTCCTTTAGATATATCCGAAAAGTTGCGATTGCATTTAGTTAAGTTTAATAGAGCCTTCGTCCCATCAACAATTATTAAATGATTCAAACTCGCAACTTCCGTTCCGTAATAAAAATGATCTGCTGTGATATTAGGGCATCGGTGTACAATAGTTCAGTTTGTATTATTTGTGCGTTTATTGTCCCAAAAATCGCTAATTTATTCAGAGACAACGATATCCTATAGCAAATTTAGTGATGCCTTCACTGTTAAAAGAATGCCATTAACATCTGACATGATACCACAACCAATCATATTAACCTGACATATACAAACAAAAAACACAACCGAAATGTGCAACGCATCATGACCAAAATCAACAATATTTTGTTGAAGCATTAATTAAGTATACGTTAATATCAAATCTATTTAAGGTGATCTAAATTAAAACTTTAATCCATTTATGTATATGTCATCAATAACTATAAAAATATTTACCGGTACAATTTGCACAGTTTATAATAAGTAAATAAAGCAGAACAATTTTAAATAAAGCATTCCAAACTTATGTATTAGAATGGTAATAAATGGACATAATGTATGTCTTAAGTTAAACTTTAATTCAGAAAATGTAATTACTCGGAATACTAACAGCGTCACTTAAGTTTCGAGACAAATGCTGCGTTGTCGGTCTAATTAGATTTACAGCAAAATGTGAAATATATATACATTACTGAAAGATACAACATGACTGAAAGATACAACATGACTGAAAGATAAACTGAAAGATACAACATGACTGAAAGATACAACATGACTGAAAGATACACTGAAAGATACAACATTACTGAAAGATACAACATGACTGAAAGATACAACATGACTGAAAGATACACTGAAAGATACAACATTACTGAAAGATACAACATTACTGAAAGATACAACATGACTGAAAGATACACTGAAAGATACAACATTACTGAAAGATACAACATGACTGAAAGATACACTGAAAGATACAACATTACTGAAAGATACATGTATCATTACCTTCAGTTCAAGATCCTTGGTGACCTTGACCTTCCCTTCCTTGGTGATGCTCCCTCCAAGGAAGATCTGGGGAATAAAACACAACACAACGAGAATCAGGCATGGTTAGAATATTGTGGGATGGGGATGGGATTTGCCGCCATTTTTGCCGATACTATGCAGCGACATTTCTGTCATTATATCACAGGGGCGATTATGAGGTGCCCAAGGACTGAATCCGGCCGGTCTATTTTACTGACACCGATGAGTCAGGCGTAATGCTGCCCCCTTAGCCCCGAGCTTAGGAGGGAAGCCACTACCACCAACTTTAAAGTCTTTGGTTTGACCCGGCCGTGGTTTGAACCCACGACCTCCCGATCCACAAGCCGACGCTCTACCACCTGAGCTTTTGCGGCCAGTTTAGAATATTGTAAAAGCACAGTTAAATGTAATTAGTTTAGTTGTATATACCACTTATTTTAGATAAATATCTTGTCATATCTTGAACTGACCCTTTGCCTACATCAAATACATGAAACAGTATCTTACAACTACTTGCCGGAAATTTTTAAGGGCATAATTTCTGCATAAACTCATTCTTTTGTCAAAGTAAAGACAATTTTGAAATATTTTTACACAGTACAAATCGTGAAAACTTGTTTATTCTTTCCAACTATCTAAAAATAAGCACGAAAGCGGGCTCTGCTAAAAATACGAGATATTGACGTCAGAGCGGACTACCCGGATAACGATATAACGTTGTCCTAAAAGTACGCTGTCAGTGGTTTTCTTAGTCTAGAAATAAATATCCTAGCAACGTGGCTAAGATAGGAAATACCTGTTTGCATTGACGAGTTGGGATTAATGCTTAACTGTTCACACAGATCTAAGGAATCAACGAACAGCATTTTGCAATGGCTAGGGTTACAATTACTTGGTTATTTGAGAATATTTGGTAAGGCGTTGTTGCTCAGAATGCTCACGTAGGAAATTACATTCCTATCGTCTTACAAATTAAGCCGCCGTTTGTCTTCTACACTATTTGGGACAGGAGACTGGAATCGAACCGCGGGCAAGCGCTACCAAATTTTTCATGTTTATTATGTATGTATCTAGGATATGACGTTGCTTCCTCAGAATGACCCCCATAAGGAATTACGTCCCTAATCAAGAGGCCCGCAGTTCCCGGCTGCGGAAGTCAATTTTTTATGTTGATTTTCGGTGTTAATATTTGTTAGTTCACCTAGCCTGATTAGCTTCAACTGCCTGTCAGAGAAATGTAATGAGTCTAGGTGACTAGGATGTCGTTTGTTTTAAATTCTTCTATGCCATTTATAATTAAAGGAATAAAACAAACATGGTTTGAAGAGCTTTTTGCTTAATCTAATTGATTTCATGTATGCCAATATTTTGTTCAGATTCATAGTTTCTGTGTTCAGAGTAGAAAATTAAATCACTTACATTGATAACGAGATTTATTAATTAGACACACATTTTATTGTTTAACAGCCGAAAAGTTTTAAATCTAAACGACTTCGTGAAACTTCGGAACTATTCGTATAGATTCGTGTTAAATCGTTAACTTCCGTACCTGTCCGACAAGTTTTGGTTTGCTGGTATCGGTGATGTCATATTGACGGATGTCTCCGTGTAGCCAGTTGCTGAAGTACAAGAAGCGGTCATCCAATGACAGCAGGATGTCGGTAATAAGTCCGGGCATGTCCGGCAACGCCCAACCGCTCACCTCCTTCGGGGGAACAGATATCACCTTCTCCGCGCTCCATGTTCCTTGCTGGAATATACACAATATGGTGGTTTAAACATATTTTATCACATTTTACACTGTAAACATAGTAAGCATGTACCATTCTAGCAAACGGGAAATAATGCAACGAAAGCATATTTTGCACAACTCTTTCCATAAGAAAATAAATGTGATTTTTGCTGTTTTGCCACTGGCGTAGCACGGTAGGCAAGTGCATGAACATTTTTTACTGCTCCGTGACAAAAATATCTCTTTACCAAGGCTAAGCGGCAATAACAGCCTTAACACTATTCAAGCAACGCTCGTGTATCCCCCAATGCTAAACTCTGCCTGTTTGTGTTTTGGTTTTAGGAATCAATCGCAGCGACACAAGTATTGTTATTATAGCGAGGTCCTGTCATTTTAGTGGAGGCAGGTCGGTGGTCGGCGAGCAGTCAAAGTAGTTTGTTTTTGCTTTGTTTTTGAATTACATTGCAGCGACCATTTATGATCATAATAGCAACGTCCAGCTTTTTGGTGGAGGAACTCATAACCAGGTAGAACCACAGGCGCACCGCAAGTCAGCTGGAATACATTCCCACATTGTCCTTAGCCCCGAACGGGACTCGAACCCAAAGAGTGAGAGGCTAAGCAGTCAGAGGAGTTACAAATCGGCGTCTCTACCACTACGCCACGGGCCACGGGCGCTCCAGTCAAAGTCCGATACTATACCATTCGACCGCTGGCGACCATTTGAACTTTAAAATATCATGTCCCACGTGTTGGTTACATCGCTATTTATCAAACTAAATCAGCCAGCTGATTATTTTTACACAAGTCTGAGTACGTATCGGTATATCATGATCTTGGCCTATGTTCAACCTTTTTATTCTACTATTAGTTTTAACCAACACAAAATCATAGAGCTCTATTTGAAAACACCTAAAGTCGATGCTAACAATACACTGCTGAAGACTCAACAACAAAAAGTGAAGATCCTCATCAGAAGATCTTGGTCTTCACTGCTGGTCTAAGTCTTATCAAATAGGACTAGCAGGTTAAGAGTTAAGGTATTATGGTCTGCAAACCTATTTTTCGAACCCGAAACAAGCTGGGGTGAAAATATGGAATCTGTATTTTGTTATCATAAAATTTACCACCTTACGCCAAGGACATGAAATGACACGAAGTTATATCGTGATCTTGCTTGCAAGTTATAATGAAAATAAATATACTTCTCGTATAAACACAGGGCCGTAAAGTTATGCTAGCCAGCTGTAACAAACAATAATCAGTGAAAATGAAACTAACGAAACATCCTTGACGCCGTAGAGAGCATGCGCTTTAAATAAGAAGTTGACTATCCTGGGAACTAAACACTCTCTTACACTGCTGATTAATCACATAAACATTTGACAGTAACGAATCATAACTTTGATGGGAAGTGGAGTATTTCTGCTACTTTGTTTTCTTGTTCTCTGCTACATCTGATTTACCAGCTTCAATTCTAACATCGGTATACTCGGTTTCGTTTATTAAACAGAACATCGCCAAACGGCTAAGTTTTTATGATGTTTTTTATAATTGCAAGCTACAATTTATTGTACCAAGCTACCCTGTTAAAAAAGTGTCTCATGGAACACCACCGACATCGTGTTATTAACTGCTACACTATCGTCCCCATAAAATGCATCTCATAAGGGGCAACGCTCTCGAGAGCGGGGTCAATGATTTGTAGTTACCATAAAGAACCACCGAGGCACCGCATGTCATGTTGACGATCTCCCCTGTATTGAGTTTCTGCTCCGACTTGTGCCCTCAACAAAGGGCCACACCCTCCGCGTACAGAATCAAAATCAACAATAAAAGCAACAGTTTAAACAACACAAACACTAGACAAACAAAGCACAGTTTTAACTAACTTTGTTTTTGAAGAATCGGAAGACAGTGGAGCTGAGAGCACAGCCGACGAATCCCTCGGTGGCCTCAGGGTTGTGCAGGAAGCGGATCTCCAATGGAATCCAGCCCTCAGGTCCGAGGTCAATGGTCTGGATCATCCGATGGGTGGTCCAGTCCCAAACATACAGGTACCGGGAATACTTTCCTGGATGGTGGAGTGGGGTAATATAAGAAATTTGGTTAAGATTTGGTGTTGGTTATGATCAACCGACACTATGTTAATATGATTTTATTGACGACGTCGAGTTATTGGTGGAGGCAGACCGCATGAAGTAACATAGTTGCACCGGATGTCAGCTGGGAGACCTGCCTACATAAACGTCCTAATCTTAACTGGGACTTGAATCCACGCAGTGGGGAGTGGGGGGTGGGAAACAAGTCGGTAACACTAACCGTTCAGAAACGAGCGCTCAAATGACATGAGATATGCACATTAAACATTTTGCGGTGTCAAATTTCAATACTATTTCAAAACGAGATGTGACAAATGATTTGCTATTACGGAAAACTATTTATTTTTCAACATTCCTTTATTAATCACAGGAACGTTGTTCTTGATAAGATACATTTTGTGTAGGTTTCGTTGATGCTGTCAATGCTGCGTCTCTCGTTTTTTGTTTAAAAATGGTGTCCGACAGTTTGGACTAAATTTGTTCTCTCATGGAAACACATAAGTTACTGCTACATGTACCTAAGTGCTGTTATTCATCTTAAAGGTGGTATTTCACAGTTTGGACCAAATTTTCTTTTCTCAAAAAACCAACAACAAATAGGTCATTGTTATCTGAAAAGTTCATGCTAAATGCTGTTCATTGATGTCCTAGATCTGTATGAGCAGTCAAGCATAAAACACCACTCGTCATTGCAAACGTGTATTTCCTATCAGAGCCACGCTGCAGAGACAGTTTTTGTAGACTAAGAAAATCACGTGAAATCACGTGACCCCTAACTTTTGAGATCACGTAAACTGATCATCCGGGTAATAAGCCCTGACAAGATGCCCATTTTTATGCTAAAATTCCACTCGTGCTTATTTATAGATTGTTAAACAATGGACATTTTAAGTGAAATACTTCACGATTTGTGCTGTTAAACAATTGAGGTAACATTATAAACAGCTTTTACTTGAACTTAATTATAAGTTTATGAAAACAATTAAGCACAAAATCCCCAGAAAAGGAGTAAGGAGTTGTTATATGTTTTAGATATAGGCAAACTGTCGGATACCACCTCTAATTCAATTTCATCGCAAGAAAGGCTTCAAAAAGCAATTTCATAAAATTGCAGAGGCTGTGACTTTTATGTTGCCGTTCAATTATGCTTATTATCTGATACAAAGAAAAACAAAGATTATAATCCAAGATTGTTCGAACCATTCTTGACGTCCTGGGGATCGAAACCTTTTCTGAACGTGTTCGGGGCACCCCAGCCAGTGCTAATCATGACGTTGTGGTACGGCTGGTACCAGTAGTCGTAGCCGAACTCGGAAGTCGGACCGTTCTCCCAGTTGCCCACCAGGTTAAACGACTCGCCATCCAGTAGGACAAAACCACCTGGAATCATACATACCGTTTATCCGAAAATATCACACACAATTACGTTCATTCGGAATCATTCAGAAACATCGTTTATTCGAAATCTATCTGACACATAGTTTATTCGAAATCATGCAAAGCATCTATTCGAAATCAATATCATACACAACTCTTATTCGAAATCCATAATAAACACCGATTATTCGAATTCAATTATGTACTTTGTTTATTAGAAACCAATCATTCGTGCCCATTATTCGATACCAATCATTCACACGATTTATTCGAGTCCAAAGCTATCCACTGATAACTGATACAGAAAAATGAAAAAAAAAAACCATATACATGTACGCGGCAAATTTAACTGTAACCTTGACCTTGACATGCGGCTTACCTTTGTTCTCACCCTTGGTGTCACCCATACAGCTGATCATGACCTTACCGTTGGCCAGACAATGGCTGGTGTGGGGAGCGGTCAGACCAGCCTTGTTCATCATCTCCTCGGGCTCGACGACCTATAAGTAACATAAACTGACCTTATGGCATTTTGTTTTATATGGATACTAAAATTAAATGTAGCTAGGCATGTCATGTTTATAATGAAAAAGAATATGTACTCTTGTAAGCTATGGTCGACGCATTTATCACTCGGAACACCTCGGACATTTCTACCAAAGAGTCCGAGCTTTCCGGGGAAAAAAAGCGGCGGAAAGTGCTGAAGTGGTCAGATTATGAATTTATGGTTCTTAAACAACAAAGAGGGAGTGATGCTTGGTAAAAAGGGAAAAGTTGCCAATTTGTAATTTCTCTATCTCATCAGCCACGACCCTACAACTCGAAAAGACGGATGTTAATATAATGACCTAAGCTATGTCGCTGCAATATTTATAACAGACACAGAGCGCATGTTTTGTTCCATATATTCTCTGGCTCTTAGATCTGCAAAGAGATGAACTATTTTTGCTGCTTATTAAAACATCTTGTTACCTAAAGAACTGTCACAAATTTTACCTGCTCTCTTATCACCTAGGTTTCTTTGGACATGAAACTCGCATATTTGCAGACGAAGAATATTCGGTAGTTTGTTGTTGTTCTTTTTATTTAGTACTTATCCGTTCGTATGTTCTTTTTCTTTCAGTAGATTTTCTTTTACAGTAGTTTTTCCCTGAAGTGACCGTTTGGTATAATTATCTTTTATGTTTGAGGACATGAATTGGTCTTATGAAAATACTCACAAAATTATTGTGAATGAAATAAATTCTGATATTTACCGGGTTTGTGTCATTTTTCGACATATAAAGCAATGTAAATTGATCAATTGTTTGGTACAAGTCTTCTAAAGTTCCATTGTCAATCCTTAAAACTGCAGTGTCTTGCGGCAACAGGGAAAGAAGAACTTTAGAGAAGGAACATGTTGTTTTTCTTTTCTAATTGTTGTTAACAGCGGTGTAATCGTGATATGAAAAAAAATACTTTTTGTTATTTTTGTTTTTATGGTGCTATTGTGTTTATGGCTGATGGCATTATTTTACTAAAACAACAATATTTAAGTCAAAAACAACAAAAACAGACGCTGTCAAAATATAGTTACTTAATTTATTACATTTATTGACTTTAATAATATATACATAGGATATGACGTTACTTCCTCAGAATGATCCCATAGGGAATTACGTCTCTAATGTCTCTATTAACCATATTTGCTATATTTACTATATTCAAAATATTTTATAAGTAATATATTTACCCTTCTTGCACTGACACCACACTGTTCACGCGTGACGTTTAATAAAATGTAAATGTGTCAGTGAGCTATCCCATCACATTGCTAACATTAGCTTTACATCTTTAGAAAGGTGTTATGTTTGAAACAAATCAATATGCTGTTACTAGTTGCAAATAGATATGTGGCAAAGTACATAGATATCAAGTCTATATTAGAGTTAGAGAAAGATTATGGAGGGGCAGACAATCCCATGATGCGTTAAATCCACCTGATGTAAAAAGTCCTATAATAAACGCGCGTTGTGATAAAGGAACACAAAGGCATAAGTACAGTTTTTCGAACACACCACATGGTCTCGAGTCACGTCCGGGATGGATGACAATGTGGGAATGTCTTCCATCTAATCTGTGGCGCGCCGGTGGTTCTACCCAGACATTTGTCTAGGGTCTCCTTTCATAAAAAAGGCTATAGGTCGCTATTATGACCGTAAATGGTCGCTGCGATGTAATTCAACAAGAGGACCATTATGACTCTATATCGCTCACCTGAGTACCTTAGACATTTAGTAATAGTTAGCAAGGAGTATCAACAATGTCTTAATAGTCTGGAATAATTGTTATATGTGTACACAAGCATCATTCAGACAACCAGTTGCAATATTTTTACTACACTGCCATATATGGAAAATAGCCATGCCTCCTGGGTCATGGTTTGAAGGATCAAAATTTCTTTGAATAATCTTGATAAAGGGCCACACAAACAGTATGTTTACCCAAATATCAAACCTCTAGTTTATACAGTTTCTGGCAAGAAGGTTTTCTAAATGTTTCTATATAGCCACACGGAGAAAATGGCCACGCATCTGGTGGCCATGTTTTTGGCAGGATCAAATTTCCTTGAGCACTCTTTATACAGGGCCACTCAGTGAACGGGTACACCAAATATAAAGGCTCTTGGGGATGGGGATTGGATTTGCCGGCATTTTTTGGCCGATACTGTGCAGCGACAGTCTATCATTATAGCACAGGGCACTGATAAGGTGCCCAGGGACTGAGCCCGGGCGGTCAATTATACTGACACCGATGAGACAGACATCATGTCCCCTTAGCCCCGAGCGTTAGGAAGGAATCAAGGCTCTTGTACTCTTTAAACTTTTCCTTTATAGCCATTTTGAGAAAATGGCCACGCCCCTGGTGGCCATGTTTTTGACAGATCAAATTCTTTGAACAATCTTGATAAAGGGTCATACAAGAAATATGTAAACGGAATACTTTTGACTTTGCTCTTATAGTTTCCGACTTTTCAAAGTTTTCCAGTGAAGCCATAACTTGAAAATGACCACACTCTGGGACGATAATGGATTTTGACGGACCAAATTTCTTTGAACAAGTTTGATAGCGGGACACCCAATAACATGTATACTAAACATAAGTGTTCCCTTTTAGATTTTGACAAGAACATTTTGAAATTTTCCCTATATAGTCATACGTGACGCCGGACGCCGAAAACCGGAAGGCAGGCGGTGGGCGATCGCATTAACTCACCTTGAGCTTTGTCTAAGTGAGCTAAAAACACAATACACATCGCCATGACAATTTCCTAACTCATCGTATTTGATAAATGCGCTTAATTTTGACTCCTTCTATTATCGCACGGTCACATTCATTTCATTTTGAAAAACAGTTATCTCGTTCAATCGCTAAAATTTAATTAGTTTTGTTTTGCTTGAGTAACCCTGCTGAAAGGCTGACTACAGGAAGTAAAGCTATATTTTCTTCAAATAAATGACTTTTAATTACTTTTAAAACACACGTTTAAATGTGAGGACCCTCCAGCAGTTTTCGGTCAATAATGCGTGAAGATACAAGTCGAATATACACCAAATATAAACAGAAACAAGAGCTGTCAGAGGACATCGCGCTCGAAGCTTCAAGTTTTTTATATTTAATTGTAGGCCTAAGCCAGACAGTATAAGAACCGTACTTGCAAACAATACTTGAACTTCCTCATATATATGACAAATCGCTGTCTTCAGAGGAACGGGGCAATATTTGTCACAACATTTGACCTATAAATTTCAAACTTAAAAAAGTACGCATCATTACAAGGGACACATGTGGAGTTTTTTTCAATCTATGTTCTATCAATTTAGAGACTGATACATGTAGGACATATGCCTACGAGCAAAACTTTAACTTGAAGCCCCATAGCTCTCCATATTCATTAACAGTTTTGGTAAAATTAATTAAGAATATAATAATCCTTTAAATAGTCATTCGCACAAATTATTCTTTGTAATAAAAATATATTTTTAATAACTGCTGTTTTACCTACTCTGTTCTAATATGGACCACATGGGATAGGAATATGTTTGTTTGTTTGTTTGTTTGTTTTTTGGGTTTATCGTTCCACCAATAGTATTTCAGTTATCTGGAGACGGTATCCACTTGGAGCAGATATAGTGCTCACTGTGTAGACACATGCTGTAACATGCCATGAACAGCTGGCATGATACCACACCCAGTCACATTATCTTGACACCGAGCCAACTAGTCGTGGAACAACCCTATATTTGCTTGCGTAAGCAAGGGAGCTTTACCACTACCATATTCAACAACTTTGGTATGTCGCGGCCCGGAATCAAACCCGGAGCCTTCCGTACCTGGAGCCGACGCTCTACTGCTTGCACTACCAGGTCCAATAGGGATAAGAATAATGTTGACATATAGTAGCTACACATGTCATGGTCCAGGGACTGAGGGATTTAAACTTATATCCATCAAACGCACTGAGGGTCATAAATCCGTCATAGAAACAATAACTTGAACTATGTATGTTATGATAGTCTTGATTCTTTTATATTTCCTGATGCTTGGGTAGAACCGCCGGCGCACCGCGGGTTAACTGGAAAACCTCCTCTACAGACCGGGACTCGAACCCACGCGGTGAGGGGCTGAGGAGTTACAACTACGCGCATTGACATTACGTATGCAATACATAGGGATTTAAAATTTAGCTGACATAACCTGATGTAAAGAATTATTGTTCTAGTTTACGACCCCAAACATGGCCACACTGTTGATCATTTTCTATGTTCGCATTCATTAAAGTGACAATGTTTTTACCCGTGTTCAAAAATAACGATGTTTAAATCGTTTGTTTTCTACGGAAATTAAAAAATACTGTGATTCTGAGCTGCTTAGTTAAAGGGATCTTCCGTGTACTGTTGATTTCACCATTGTCCGTTGGAATTACGCTTGTTGTTTGTTGAATGTTTTACTCCTAAAACATGTTCATTCGTAAGTTATAGAGATGTATACATACAGAACACCGTGCATGTTTTATCAAAGTTATCATCAATCGATAAACTAGAACTTTAAAAGCAAATTGAACCCAGATCGACTATTTTCATTATATAAAATGTCAATATAATTGTTAATGTCGTTACGTGTATATTTTAACCAGAAGGCGTGGTATTCTTTACAAAACTGATTTGTTTGTTTGTCCTCTTTATGTTTTCTCTCCTTTATTTATTTCATGATAACATTCATTCCCAACCCTCCTTCCATCCAACAATCCATTCGTTCCTCTATTTATCCATCATCAATATATCCATCTATCAATATATTCATCCATTCGTCTATCTCTCCATCCATTCGTTTATCCATGCATCTATTCATCCATCTATCTATCCATTCATACATCTTTATATCCATCTATTCATTTATCAATCCGTCCATTCATATGTCTATACATCCATCTATCAATTCATCTATTCATCCATCTATCCATCCATCCATCTAACCAACTATCCATTCATATATCAATCAATCCATTTATCCATCCATCCATCCATCTATTCATTCATCCATCTTTCCATCAATTCATATGTCCATCAATCCATCTTTTCATCAATTCATTCATATGTCCATCCATCTATTCCTCCATCCATTCATCTATCCATTCATTTATTTATTCATCAGTCCATCTATCCATCCATCCATCCTTGTGCCCATCCATCCATTTATGTATCCATCCATTCATTCATCTACCCAACCATCTATCCACTCGGATCATTTCCGTACCGCGGACTTATCCGGACACCGTCGAGTAGTAACGAATTGGGAAGTAAGCGATATTTTAGACATTTTAAAGTTTATGACATTTAGTCATTGGCCTTTTTGTGTTAACTCACACCCTTCGAAACAACAAATAAGTTGGCTTATGTTTTTGGATTTGGTTTCATTTTTTAAATAAATCGCAGTAAACAATTATGATCATAATAGTGACATATTGCTGTTTAGAGGAGAAAGACCCCACACTAATGTCTGCGTTAAAGCACCGGCGCACCGGAAGTCAGCTTAAAGTCCTTCTCACATTAAGTTCTACGCTCCGATCGGAACTCGAACCCACGCGGTGGGAGGCTATGCAGTCAGATAACCTGGCTTAGAAAAACGGTGTAAATGCAAATCAGGTACTACATTTTTGTAAAACGATCTTTCTATCAATATGCCAGGTTACATATGCATAAATTGTAAGTAAGTCATATAAACCTGTAAATGTTATAAACAATTGTAGAAGGCGAAGGGTAAAACATATCAAGAGAACGCGTGTACCTTTCTGATGACCTTCGAAGAAGGTGTTTCACAAACATTTTAACACGAGTCATAAAATGAAGAAGCCCCGTTGTATAAGTTGCCACAGCTTCGTACAAAGGCTTTGAAAATATAACGCGGCCTTGAAATTTATAATTAGGTGCAATGCGCTTTGCAAAATGTGTTGGTTTTTTCTAGTATTTTCTCATATGTCTATAAATAGTGTCATATCAGTCTCTTTATCAGTTGTTTGCTGCGTTTCAAGATCCTGCCAGAAATCGTTTCACGTTCTTCAAACTAGAGATAGTCTAAAAGAAAGCCTGCATTTACTTAGTTAACTTTAAAAAGATCATTTATGTGTATTTTTATATAGATGAATAAGAGTTACGTTAAGAAAGTATCATGACATTTTAACAAAAAAGGTCGATGTTTTCCGACTATTAAAAATTAAACGAACAATATTTATAAACTATGCTATAGTAGTATTATCCTCCCCACCATTAAATAATCAATTCCATGAAAATATAACTGTTTTTCTTTGTTATCAAGTAACGTGAAAGTTCAAGCAGTTATCATGATATCTGATCGTCATCAAATACATGTTAAATGTTTTATGTTCACGATATCTCAAGTAGATTAAGGCAGCCAGTTAAACGTATTGTAAAAATGCCGCTATCATACAAAATGCAAAAACTGTCAAGACACCGGTCACTGTTTTAAATTAAAGTTGATATTTGGATACCCTCGCTGTATATCCCATGCAGTACACAGTCCATTACTCAAAGAGCGGAAGCGGAAATGTTAGAAGGTTAACTAATCTATATTTCGTCAAGTGCCATTATTAAAAGTTCTAGAAAGTGCTTGCGAACACAATGAAAGTAACGTGCACATTTTTCTGATTTAATATTTATTTGACATCACGATAATTATATTCTTCTATCTTTTATTCCTCCAAATATGTAGAGCATTTTATATACGTACAAAAACAAAATTTTAAAAAGTACAAAGTTTCGTTGTACCAGATACATTGCATGGATTACCTTATGTATAGATGGAGCAAGCTTGTTTGTTCCAACGTCGATGACGTAAATACGAGAACTGTTGACGGCCGGAAGTATGAGCCGGTTACGTGACTTGCTCGGATCGTCATGGCAACTTGAGCACGCGTTCCAACCAGAGTGGTGGATCTCGTCTGCTTTGTATTTCATGTTAAGTCGGTGAACGACCTGAAATATTCAAATATACGTTTTACACCTTGTTTATAATATAGTCCACTGGGAAATGAGCTCTGCATCTTCCAGCTGTCTTGTGACCGGTGGTTCTATCCAGACATGTGTCTGGGGTCTTACTAAACTGTTCCCGCCAGATTCTGTTATTGTTGTCCTACACCTATGTGTACACAAATGTCTGGGTAGAACGACCGGCACACCCCTAGTCAGCTGGAAGACCTTCATTAAGTCCTTCACCCTGGCCGGGAGTCGAACCCACGCGGTGAGAGGCTAAGCAGCCAGAGGAGATATAAATCGGTGACTCTACCACTACGCCACGGGCGCCCCTACAAGAATATGTGTGGCTGCAATATAGAAATAAAGATAATTGTTGTGAACCGGTATTTCCATATGTTTATAAATGAAATTGTATAGATACAAATATAGTATGATTCAAAACCAATAAAACAGTGTCCAAACTTTCATTTAGTACCATTTGCCAACATAGGACACAAAACATTACGAAAAAAAAGTTTATTTACAAAGCAAATGACATTTTTGCTAATTTCTTCTTGTATTTTTCATAATCTCATTAATATTCATTAATATACATTTGCGTAATGTTTGATAAAATGAAAGAGTAAGGCCTTAGGAACATTTGGCACTATTTCTAGGACCCTGCCTACAAAGAATTGTAAGGCATGTTCGCCATAATGAACAAGCGAGAAGAGAACGCGCCAAGCGGGTGTTAAAAATAACATCTAGAAACTTTCCACAGAAATAGACATTGCCACTTTTTCGACATTTCATGGTTACATTTCGTCAGAATGTGCTAATAAATGTTGTTTATTAAGCTTGGGGTACGGAGTCAGTTGTTTTGCATCGTCAGCTGCCGGTATTGTGTTGCAAGTAGTTTTTATTCCTGATGCAGCTGCAACTGTTGGTGTTTATTTGCTGTGTAGTGGGAAAATATGTTGCTGATTCTACTACTGTTGTTACTGCTACTGACGTGGCGTAAAATTATGTTGTGTTTCTTTTTAGTAATTGGTTGCCGATGTTTATCTATTAAAAAATTAGGTAATATAAAACATATTTTCATATTTTACATGTGTATCAGTGTAACACTTGTCAAATATAAAGGTATAAATAACTATATTATTGTCTACCAAATTAATAGCATGCAGTAGATTAGAGTTACAAAGTCCGTTGTTTGTTACTGTTGAACATACTGACAAACCAGTTCAAGATCTGTTGTAACGATTGCTAACGGTAACGGATACAGATGGGGTGGTGACGCATCCGCTGCCCTTGCCCTACCCAAACGAGCATACTTTAAACAAAATATTCTATATATATTTCATGTAAAAAAAGGTACAATTGTATTTATATACACGTCAGAACGCATACCGAGCATTCCGGAAATGATTTTCCCGGGGAAGATTGACACGAAATCACCCGTCAAATTAGGATCAGTACTTTACAGTTTTTGCATGTCTTTTGTGCATAATAACTTACATGTACAGATGAAATATAGACTTATCATTTAGTGATGTGTACAAAAAAAGTTTCATTGCATACCTTACTACGAAAGAAAATTCACTCCCTCAAAAATCCTTGATCCAGCCTTGTATTTTACATCAGGTTTCAATGACTGGCAAATATTAACCAGAACGTACAAGAAAGAACATAAATTTGAGACATCGAAGTCGCCGCAGAAAACAAAGAAAGAAAATGCATAAATATGTTACAGTTAGGGACATAACCCGGCTAGAAAGATAGGCAGAGTATCTGCTACTTTGCTTGTTGTTGTTGTTGTTTTCTGCTACATCTATTTGTTATTACACATTGCATTGTTAACATCAGCATACTCGTTTTATTTTGTTAAACATGACCTCGCCAAACACCTCGCGAATTCCGGCTACTCTTTTGTAACTGTAAACCACACTTTTGAACACGGCATACTTGGTTCTTGCCGCTGAAAAAGATCTCACACAACAGATGCGATTTCCTTTTATTGCCTGCCACTCTAATGTCCCCATAAAAAAACTCCATGCTATAAGTGACACAGCTCACCAGGGTGGGACAAATAAACACAATGATACCACATATCGAAATAACTTTGATCGTATTAGATGTCAATGATGTTTTGTGATACGCTGATATTACACTTCAGACTACAAAGCAGAACAATGACCTCCGTGATAAATATGGAAATTGTAAGATACATTAATGTGTAGGCCTACTGTAGCATTAACTGACAAAAATAATTAAGTAAAATACTTAAGATTTCTCTTTATAGTGGAATGGACACGGCTGGTCAAATACTCATTTTTTTTTATTTAAATACTGTTGCACCAAAGGCTCAAATAAGTTAAACCATATTAAATATTACATTGAAACATGGTCACTCATTATTTATGTGTGGACATTTGTTTTCTTCAGGTCAGTACGCGACGGAGTCAGGGAAGTTATTAGTCGGCGGGAAATTACCTTGCAGTAGTTGGAGGACTTGGGGTTGACGTCCACGGTGGCCAGATAATCAGCACGCTTGTCATTTTCCCCTGGCGGAATGATACACGGGATGTACACTATCTCCTCCCGGGCTCCTGTCTTCATCGCTTCCAAAGGGGTAGCATACCCAGGGCCTTTGCCACCACAACAAGCTAGTGGGAGAGAAAACATAATGCATTTTCTTTGTCATATTTTGTATCATTAATTTCGCAGTTTTTCGCTGTAGTTGTAATAAAAATAATAATAATAATTATAATAATTATAATAATAATAATAACAAGTCATAGCCGCATTGCATGTTTGGACTCAAGAAAATAATGTCTCATGAGCCATTGAGCTATAGCCGGAAGATGGCCGTTTGGGGGCAGAGTGTGTCATTTTAATGAATCGTTCATTCAAACACCAATTGTACCGTAGACATCAACCTGAATAAACAAAGTAAAGCCTCTTTATGTTGTTTTATGTCTAGCACGTTGAATGACCGTGAGCCATATGCAGATGTATGTGAGGGTAACGAAAAATAACTCTGACTAGGAGGATACCCATGGCTACCGCTGTTCTTTTAAGTTTTAACACTGGCTTCGTTTCGATTCTAACGGGTTTCTACAATCGCGTACTTCAGTTTATTCAGTGCAATATTACACGAGCGTTAGACGTACGTTTAAGGATTTATTAAATGAGGCGCCATTCTGAAAGAGTGTAGGTGTAAAGATACGATAGTATGTCGTATGTGAGTTAAACAAGATTTTCCATAGGGTCCTGGTGAAGATGTTGATGTATGTCCTTGAACTCGGAACACCTCGGCCAGCACAATCCTGAGTTTTCCGTTAAAAGCGTTGGAAAATGCCGATGTGTTCAGATTGGTGTCCTTGATCATTGAAGGTTGCTTTATCTTCCCGCTGTGCTTGTGCATGCTCTAAGTTGCCAACAAACTAAATCGTTCTTAGGACAATCAGACTGCGTTTGTAAAGACCCAGTCACATCAGCGACCTGATAACCTGGCGATTACTCCGACTGTGAAGTAGTTCCAAAGATGTGTAGTGTTCACATTTAAAAAACTTATCGGTGATCATCGAAAGACAAGTTATCAATAATAGTGGCATGACATTGTGACTGTTTACTTACAGAAGGTCAAGTGTTGCCTTCGTTGCGAAAGCAAGTCTAGGACACATGCAAATGATATCCCTATATCTCACTTTATCTTGACACTGGGCTGACTAGCTGTTGATCTTCCTTTATATGCCGAGCAAAGTAAGAAAAAATATACCTGCGCCAATTGTAATGCCTTAGATAAATGACGGCCTGGATTCGAACCTATGACGTTCTACGCATGACTTGTTGCACAATGCCGAGCAGAAACAAAAACAGACGAAGCGGTGTGTATATGTTCATATTGTAATTCAACTGGTCGGAGGTGGCGGTAAAGTGGCAGTAACGTCCAAACTTTTATGTTCATGATATTTATTTGACATTGTGATAAACAAATATATTTATTTCGCAAAGCTAAATAGATATCATGAAAAAACTCGAACAGTTAACTTTCATGGACATTTGACGAAATTGACACGAAATATGTAAATTCTATGCCAACGCCACCATATGGCGCACCTAGATGAATTAATCTTAAAGTCCAACATGTCACAAGGAACGTACTGATCGATTGAAGATTTATTCTCAATATGTGCGCAAGGGATCTTTCATGTATCACCACATCGATTTCTAGGTGCATTTCCATTTTGTTACATCTCCCGGACATAATTATGGTCATACTGGCGAAGTCAAGCTAATTATTGGTGGAGGAAGACCGACCGGCGCATCGCAGGTTAGCTGGAAAACCTCCCCACGTGATAGTTCTCGCCCGATCAGGACTAGAGTACAAGCGTTGTGGGGCATGTCGTTAAAAATGGTAGTGGTACAGCTCCCTTTCTAAACCGTCCGCACAGTTCATAACTCGTACAACTGATATGTCGATGTAGTTATGTCAGGCTCAACAAAATCGAATTAACGAGGTTTGACTGGACAAAATTAGTCCACGATTAAGATTCAATGAAAGAACCAGATTGCTAACTCTAAGGTCAAGATAAGTACCTCCGCTACTCAGGGTAGATAATTACTTTTTTATATTAGGTCTGTCCTTACTTAAAGACAGTAAAGTAAATTCGCCGACTTTTTGAAACTCCTCTGCCTCGAAGGACGCTCACAACATGGCTTCGAGTCTCCGGCGGGTTATTATTTGTATGTAGGGCTGTCTTCAAGCTAACATGCCTTACACCAGTGGTTCTACCCTATGTCTCGTATCTTCCTCCACCAACAATACTTGAACGTCGCCTTAATGGTCGTTCCAGTATCGCTATGAGATAGTAATCGGAAACAAAACAGTACATTGTGACTAATTAATAACAAAAGAAAACAAGAGTTTGAAAGTTGAAATGTCGTTGTGCCAAGGTCTAAGAAAGAACAAATATTTAGTGTACAGCTTGAATTAACCTGTTTTTGCTTATAAATCGTGTGTTGTATCAGCGTTATCAAGTTGCGAGCTGTATCATCACTTAATTCAATGTCCCTCTACCCTCAGCATAAAATGCAGACATTCAAACATAAACCATAACAAAGCTGCGCATTGCAGTGGAATACAATTGTCGAGCCCTATATATTTCAGAAGTTCAGTTATTCATTTCAACTCGGTACACGTTCTCCTTATTGCACTGAGGGTTGCAAAAGCTGTTAGGTCTGTATGAACACAGTAGCTAAAATCTAGTTTACAGAGCGCCTTTGAGAGTCTGAGAAAACGTTTCGAACACGCATTATCGTTCTTTAAAGCGAGCATTGTACCGTGTTTTGTACAATAGCGGGCAAAGTTAAAAACCGTAACAAAACGGAGTAATAATATGCAGAATCCGTACAATGGAGCAGAATACAGGGATGGAAAATTATCACTGCTTGATTGATGTTGAAGAGCTATGCGATGTGAAGGACGATCAGAACAACAAAATGCATTATGAATAATACTTGTCCATGTAATTAGACCCTGAACACATCGGCACTTTTCGCCATTTTCCGTAGAGCCCGGATTGTGCTATTTTGTGGACATTGTCGAGACATTTTGAGTGTAATTAGGCATCTTTGTGAGTCTTTACAAATGTATGCTTTATGTAGTTTAATTATAGATGTCGACTGGCAAAGTAAATAGTTCAACATAAAAATTCTATGATTTTGATTGGTTCAAACGTGGTATCCGGCAGTTTGGGTTCATTTTTTCTCACATGCAACGAATAATTATTGTTACCCAAAAAAACATTTCCTCGAGATGCTGTTCATTGGTGCCCTGCATAAAAGGTAAAATTAAAGAATAAAACCCCATTTGCCATTAAAATACGTATTTCCGGTCTAAGTCACGCTGCATATTAATCTATTAAACTAAACAAAACCACTTAACCACTTACTTTTGATATCCTGTTACGTACCATCAGGGTAATAAGCTCTGACTTTGATGTCTATTTTTAGCTGAAATCCCCAGCATGCTTATTGATAGACTTGAAAGGAAATGACATTTAAAGCGACAAAACTCACTATTTTCAGTGTCTAGAAATTGAGAAAGTGTCAACAGCCTTTACTGAAACTAATGTATGAGTTTAAGCAGCGATTATAACCAATATCCCCAGAACACTGGCAAGATACTGTTACACGTACAAGATATAGGCAGGCTGTCGCATACAACCTTGAAACAGGCGTTTAATAGTTTGTTAAGATTAAAGTAGGGCACACAGAGGGGCTTTGGTCCATATTGCTTTGGTCAGTCTTTTGTGGCATACACTGCTCGTTTGTACTTATTGCATTTTTTCACTGGAGATAGTATAGTTTGGAATTTACTATAATTGTAATGTAAGGCAAAGATTGACCTATGTAACAAAATATTTCAGCTATCCAGCGGAGCGTTGGTAATTCAATCCAATGTGTGTCAGGTTTGCCACCCACTAAATATAGATGGGCGGCGCTAATGACCAGAATTGTGTGGCTACGATGAACTGAAAATTTTCAGTGTTGTCCTGCAAAAATGGCGTGCTTTTAGAATTCACGTTCACGTTTGCAAACACTTATTAACGGCTAGATATACAATAAATGGATACCACAATTTTTCAAGCTATGTTATATATGTTTACATTTAGAAATTAGTCAAATCCCGACAAAGGCAAACCTAAATGCATTTATAATCTAATTTAATCATAGTGACACGTATTACGATAGCTTCTAGCCATGCAGGTACAAGATTGAAAAAGTACGTTGTAGAACAAACATAAAAATACTTTTGAAATGCAATTAAACAGACCATGAGTGCATTTTCTATCACTGTCCTTCACATTTATGCACCTGTATTTTGAATATGACCAGGTCAAAAAGTAGATTGAAATCAATACATATGTTGATCTACGATTTAGACTAAGAAAAGCTGCCGAATTTAGACGAAAGGAAAAAAAGACACTTACCCATTCTATTCAAAGCTTGATTGCTCTGTAACAAGCTAAGAAAACACGTCTAGGTTTAACTTATCAACACAAAGATGTCCCTGATGTGTCTCACTTCGACTATGACACTTTGAACATACGACGATTGATAACGCACTGAGAAGTGTTTTCGTCTGCTAACAGCGTACAGTATATGACCGTGCAAACTGTCCAATTAGAACACACACTGGTCGGAACACCGTATGCCGTAGGTAAAGCTAGGCAAGGTAGAGCGGTATCTGCTTGACTTGTTTGTTATATAAAGCGGACTAGACATAGGCATGCTTTCATTGGTCACAGATGGCCTTGCATTTTGTTAGTTGTTTGTTTTTTGTTAGAAACAAAACTTTGTTGAACAACAATAATTAGGAGAAAATAAATAGTAAACATGAGTACTAGTTTCACGACAATTTCCTGTTGATTTCAGCACTTTCTGGCTCAGTAACTCCAACCTTTGCATTTGCTTATATACTTTATATGTATAATATGTGCATTTGTTCTTTACTACAGCTGTATTGACTATAACGCTGGCTGGATTTATTGTTTACTGACGTTTTCTAAGCTAAAGCTGCCCGGACTCCGGGGCGTTTCTGTGATTACGCACTTTACGCACGTTTGTAAACTCCATTCGAAAAATAAAAAAATATAAATGTACCAAAAACACGAAGAAAGTCGATGCCTAACCGGGGTGAGGAATGATAAATTTTATTTCCGTAGTTTCTATGTTATAAAATCTTAATACCACACCAATCAAGTTGAAAATGGTTAAAATTATTAAACTTATACACGTCAGGATTTTAGTCTTTTATATTTTGCGTTAGGTTCCTCGCATGTCCGCATTTTACCTGTTATTCATTAGAAATGAACCAAATATATTCAAAGTATTACTTCAAGGTAATTTCCCTTGTAATTGTGCGTAACTTAAAAACGACCCAGATACGGCCCTGATCGGACAAATTCCACCCACCCCCACCTAAAAAGATTTTTTTTTAAATTTACTATATAAAGTTTGTTGTATGCAAAACAATAAATACCAAAAATATATGTGGACATATGTGTCCCTGCTTTTGAAAATACCAAGAAATACCATAAAATACTATTGCAAAAATTTTTTATGTAAAATAAAACAACAAAACCAGGTCAGGGTTTTACCAGATTTATTAAACATATTTTAAAAAACTAAATAACAATACATCAATAAACATTGCATTTATATACAAACTATTAGCATAAACCTTTTTTATATATGTTAATGTAAAGGTGCACAATATTGTTGCAGCATTCACTAAAAACGACTCATATTTCTCAAAGGAAAAACATCCTTCTCCTAATACTTCATCATAAACTGGGCACAACAAATCTGCGAAACTGCTTTTTTTTTCATGTGGTATCCGACAGTTTGGAAGAGAAGTTCTTATCCAAATAAGTAATTTCATTAGCCATTTATACCTTGAAACGTCCTGAAAATGACTTTCAATGATGTCCTAGATCTGTGTGAGCACAGAGGCATAAATCCCCACTCATCATTCCATAAAGGTATTTTCTATCTTAGCCATGCTGCACAGATAGCTTTTTTTAAACTTAACAAACCATGTGACAACTTACTCTTTAGATCAAGTTATATTGTCATCCAGGTAAACGAATTTCACTTCGATATCTATTTTTAGCACACATTATAATCATGTTTGTTTGTGTTTAGAAAGAATGAACATTTAGAGTGATTTTATCACAATCAGTACAGTCTAACAATATAAGTGGTGTTCGATTTCATCTTTACTTAGACTAAAACATGAGTTTATGCAGAAATTATGCACTGGTAAGATTACGTGTATTTAATATAGGCAAACTGTAGTACATACTTTAACCTTGGACAGGTTTGCAAAATGTTTTCAGGGGAGCAGAATAGCTGACTGGTAGGGTAACAGGAATCAGATCACATGGTACAAACCTTGGACAGGTTTGCTTATTTCCTTGTGCAAGTAATTTACCTTGAATTGTTACAGGACACTGAGTTTATAAATAGGTATTTGTGTAATAATCATAAATTCCTGATGCCATGTGTTGGCTACCATTGTATATGACTGACAAAAAGGGGCAGCAACTCCAAGGTCAGCTGAGTGAGAAGTGACTTGAAAGTTTTTCTTGCTATTACTTACTTGTTACTTTTAAAGTAAGAATTCTTAATGTGGTTGTGTCAAAAATCTCGTTTACATGCTAAACAATAATGAAACACAAGTTGTCTTTGCTAACATCGTCAAATCAGAAGATTGCAAAATTCATTAAAAAAACCCACATAGAACGAAATCAAAGAACTCTTTCGGTGTACACATTTCGCTCTCCTATTGTTTTTGACACAAAAAGAACCTCATGGACACAAGCTCTTTCAGATTTGACTAAATAAATATCCAATATCAATATCAAATATTTAATTATTTGATGAATATATACAAAAAATGTGTTTAACACTTTTAATCTAACCAAAACATAATACCATAAAACAAAATGATAAGAAAATTATTTCTTCATCTTACAATAACAATGATTACTTACAAGAATAATCAAAATGATGAAACATTGGCCATCAACCTAGGTATATTCATCCAGTGTATCATCAGAGATAAGCCTCAACACACAATTTTTTACAAATGAAAAGTATTATCTCCCCTTTGTACGCATTTTAATCTTTCCCAATGTTTATTATTTATCTGTTAATAATAATTCTACTGCTTAAGCATGTTGCGGCCTGGAGGATTTCTAAATAGTTTTAAAAAGTGATAAAATTCATGGCATTTCTGTTGAACCAAATACCTACCTCAAAGGGAGATAACACAAAATAATTTAAAAAGGGATGTAAGTGGATAACCTCCCTTACATACACCCTTAATGCAAAAAAGGGATTTTGTTTGGATTACTCAAGTTGTAGTTTATTACCTGTACACTGTGCCATCTATGGTGATGAGTTTGCATTGTTTTATTCAGTTTATCGTCATAAATGTTCATTTTCTGGTTGTACATTGATAGATCAACTGCTCATATCAATGCAAAAGTAAAAAAAATCACTATAACGACCATCAAGGATAAAACCAGCAAGACCAAGGGTTCCAAATGAAAGAACCTACTTACTATGTGAATATTATCTGACAAGGAAACAATATGTACATCATCATAGTCCTCCATTAGTTAGAATTGCCTCATAAAAGGCGGAACATACACTGCCGAAAGTCAATATCTTTCAGATAACATTATCCAATCAGGAGAGATCAAAATGTCTGAGGTCATATTTCCGGATACAGCTGTCTCTGCAGGCGGTGTACACAAACTTCCTGTCACATGACACCCTGTAGATGGGGTCGCAGTCTGAGCCTGTCAGCTCCAGGCGTGTTTCCTGGTGTTGGTCCACATAGAAACAGGATCCATCACCTGTAGCCCAGAAAAATGGTGTTTTTTATTACTTACAGTTGGTTTAACGATCCATTTCCCATCAGAATAACTCTTCAAGTAACACTTTTTTTATAAATTATAATTATGTGACCTTTTCCATAAATATGTGTGTAATTGACCACATAAAGTAAGGACCAGGGACAAATATCCAACTGTAACAAGTCCACATTTGAAACAATTCTTTGAAAAGTATATTATTACCAGTACTGGAAAGTGTCTAATGTTAAGCTAATATTCCTGTTTTTATTATAAAAAAAAATTATTTTGATCTACTCAGATCGGTAGTTTTACATTTATTTATAAAGAGTAAGTTTCAGCAAATGCTCTTTTACAGTTACATTGATATTAGGATCATGAAGTAACAAAAAAAGGTACAATTATAATACTGCAAATAAGTAAACCTGAAATAAAACCAAAGTACAACGTATTACCTGTAGAAGCTAAAAATCCTCCATTCAACGGAAGAAAAGACAGAATAGCATTTCTCTCTTCTTTCCATTCTTTTAATGGAACTCTGAAAAAGAAAAGACAACATTGTTCTGAAAGAATGAAACAGTACCTGATATAATACTGACTTTGCTTTTATTTAGTGAAATCATTAACAATACATGTAGTTTATTGATGTAATTAAGTCAGCATGATATTTGCTTTGATTTAAACCTGGGATATCTATCTTGCAAAGAAAGTGTCAGACGACTCAATGGTTTTTTTGTGCAAATGAAAGTGGCCATTAAGGAGATCAATTTAATGCACATGTATATAAAAGTTATAAATAAATATTTATAAAAACATATAAGCCTCACCCACCTTATGTTCCTTATGTCACAGACTGTCACATGACCATCCTGAGTCCCGCCTACCACACATGTGTCTGATACGAAACAGCAGCAATTGACGGCATCATGGCATGGCAACTCAAATAACTGTAACAAATGTCAGAAACATGAACAATCAAGAGCAACTTTCTAAGAAAACATTTAAACATTAAAAATCTTAATTTAGTTATTACAAACTCAACATCTTGCTTCCACTTTAGTGAAAGTATAAACAAGAGGGCCATGATGGCCCTTAATTGCTCACCTGATGACACAGGCTTTACGTAGGCTCAAATCTGGCATCAAGTAATTAAGAGTTATTTACTTTAGAAATCTTTGATGAAGATTGGACCATTAGTGTGGCCACTGGGTTGATAACATTTTCTAGAATTTTACCAAGTAACCTACTGAATCCACATGACTCACTTCAAAACATATGTAAGATTTCATACTGGCAAACATGATGGTCAAGTTTGGTGAAGACTGGGCCATCAACGTAGCCTCTTAAGTGTTTTCACAAGCTTTTTCTAAAATTTAACCTAGTGACCTACTTTATGACCAGACGAGACCCAATAACAAACTCATCCAAGATTTCATGTTGACAAACATTCTGACAAAGTTTGATGAAGATTGGCCTATAAATAGGGCCTCTAGTTTGTTTACAAGCTTTTTCTAAGATTTGACCTTGTGACCTACTTTTTGACCCCACGTGACCCAGTTACGAACTCATCCAAGATTTCATGTAGACAAAAATTCTGACCAAGTTTGGTGAAGATTGGGCTATAAATGTGGTCTCTAGTGTGTTCACAAGTTTTTCCTAAAATTTGACCTCGTGACCTACTTTTTGACCCAAGGTGACCCAATAATGAACTCATCCAAGATTTCATGCAGACAAACATTCTGACCTAGTTTGATGAAGATTGGATAAAAATTGTAGCCTGTAGTGTGTTCACAAGGTAAATGTTGACGACGGACGAAGCGGTATCACAAAAGCTCCCCTTGAGCACGTTGTGCTCAGGTGAGCTAAAAACCCATATTTTCTGGTAATAAGCACAATAACTAGTTTCTTGAAACCTGTACAGTTGTTAGTGTTTTTTTTTGTGTGTTTCAAAAAGTAAAATATACATAAGACACTTGAGTATATAATTACCCCCAAAAATTAACATGGATTTTTATGAATCAATATCTTTAGTTCCTATGCCCACTTTTTTTATTTACAATGTTATGAAATTACAATAACTCTATAAATTTTATTGAGTTGCTTCTCTTGTGAATTAGTATTTGTTATTATTATACCTCAGGTGAACAGGCTTTCACAAAAAATTGCCATAAGCATGCCATTTAACAATTGAAATGTCCCATGTGACATTATCGGGTGGGGTTAAAAATAAAATGCTGGTTTTTCCTGATCCAGTAATCAAAGAAGCTAACTGCGTAATGCATAACTTCTGTTGTTTATTCTTATAATTGAATAAAATGTTTTTTATTAATATGGTTGTGATGTGGGGTATAAAAAAACAAGTTACACATGCCACAGAGGGGGATAGAACGGAATGTTCAACCTGTTGACAATATCAACCGAGGCTAACGCCTAAATTGGCATTACTTGTCTTGGGTGAACATTTCATTCTTAATACCAAGGGTTCCCACAAATTTTGGCTGATAACATTCCAGACTTTTTCCAGGTTTTTTTGTTATTAAATTCCAGGTTTTTCTAGCCAAGCATTTGCCAGCATTTTTGCTGATACTGTGCAGCAACATTTCTATCATTATAGCACAGGGGCGCTTATGAGGTGCACAGGGACTGAACCCGGCCGGTCCATTAAACTGACACTAACGAGGCAGGCATAATGCTGTCTCCTAAGCCCTGAGTGTTAGGAGGTAAGAAAGTACTACCAAGTTTAAAGTCTATAATTTGACCCGGCCAGGGTTAGAGCCTGCAACCTCCCGTTCTAGCCAAGGATATCCTCTCAATATCGGGTACACTAATAATGTTAATGTACAAAGGGTGTTCACGTTTGCTGTATTCAGTTTGCTGTAACTGCACTTTAAAACCAAGTATTTTTACTTCAAAGTCAGACTTTGCAAATGAGTTTCATACTGAAGACTGGCTAAATCGCTAGTTAATGTTCACATCCGTTATTGACAGTGTATTTAATTAAATCTCAGCAAACTGACAACAATTTCATGACTAAAAACAGCTTTGCAAAAAATGCAGCAGACATCATGAAACATGATCAAATAAATGCTTGCAAAACGGTCCCATTTTATTTACACGTTATGATAAACAAATTGCTTATTTTGTACTTTTCACAAGTTGTTCCTGATAATAAAAAGATAATGTAAAAATCGTGGCATTTTCATGACCAGGAATAGAATTTTCAAAATTTCAGAATTTTTCCCGTTTTTCCAGTAGCATGGGAACCATGATTATCCTCTGTGGCTGTGATATTTATTATTCTTAGTGTAGTAATATCATTTCCATACTTTAATGTATTAAGACAAATTAAGATTGCAACATGTACATAAATCAACATTTATGAAAATAGATAAGTACTGAGTAATATGACATGCTCACTTATAAAAAATATGAACAGTTACAAAAAAGGGAAAATATCTGACATAAAGTTAAAAAAAATCCTACCCACAAGGGAGCTAACTCATATCACTCTTCAAGTTTGAATATAAAGAATTTACCTTTTGTCTACTCTGTAAGCCATATCCTTGGAGAGTTTTGTTTTCACATGCTAGTAGCAATAGCTTGTCTTGGCTTCCAATCTCCTTCTCATCTGAAACAAAACTTTTTGTTTATATTTGTTTTATTTCATTGAAGCACTTTGGTCACAGTTTGGCCTAGATATAAGACATAGAACCACACAACCTGCCGTCTAATGATGAGTATCTAAATTATTGCATCATTATAAAGATTATCAAGATATTGTTTATGACTAATGCATGCATATGACATATATAAGTTCAGCGATTTGCTAGATTGTTGAGCTACAATATCTAAAATAATTGAATAATTTTGAAGACCATTTTATTCCAATATAATCTAGTGATCAAAGGTAAAATTAATTTTAATCCATTATATTGTTTTTTATTTTGCTTTTGTTTTTATGAAAATTGGACCAACTATGACCAAATGTTGCTGAGCAACTTTAACACTCAAACATGGAACTTTGAAGAATGACAATCATACGATGACACTAAACACAGCTTAACAGAAATCAGGTGAGCTGATTAACCTAAACTGTCAGCTCTAAAGATCTGTGTAATGTTAGAAATTTGTACATCTTGGCATTTTCCTAAAAGAATAATCTAAATATGTAAATAAATAAATGTATGACTTTATTCCATGCAAGAATACCGGTAAAAGAAAAAGGCCGATAAATTCTATATCTAGAGAATGAAAACCTATACCAGTGAATTTTCTACCTGCTCTACCTACCTGGGGCATGTTTGGGCGTTCCAAGATCAATCTGACTCCCTGGCACCCCTAGGTTACAACAGTTGACTATTCCACCACATTCATCAAATGTCCCTAGACAAGTCTGGGTACTGCAGTCCCACAGTTTAGCTGTTCCATCACGACCACAGGACACTATGTTTCGCCCCCGATCCACAATGGCTGTGTCTAAAATACCTGAAAATTATGACAGTACTTTTATTTACCTTTGAGTTATACCTTATGGCATTTAGCAACCTTAAATCATCTGAAGATATTGAAACTGTTTAAAACCTATGCCGCTCCACACTAATATAAATATCAAGTATCTGATTGGCTGATTGTTTGGATTTGCCGGCATTTTTGCTGGCATTTTTTCCGATACTGTGCAGCAACATTTCTATCATAATAGCACAGGGGCACTTATGAGGAGGTGCCCAAGGACTGAACCAGGCCAGTCCATTATACTGACACCGAAACGCTGTCCCCTTAGCCCGAGCGTTAGGAGGGAAGCCACTACTACTAACTTTAAAGTCTTTGGCTTGACCCAGACAGGGTTTGAACCCGCGACCTCCTGATCCGCAAGCCGACGCCCTACCAACTGAGCTATTGTGGCCGGTCCTTTAAGAAGAAAAAGTGTACTAACTTAAAACAATTTAAAGTCAACGTTAACTGATGTATTGAAAGTTCAGCTGTTCTGTTGTTATTAACAGGCTGCATGGTCAAAGTGTGCCACCAATGCAATGAAAGAGAAGCTATAACAACTGATAATCTTAACACAATCATATGATCCTTGGGTGACTCAGCACACTTTCATTGTTATACTGTGTATACATGTTGCAGCAACTTAACCTGTGATCAGAGTAAGTATGACAGAGAAATTTGTAAATGATTTCGCTTAAGATTACAAGCCAAATTGGTTTGTTTACTTTAAGAGAATTGTGAAAGCTCTATATCTGGATACAAACATGTTTAAAGTGTTATAATAAATGTCAGGGATGGAACAAAGTCAGTTCTCATCTTAAATATTTCTTTTTTAAAACAGTACATTGCATGTTTTCTGTTTATCATTTGACAGGAATTGTCCATCTTCAATCTTTGTACAACTAAGCATCATTCAAATTATATGTTCCAGTTTATGTGAGTAAGAAAATGAAGTAACCTGATACGATTATTCTGTATGTATAGTTTCAAACCTTGATAACTTCATAAAGGGAGTTTGGTCACTTTTGTTCACCAATAGAGAAAATGATGTAACGACATAACAAAGTCATTAAAAATGGAAGTGGTATAGCTCCCTTGCAGAAGCAAATATAAAGGTAGTTCCACAACTGGATAATGTGACTGGGTGTGGTATCATGCAGTGTTCAAGGCATGCTTTACACAGTGTAAGCAGCACTATATCTGCTTCATGTGGACACCGTTCCCAGATAACTGAAATACTGCTGGTGGGACGATAAACCAAATAAACAGATTTGTTCTTACTTTTACATTTGGCTTGCATGTGAATACCATTGTCCTGTGCAGTTTCAGATTTTGATACATGTTGCAATGCTCATATTACTTTGCCATAGTTCCATAGGAATAATTGTAAGTAGATTTTTTTTCAAACAGTTGTACACTACTCCCTGACAGATCATGTTAAAATATGCATACACAAATAAAAATGGGGTGCCCATGACTTAGTTATAGGGTAGTCTCTGACTGCTATGCCTCCTACTGTGTGGGTTTAAGTCTTGTTCTGGACAAAAGACTGTGGGATGCTCTCCTAGCTAACTAGGGGTGCATGGTGGTTCTACCCTGACATTTGTCTAGGGTCTTCCTCCAACAAACAAGCTGAACCTTGATTTCAAGAGCCTAACTTATCATTGTGATGTACGCCAAAAACACAAAAAACAAACACAGAATAGAGATTCATAAAAATGGCAGTATTAGGTTGTACTAAGATTTTTTTTTTAAATGTTGTTTCAAACATAAAACTATTAATTTTACTGAACATGTTTCGCAAAAAGGTAAAACTAAAAATGAAATGATGTATAACGTCTCATGACATAGTCAAACTAAAACCATGATATTAGCTTTTTCTCACAAAATTTGACCAAATATGTCATCAATAAAACTGATCTTTTTTTATGGATCAGAGTGTGTAGGTCTATCTATTTAATGTAACATTAAATTTTAGCCATTGTTTATGTACTTTTTCTAACAATATTGGACATTATTGCTATAATTGTTGGAGAATTACTCTTACTGGTACATGTATTTGAATCAACAATCCTGGAGAAAGAAACTTGAAATCAACTGATTATTGTTTACTTGCCCTGTGTCTCTTTATTAAAGTCATGCAGACACATATTCTTATCTACAATCATTGTGTGGGATTATTGTTTACCTGCCCTGTGTCCCTTCAGTGTGGCCGCACACTGTCCAGTCTCCGCTGACCAGATCTTCAGCTGCATATCTGCACCGCCAGTCAATATGACCACACCCGATGGGAAGAATCTACACGTGTACACATCACCATAGTGACCATTCAGGATGCGCTGTTGACATGACATTACAATTTTATCAAAGACTTTTTGTAATTATGTGTAAAATATTTTTCTAGTCAACGTTTTAAATGTTAGGTAACTCATTTTATAAAATGTAATGTGTGCAACTCATGAAAATTATAAAGAGATTAAAATCATTGATTGCACTGTATACAGATGGATGCCAAGTAGGTGGAGTGTTGTTATTCTACTAATACAAGGCAAAACACTCCCATGTAGAGAATAATTTACCTACTTACTTCCTGTGCACAAGTGGTTCTACCCACACAATTGTGTAGAGCTTTTTCTTCATCAAAAATAGCTGGACTTGCTTTAATGATCATAAAGATTCTATGTGATTTCCTTCAAAAACATACAGTTAACAAGATAAGAACTGCTCAAGGTATTGTCTATCACTTGATTCATAATCATACAACAAGCGAGAAAATTGAACAAAAACCAGCATAATTGCAACATTATGTTCTGCAAATCTTCACATCTGATGCACTTTATACTTCTAATACATTTGTCTTCACATAGTTTTTATATTAATATTTTTTTCAGAGAAACTCACAATGAAATCTTCTCCATTTGTAACACAGTAAAGTTGACAAAGAAACTCTTTAAATATAAAATAGTTCATAATTTCTGCTTAAATTTATATGGCATTCCAAAAAATTAAGTTGAATGAACAATTTTGAATGCAAATTGTAAAGAACACATCATCTATTTATATCATCTATTTATAGTGTTATGATAATGTGATAGCCTCTCATAATCAAGGTTCCAAGTTCAAACCAAGCATGTTATCATTTTTATTATTTTTAATTTTTGCCTTTTCAGCCCCCCAAAATAATGACTTAGTTAAATGCATGAATATGTTAAATACAATACAAAAATAAAGATTACACTTAAGTAATGTGCATTATTTCAAGAAACTAAAGATTACTTTTTTAATTTTGTAAATTTTGGAAAATGTGAACATGACAAGAAGCTGTTGGACAGGACCTTTTATAAACCAGAGAGAACTCTTACAGTCTTTGACAAAACCCCGTGGACCGTGGACCGTGGCCCAAGTCCACTAAAATATTTGTTGGTCCATGAAACTGTATAAGTTAAATGGACCGACAGTCTATCAGAACTTTCAGCTACATCATTTTCAAAATTCTTAATTATTATGAAAACATATATAATTATTAAACTAAACAATGCTTTACAGTCTTTTTTGAACCCAACCACTCGTAACACCTCAATAAGCTTACCAACCTTTTGTGTCAAAATGCCAAAATCATACTAGTCCAGAACCATTTGGTCTGGTCCAGTAGATATTGCCAGCTTGGTGGACTGAAGCCCCAGTGTTTTTAAATTTCTGTATTGAAGTCTGCTCTTACCCTGACATCGCCAGTGTGGGTCTCCCATACTTTAAGCAATCCTTCAGAATCACTGGAAACACCAAGACCTCCTTCTGTAACATCCAAACAGTACACCTGAAATATATGGTTTTACATCAAGCTTTAACAGGGATAATTAAAAGCCCAAAACTGCTTCCTTATTTTATTAACATTATCATAATAATCAGAATTATAAAGACCAATTAATGACATTGTACCTTGCAATGAGTTGAAAAAAAAGAAGCCAAACACTTGCAAATTATTAGTCAGTTTGCAATGTTTTATATTTCAGGCAAACATTGATTTTTCTCTTGATAATTCATGATATTTACAGCTAAATGTGACACAAAGGATCCATTAAAGAATTCCCTTACGTTGTTAAAACTGGTATCCAACAGTCTGACTAAAACATTTTTTTCTCGAACAGTTAAATCAATTATTGTTACTTGAAAAGAAACTGCAAAATGCTGTTTATTGATGCACTACAACTATGTGAAAAATAAAGAAAAAGATGCTACTAATCATTACAAACATGTATTTCCTATCTGAGCTACGCTACAAAGAACCAAGACTCTTTTGCACTGATAATAAAAAATATAGAACTTTAACCTGAGCATTACAGCAAGGCCGAAACTTCAGTGAGTGGAGTAATTCACATAATTAATGGAATAGCTTAAAATAATAATATACATTGTACCTTGCAATGAGTTGAAAAAAAAGAAGCCAAACACTTGCAAATTATTAGTCAGTTTGCAATGTTTTATATTTCAGGCAAACATTGATTTTTCTCTTGATAATTCATGATATTTACAGCTAAATGTGACACAAAGGATCCATTAAAGAATTCCCTTACGATGTTAAAACTGGTATCCAACAGTCTGACTAAAACATTTTTTTCTCGAACAGTTAAATCAATTATTGTTACTTGAAAAGAAACTGCAAAATGCTGTTTATTGATGCACTACAACTATGTGAAAAATAAAGAAAAAGATGCTACTAATCATTACAAACATGTATTTCCTATCTGAGCTACGCTACAAAGAACCAAGACTCTTTTGCACTGATAATAAAAAATATAGAACTTTAACCTGAGCATTACAGCAAGGCCGAAACTTCAGTGAGTGGAGTAATTCACATAATTAATGGAATAGCTTAAAATAATAATATAAATGAGTCTTACTTTTTTCCGTTCTGTGTGAATGGATACAAAGGTAGTGAGAGGGGAGACAAATGTCCTGGTGCAGGAGTCTTCTCCCGTGGTTAGTTAGAGCATGTATGTTTTAGATGTATTTTAAATGAGAGGCAATTGAATCATAACTACATGAAAAGGTATGAAAGGTATCCAACAGTTTGGACCATTGTTTTTTCTCTCAAGCAGCCCCCCCACCCCCCAAATTATTTTACATTAAAAGATCACACAAAAGGCTGTTTATTGTTGACCTACATCCATGTGAAAAATAAATCATAACAACCCAATTGCCATTTCAAACATGTTTCTATACAAGCCATGCTGCAGTCAGCTATTTTTAAACTGAGAAAACAATGACCACTTACTTTTACATTTTAGGTAATGTACAATAATGTTTAATAAATAAATTGCCTTTACTCCCACTAACGTATAAGTTTAAGCAGGGATTTTAAACGAATTCCCCAGAACTGGGGTAAGATATTGTTACATGTATCAGAAACTAACACCACCTTTAAATTGCATTGACAAAATGACTACCAAGTCGAAATTTAAACAACATTACCTTGGCATTTGTAGCTTATCCATGCTTTGCCATCATCTTCTCTGAAAATAAATAAAATTGCTTTTGTCCTTTCTCAGACTCAAAATTAATAATGCAAGTTCGAAATATATATTAAATAAAAAAAAAACTAATCATCTAATGGGAACGTGAAATCATTTCAGAAATGTACTCGATCAACCGCCGGACCAACATAAAAGAGGAAATCTTATCACAAGAATTATTGATTCATTTGTATTTACAGGAATGAAAACTTTCAGGTGCAATGTATCGTGAACTTCTTAACAGAATAAAATGAACAAATTCTAAAGAGGTTAAAAACAAACTTTAACGCTTGATCCCAGTCACTTTGCAAAATCATTTTCGCCATGGGCGCAGCCATCTTGAATAATGTCTATAGCGCAGCAACAAAATATAAACCCTGGCACTCAAATTTTCGGCAAATTGCAAATTGCCTTTTCAAGATTTAACACATTAGCTGGAGTGTGAGCGTTTTTAGAAAGTATATAAAGAAATGTATACAGAAATTGAACAATGTTTCTTTGTTTTTTTTTAATGTCTGTTGTTGGTTTTTGTTGTTGTTGTTTTTGCGTTTTTGTGTTGTTGTTTTTTTTGTATTTTTGTTGTTTGTTTCTTTGTTGGTTTGCTTGTTTGATCTTGTATAAACATGAGAACATCATTTCAGGGGCGGATCCAGTATTTATTTTTAATGTGTTTTCAAGTGTGTGTGTGTGTGGCGGGGTCCTAATTCAAGAGCGCCAGAGGTGCTAGCCGTGCAATGGTGTTCTATGGACAAGAAGTCTTTCGAAATGTATCATCCAAGTAGAGCCATTTACCACGTTTCAGAAGCTGCTAGACACTTTTGCACGAGTCCAAACTGTTTGTATTTTCGGCGATAATCTACAGTCATATTTTTCCAGAAATGATGGTCAAATTAAGCGAAGTGCGAGAAGTGTTAGAGGATCTGGGGGCATGCTCCCGCAGAAAGAGTGTTGACAAATTTTAAGAGGTACAAACCAAACACAGTTTATGTCACAGAAGACTGGATACAAGTTATGGATGACCCTTCTTTGAGACTAAGCAACACTTGAAGCCCGTAAAACTTTTAACAATGCTTTATGTAAACACTGCCGGTTTCAATGTATAATACTACACCATAATTCTGAATGTACCAAGACTCAGTAGGTAGTGCATTCAAATGCCAAACAAAAGGTCACTGATTTAAATCATGTAGTAACAAAGCTTTTTTGCTTTTGTTTTTATAACATTTATCTCTTATTTTTCCCCAACATTCATTAACAGGCCCTAATATCGACAAATATAAGTATTCTAGTATTGCTTTGAGACCAGATACCAGTTAAAACTGTCATGGAAAAGATAAAACAATATGTCTGCCAGCGTTATGATCGCTTTAAAGATGGTTCCTACATTTTATTACCTTTCAAAGATTTTTTTTCTTCATTTTTACATTTTTTATAGAAAAAAAGTATGTTGGATTCAAATATGGAAAGAAAAAAGTTTTTGTCTTTATCATAACCATAACCTTGACCATCGGACTTTTCTGTGTATTTTTAAGTACTTTTCCATGGTAACAAAGTATTTAAATATATAATAAAAATCTGACAAAAATAATTTCTCAAAATTAAAATCTCAAAAATTGGACAATATGATTGTAAAGATTTGAGTATAATCAATCAATTAAGCTGTACAAAATTGAAATAAAAAACTACACATGTTTCCTTCTTGATCTCCTAGAGTGAAATAATCTTCAAAGTGCAAAAGTAGGAAGAAATAAAAGTTGACAATTAATGAAAATGCGTGCCCATACCGATTCGAACCCTCATCCTCCAGCTTTGAAGCACATTAACCACATTTCTTCTACTTATTATCCTAGCCCCTGAAAAGCTCATATGCGCAAACTTAATGCGCCGCACGAAATACCACGATCGCCTTGAAAGGTGGTATTCGAAAGTTTGGATAATTTTCTTTGCTCATACAACCGTATAAATTATTGTTACCTGAAAAATGATTCCGCGAAATGCTGTTTTTCGAAGCCCTAAGTATATGTGAAAGAGGGAGCATGGCACCACAGTCGCCATTACATTGTACAAGCATGTGTTTCCTATCTAAGCCACGCTGCACTGTTCTTGCGTCTATATCTATTTTAGAGGAAATCCCATCGTGCTTATTTATAGATTTGGAAAGAGTGAACATTCCGAGCTATTTATTTAACTACTTGTACTGTCCATCTATTGAGGAAATGTTCAAAAGTGTCTTTATGTACACTTAATCGCGAATTTATGAAGAAATTATGCCCAAATTCATATAAGATACTGTTACATGTATTTGATATCGGCAAACTGTCGGATAGGCCTACCACCTACAAGAGAGAATATGAATCTGAAAAAAAAGCATATCTGGATTTTTTAAGGACGGATTGATACATAAACGCGAAAGATAGCCATCTAGTAATATTTGTACAATCGGAACACCTCGGATAATTCACGAATCATCTCTCAGATGTATGTAGGTAGTCGGATCACCACGGCCATTTTATTAAATAGTGCTACTTTTGAGACAGAAGTCAAAATGAAGATTGCAGCTCAGGTTCGATGCCTGTTAAAATTTAATTTGTAACGGCTTCAAATTTAAATCATTCAATTTACTTTTACCCCGCGCAGCAGACACGCCGCTATCGAACGATGGCATTGTTTTTGTTTTGTGCGAACTACATTTTAGGCATATTCGTCTTCCGACTTCCGGCGAACAAAACGATCGTGATTTCAGTAAGTATCATTGCACCAAATACATCCGAGGGATGATTGTCCCGAGGACGGAATTACCCGAGGAATTCCGATTGAATATTTGTATTGCCTTTCAACTTTAAGAGTTACCTGACATGTATTTTCGTCTGTTTCTATTTGTCTCCTTAGGATTGTAAAAATCGGAACTTGTATCTCCGCACTTTTGTCAAATTATAGGCTAACGTGCCTGTTATTTTTTGCACTACCTTTGAAGCTGGCAATAAAATATGTTAACAATAATATCACAACATATTGTAACACCAACACGTATTACTTCAGTTCTGAGATCACGTGACAACTTAAATGACAGTAAGTAAAATAGAACAGAGGAAGAGAATTGTGAATAAGTTTTAATTTGAGGTAAGTAAAATGATTTGGAACTTATTGTAGTGAAGAATCGGGGGCGAAGGAAAAAACTTATTTTTCTTATTGCATTAATTTCGACTTAATTTCCAACGGCACAACACTGTAAAACATAAACCCCAAAACACACTTTCTTTGAAACAACAACAACAACAGCAGATAATGGGGAAATAGTTGACTATAATCTATAATCTAAAAGATAAAGTGGTATAAATATACATGCATAGTAAGCCACGATGCTATGCGATTAACTAAACTGAAATAGAAATGTTAACAATAAGCATTAAATTGATTAATACACGCAGAAAAGACACAAGGACGTCAATGACGTCATCCGACGAGGGGCGCAATCATGTGACATCACGTGATTGATATATGACGTCAAATGACGTTGTATCTAAGCGTCATTGACGACGTTGTTCATTACAACAACAGGCCGTCTCTCAAAATGTCAGAGGAAGAAAAATCTCTGCGAGAGCGTATATCTGCGAATCTTTCCGCCATTTTGAACCGAATCAGGCAGCTTAGCTGCTGCTCTGTGCAGGACGAAGATGGAGAAAGAAAAAAGAAGGAAAAGGAAAAGAAATGGGCGTATGCGCCGAATGAGTTGAATTCATCAGACTTGCCGGTGCGGCCAGTAAAATGGGTCAAGGGCCGCCGGAAGAGGAGGGCCCGAGGGGCCGGGAAGTGGGGCCGGGGGACGCCATGGCCGACCCGCAACGGTGAGCGCATGACAGTGGAAGCCTTTGAGGATCAAAGCCGTAAGTACTCAGTTAAGTAGTAGGGTAGTGATTTATACTTAAAACGGTTAACAGTTTTATTTAGTTGGTGTAAGAATTAGAGTTATAAATTATTGGTTTGCACAGTTTTAATGAGTTGTGTGCCTTACGTTTGCATAGTTTTTCACGGAGAACGTGTTATACGTTTTTATATAGCTTTTCATTGAGATTTGTATAGCTTTTCGCTGGCTGTCGTGTTTGTTAACTGTGCGCAATTATTCAAGGAGAAATGCATGTGTTAGGTTTTGGCAATTTTTCAGTGATAGTTATTATTATTTTGTTTCATTTTTGTGTGTGATTATGTTGGGGCATCTTTTAGCTTTGATGTTTGCTGTTTGTTTGTGTGTTTGATTGTTTGTTTTTGTTGATGTTGTATTTGTTTTTGTTTGCGTGCGTGTTGCGCGCGCGTGTGCACGCACACATTATCGCGAATAGCTGCATGCTTCATGTTTTTGCATCTTTTTACTGAGTTGTACGCTTTATATTTTCGTAGCTGATAGTTGAATTGTGTCGGTTTCTACACCTTTCACTGGTGTTCTATGATTGAGTTTTGTGCAATTTTTAATTGAGAGTTAATGCTTTATGTTTGTTTATTTGTTCACTGACACTTGTTTGTTTTATGTTAGGACAATAATGAATCGGTAAATTTCGTACAATGTCGGGAAACATCGTAAAAAACCCAAAGCCGCTCTCGATTTAAAATAAGAATAATAGATTGTTTTGTACAACAGTGGAACAACGATATGTTAGTTAGTAGTGTATAACTTTTATACACTTTAGAACAGTTTTTACCTTTGAAAATTACCTTGATATAGTGCAAAGAAAAACACAACAACACTAAGATATTTTCTCGCTTAATTGCGCCTATCGTCACATCCTTTAAAAGTTGAGTCTGGACGATATGACAGAAATAGAATAGATAGAAACCTTAGATATTGTATACTTTGTGATAAAAAAGATATTGAGGATGAGTACCATTTCTTTTTTATCTGTCCAGCTTTCAATGAAATCAGAAAATGCTTTTTAAATAGACCAAGTTTTATTAAATTTTGAGAGATGTTAAATTCTGATAAAAAGGAAATACTGATAAACATTGGAAAATATATTAAAGAAGGTTTAGAATATCGAAAGAACAGCGTTATTCTCAAACAATAACTTCATTATGATTAAATTATTCTCTTTTTTTCCTTTTTTCTTTTTGGGGGGATTTTTTTTTAAAATTTATAACAGAAAATACAAAGTATTTATATATGATAATATTATAATAAACTCTTACGTATTGTAACTATTGCATGTTTCCAACTACACTGTTCGTGTTTGTGTCTGTGATTGTATGTGGTTTTGGGAAGACTTGATGATCAGTGACAGTAACATTGATTGTAATTATCTTGCAACTTTGTACTATGTACACGTTTAGAAAAAAAAAAGACTGTTCTGTTCTCGATGGGACGTTTTTATTTGAACCAATATGGCGGCTCGCATAAGCGACAAGCGTGTTCGGTAGACGACCAAAACTAAACAATAATCCTATCGTATGATGTCAGAGAGGAAAGATGGTTTACAGAACACATTTGCTGGTAGGAACTCAACATTTGCAGGACAACCTCGTGTTACTAATACAAAAATAGTGCTAGGAAGTATGCCAGCAAAACTTCTTGAATATTGCAAGAAATAATATAATTGTACTGTTTGTGATAAGATCCACATTATTTTGAGAAGTAATTTATTTTGTTTGTACAGTATACGATTCATGTGTCGAGATAATATTATATTTGCACTATTCATTGTTACTTCCAAATGTATGTCACAGTTTTTTTCTGATTTCAAAGGTTCTATTCCAATTTCCCATTTCGACCAACACTTATCAAAATTAATAATTTTCTGCCTAAATCCACTTCAGAAGTGCGTTTAAGGTTACTATTTAGTGTGGGACAACTCTTAGATGGCTTACTAGGTCGTCTTTTCTTCAAAAGAAATTTACATTTTAAGATGTTGAATAAATATTGAACCAAAGATATTTTCCCGACAATTTAAAGTCTGATACCTATTTTATTATATAAGATACAAATTGAAATATCCATAGTAATATCTTCAGTAATTTGGTCACTCATTTCCTCAAAAGATGTAGATATTAATATCAATTATATTTTGATTGAACTTCAAATGAAATTTAATTAAGAAAAGAAAAGTACATGGTTTAAAGTATTATGACACTTGCCGGAGATCTTTTTGAAGCATATTTGATACTGAACATTAAAAAAAGAGTAATATATTTTACTGATTGCATTATTATTTTCATTAGATTGCTGAAAGTTCTCTATAAAAACATATATTTGGATATTCTATAATTATTTTTGTTTTTGTAATCCAGATATCCTCTTAATATTCTTCATTTACCGAGATTGTTTGCTACCATTTTCAAATGATATCTCGAGTAAAACTTAAAAAGTGTGTTAAATCTGGAAAAAATGCTTTTATAATAATTTATACAATTAATTATTATAATTTTATTTGTTATATTTTTTTAAAATATTTTTTTAGAATTAAATAAGGTTCAGTCAATTTTTGACAATTCTCATTAGTGTCCGTAATACTTAAAAGCTGTATGTTGTTGCTTTTTTCTACAGAAAGTTGTATGTTTTGTGTTTCCTTTGCCTGTCACTAAACGTTATACGACCGTGGGTTTCTAAGCTGAATAGAGACTGCTGAACGTTATATGGTTGTAGTTTGTGTTGTTGTTGTTGTGTGTGTGTTTTGTTGTTGTTGTTGTTGTTGTTTGCTGTAAGTTGTACAAAATATTGCATGCCTAATGTGAATAGAATACTAATAACGGTGGTATATTTTATTTTAACTTAACATTGCTGTATACCGAAGAGCTAAATGCTGAAGATCTATTAAGATAATTCATAAAAGTTGTACTTTGTAGGTTTAAGTTAAGCTTTTAGGCTGAACGTGGCCTTGTACCTCGTAGAGAAAGTGAATTAAAGTCTTATTCCGCGCATTGCTGCTCGAATTCCAACGGAATGATACAATGTAGCATACACTCTACAATAAAAACAAAGTGCAGCTCTTTTGAATAAAATACAATGAATAAAAGTATAACTATACCATATTGGAAACGTTGTGGGAGAAACCAGTTAATGGGTATATTTGTGAAAGCTATAACAAGTTGTTATTTTTTTGTCATAGTAAGACAAAAAGACAAGAAAAGAAATCGAAATACGGTAGCTTCAAAGTAAGCTATAAAATTACTCCCTACAAACAGTTTTTCCAATATTAAGCCATTATAAAGATGGTTTCCTTAAAAGTGACACCAAATCCAAGGTTGAGATTTTGAATGAACAATTCACTTCAGTCTTCACACAGGAGGATACTACCAATATACCCAATAAGGGCCCTTCTCCATATCCATCGATGGATAACACCACAATCAACCAAGAAGGCGTACTAAAACTTCTAAGGTGGTTAAATGAACACAAAGCAACAGGTCCAGACGACGTTCCACCGTTTATCCTTAAAGCAGCAGTTCCAGTCCAGTTATCCCTAGACACAGGAGAAACCCCAAGTGACTGGAGGGATGCCAGAGTTGTCCCAATCTTTAAGAAGGGTGATAAACAACTACCAGCAAATTACAGACCTGTGTCTCTCACCTCAGTCACATGTAAGATTCTTGAGCATATCATACATAGTACAATCATGGGCCACTTTGATATTCACCATGTCCTGAATGACTGCCAACACGGTTTTAGAAAACATCGGTCATGTGAAACCCAACTTCTGGTCTCTATACAGGCTATTGCTAAAGGAATGGGTAAAAGTGACCAGGTTGACGTTATCCTCCTCGACTTCGCAAAGGCTTTTGACAAGGTTCCTCATCAACGCTTAATCCATAAGCTAGATTTCTATGGTGTAAGAGGGCAACCATTGGAATGGATACAATCTTTCTTGTCAAACAGAACGCAGCGAGTTGTCCTAGAAAGGTACTTCTTCTACAGAAGCAAAAGTCATTTCGGGGGTTCCACAAGGTACAGTGCTGGGTCCATTATTGTTCCTGGTCTATATCAACGACATGCCAAACAACGTCACTTCCTCAGATGTCAGGCTCTTTGCTGATGACAGTATGTTGTTCAGAGTGATCAAATCCCAGCCTGATGCTCAGAAACTTCAAGGGGACCTTTCAAATCTAGAAATCTGGGAAAAAGATTGGCAAATGAGCTTCAACGCCTCAAAATGCTTGGTCCTACGAATCAGCCCGTCAACCAGAAACAAGAAAATAAAGCACTCATACTCCCTCCACGGCCAAATATTGCATGAGGAAGAAAGCAGCAAATACCTCGGTTTGATATTTTAAAACGACCTTAAATGGTCTAATCATGTTGAGGCAACTTCTGCGAAGGCAAATCGAACACTTGGCTTCTTGAGAAGAAACTTTCATTCATGCACGAAACCTGTTAAGGAGGCTCTCTACATGTCCCTAGTAAGGCCAGTTCTTGAATACTCATGCTCAGCCTGGTCTCCAAACCTCAAAAAGGATATAGAGAAAATTGAATTGGTTCAAAGGAGAGCAGCTCGTTTTGTCTCCAACGAATATAAAGACCGTGCTCCAGGATCTATGACAAAGCTGCTCGAGAACTTAAGTTGGGAAAAACTAGAAGATCGGAGGAAGAAAGCATCGCTAGGGATGTTTCATAAAATCCAATGCCGCCAAGTGGATATTTCCCCTGAGGACTTCATCACACCGAGTGACAAGCGGACAAGAGGAAGGTTCTTCCAGGAGCGGTGCTTCTCAACACAACATGCCTCGTCATTCTTCCCACGAACCATCAAGATGTGGAACGATTTACCTAATCACATGACATCACCTCATTCTGACACCAGCTTTGAACGCTTCAAACAACAGCTGAGTGAGATGAAATTCTAGGGCTCGTTTAAAATCGAGATAATCACTGCAAATACCAATATAATTATAGAACTCAATCGTAACCAATCATCATTTACTTTTAATTTTAGTTTAAGTTCAATCAACAATCAACAACCCGTAGCATCATTAGAGCACACACAACCAAAAAGGAACTAATTACGCTCTAATTAAGAGCCCAGTTCCTAAATCGGAAGTAGAAGAAGAAATATTAAAAAACAACAACAAATTAACAACATAAATGACGTAATTGACGTCATCAGACGAGGGGGACAATCACGTGACATCACGTGATAGATTTATGACGTCATATGACGTTGTCGCTAAGCGTCATTGACGATGTTGTTCAATACAACAACAGGCCGTCTATCAAAATGTCAGAGGAAGAAAAATCTCTGCGAGAGCGTATATCTGCGAATCTTTCCGCCATCTTGAACCGAATTAAGCAGCTCAGCTGCTGCTCTGTGCAGGACGAAGATGGAGAAAGAAAAAAGAAGGAAAATAAATGGGCGTACGCACCGAATGAGCTGAATTCTTCGGACTTGCCGGTGCGGCCGGTAAAATGGGTCAAGGGCCGCCGGAAGAGGAGGGCCCGAGGGGCCGGGATGTGGGGCCGGGGGACGCCATGGCCTAAACGCAATGGTGAACGCATGGTAGTGAAAGACTTAGAGGGTCAAAATAGTAAGTCCACATTGTAATTCATTAAGCATAAGTCTAATAGTATAGATCCAGATCAACCCGCTTCCATCTGATGCTGTCTGCTCATTGTATGATTAGTTTGCTGCATGGTCTTGAGGAACATATCGAGTTAGGTGCCCCTGCATGTAATCCTGTGTACATTGATAACAGGTGTTGTCAGTAAGAAATGGACGAAAACAGAAATATTTTATAATATTTTATTAACATTAAATACTATAATTATCTGTTTATGTTTTAAATCTAGAAGGCATGTAGCGGGGGATATATATTGTGTCTGTTTGCACAGCTTTGTATCTAAGATTTACGCAGCCTTCTACTAAAAGTTAGATTTACATAGCCTTACGTTATTGTCGTAAATGACGGCAAAGACACAAAATTAAAGAATAATATGGAGGATGTTTGTTTTATGTTAAATAACTATATAATGAAGAGCTGTATGTGTTAGGTTTAGTTTACTTTACTATATAATGAAGGGCTGTCTGTGTTTGATTAAGTTAACGTTGCTATATAATGAAGGCCTGTATGTTTTAGCTTAAGTTAACGTTGCTATATAATGAAGGGCTGTCTGTGTTAAATTAAGTTAACATTGCTACATAATGAAGGGCTGTATGTTTTAGGTTAAATTAGCGTTGATATATAATGAAAGGCTGTATGTTCAGGTTAAGTTGCGTTGCTATATAATGAAGGGCTGTATGTGTAAGGTTAAATTAACATTGCTATATGATGAAGGGCTGTATGTTTTAGGTCAAATAAGCGTTGCCATATAATGAAGGGTTGTATGTTTTAGATTATTAGAAATGTTGCTATATAATTAAAGGCTGTATGTTCAGGTTAAGTTACGTTGCTATATAATGAAGGATTGTATGTTTTAGGTTAAGTTACGTTGCTATATAATGAAGGGCTGTATGTTGTAGGTTAAGTAAACTTTGCCATATAAGCAAAAGCTGTATGTTGAGATTAGATAACGTTAGTGGTCCAGGGGACATGCCCTCTCTGAAAAATGCTGATTTTTGAAATACCAAAAACATAATGAAGCTGTGTTTGTTTAAGGTTAAGTTAATGTTGCTATATAATGATGGACTATATGTTTAGGTTAAGATATAACTTTACAAGAAAATGTATTTGTATTTGAATTAACCTACGTTATTCAAATTATGTTTCTGAGATGTGTGTTGTTTTATGTTTGTTGTTTTTGAGTGTGTTGTTCTTTTTGCTGTTTTTGTTATTGTTGCTTTTTTCTGGTAGTTGAGGGTGGCGGGGTCGCCACCTAGATCCGCTACTAATATGTTCCATGTTTACATAGAATTATCAAAAGTGCATGCTACGGATGCACCTTTCGCAGATTTGTAGTTTTAAGTTAAGTTTTCTCCTTTTGTTAAATGTAAATTGTGTGATGTATGTTGTATATTTAACTTATATGTAACTTTATTTTAAAGCGTTGTATATTGTAGTTGTACATATCGTCATATTGAATATTATATAAGTTGGCTTACCATTATACAACGTATCTTACAATTTGCTTAATACATTCTGGACTGTAAATTGTGACAAAACAATGCCAAGCTTTATCTGATACTCCGGTAAATCTACATTACCATTCATAGATGAATTTTGAAATTGCGATAAAAGTACTAATATTACAGAATTTTTGTTAGCATTTTTGCAACGAGCCAGCCATTTACATTGGGCTGTATGGAATAAATAACTTAAATAAATAACGTTAAAGTCGAAACTTTCAATGCTTTGGTCAATAGACTTGATTTAACAACACCCCTTTAAACATAAAAACTGCAGTGAAAATTTGTTGAATTACGGTTTATGCTGTTACATGATAACACAGGGATAATATAGCCCCATTTGTTTTGATCAACCGGTCTAGCGGTATTGATAGCTAGAAATGGTCCCAGAATGTAAATGACCCTGGTTGGCGTTCGCGCTGAAATTTGGCAATGGGCTGTTGTTGTAATTATAATGTCATTCAAAATATCTCGGCGGTATCCAAATCAATCGTTACACCTCGGATAATTCACGAATAATCTCTCGGATGTATGTAGGTAGTCGGATCACCTCGGCCATATCCCTAAATGGGACTACTTTTGTGACAGACGTCAAAACAAAGATGGCAACTCAGATGACAGCTCACTACAGTGTAAAGCCTGTTAAACTTCAATTTGTGGCGGCTCCAATTTAAATCACCCAAGTTTAATTTACCCACCGCAGCAGACATGCAGCTGTCAAACTATGCTATTGTTCATGTTTTGTGCGAACTACATTTAAGTCATATTCTTCCAACTTCCGGCGAACAAAACGATCGTGATTTCATTAAGTATCATTGCACCAGATACATCCTAGGGATGATTGTCCCAAGGACGGAATTACCCGAGGAGTTCCGATTGTAGCCGAATATGTCTATTTCGTAGAAATGGCCGAGGTGTTACAACTGGTTTGTACAATTTCAACTTCTTACCCCTAGTACCGATTTTTGGCAACTTCCCACCACGTGGGTTAAGCAGGTTTTATTCTTAAGTGTTGGCAGCGCTGTACGAGGGTTTTAAGATTGGTGTTCATGGTTTTGTTGTATAAAGAATAGTTTTATCTAAATTGCTTTCAAAACATCGCAGCGACACAAATATTGATCGCTTTATAGTGACACCCGCCTATTTTGGTGGATGGAGTCCCGGATCAAAGGCCTGGGAAGAACCACTCGCGAAACAGAATAACAATATACGACAAACTGCAGTATCCAATTATTTATTGATGATGATGATGATGATGATGATGATGATGATGATGATGATGATTATGGTTGTAATTTACACGACTATAGTGTCTTTTTTAACTTTATATATGCAATGTATTTATGGTACGTTTCCACAATGTTCAATAGACTAATCGTAGGTTAACATCTTAGTCTTCCCATGCCCGCCCAAGTCCAAATATTTTCACATTTTCTCAGTCTTCTAAATTGCTTTCATTATTTATGGCTGACACTGCATTACATTTGATTTTGTTTTATCTTTATATCAGTATCAAAAACCTTGAAATTTGATAAAATGCATGAGTTCAGAAGATTTGTTTGTGGACACGTTTCTGGATCACACATATGGCCTTCCTTTGAAAATTGTCTTCGTACAAAACATGCTATTTATCAAGAGGTAAAATGCCTTAATTTGAAAATCATCTATTCATAGAGATTGTCTTTATACACAGGTGATCTAGATATGATCTTAATATATAGATGATCGTCATATAAGGGTGGTCGTGATATTATGATAGTCCTTCTACAGAAGTGATTTTAATGTAAATGGGATCTTTATTTTAAGAAGCTCTTATTAGCGCAATGATCTATGAGTATTAAGAGTTGGTATTGATAAAGTTATGGTATTCATGACTAGACTTCCTTACAAATTAATTTACCAGTGTCGATTGCCATTTCGTTTCATCGAGTCATACGTTAGGAAGAGTGAAAGCAATAGGGTATTGGAAATTATCTGCCCCTTTTCAGCAAACCTCCCTCAGAAGGGACCTGTCACACCCGTTCCTCGAATCAGAAGTCGATCTTCTACCGTAGCAAGCAGCTGGCTGAGCGACTCTCCCTTACCAAGCAGCTCTAGCGAGTATGCCGCTGATGAATCCGCAAGGGAGACTCCCCTCCGTAAAGGTGTCGACAAAGGCTATTACGAGAGGATCAAGATCTACCAAGAATTGCTCCGGGATACCGCCGACGAAGGAGATGCCACAACAGAAGGCACCCAAGTCAAGCTTGCCGAACAAAGCCGCGCCAAAGCTAGCGACGGTGAATCACGAGCATCATCCGCCGATACCGACGCTCTTTTGGATGAAATGCTGAATGAGACGGCATTTGCAAGGAGGAGCCCAGATGAGTGCCCTAATGTGTTCGCCAATAGGAGCCATTCTTCTTTTGGATCACTCAACTCGCTTCAGCGCGAAGGGCTTCTGGATCAGTTGCTGGATATCACCGCCGAAGCCGCAACATCTCCTGTCAAAGCCGCAACTCCTGCTGTTCTTGCCGCCATCAGCCATGACTCACTTGCCTCCTATGGCAGCTATGACAACGACAGCATCCTAAACCAGTTACTGGATGAGACATTCCTGGCTGCTGATGGGCCAGGAAAGGTCTCCCAGTAACTTGGTCATAGGATATCGGGGTGGGGGGAAGGGGGGGGGGGAAGGGGGGAGGAAGGGATTACGGGGATGGGGAGGGGGAGGGGGAGGGGGGAGGCAGGGATTCCGGGGAGGGGGAGGCAGGGATTCCGGGGAGGGGGACATTGGAGGGAAATATTAGGGTTCTTTTGGATTAAAGATTTAGTTGGGGAAAGTTGGGAAATTCTTAGTCAGGGTAAGGGTATCTTAGTTGGGGTCAAGGGTAACTCATAGTTGGGAAGGGTATCTTAATTGGGGACAAGGGGAATTTTTAGTTGGGGTACGGGTATCTTAGTTGGGAACAAGGGTAATTCATAATTGGGGTACGGGTATCTTAAATGGGGACAATGGGAATTCTTAGTTGGGGTAGGGAATCTTAGTAGGCGACAAGGGGAAATTCTTAGTTGGGGTAAGGGTATCTTACTTAGGGACAATGGGAATTTTTCTTTGGGGACAAGGGGAGCTTTTATTGGGGTAAGGGTATCTTAGTTAGGGTCAAGGGGAGTTTTAAGTTGGGGTAAGGAAATCTTAGTTGGGGACAATGGGACTTTTTAATTGGGATAAGGGTATCTTATTTAGGGACGGGGGTGTGGGTAGTTGGGGTAAGGGAACCTTAGTTTGGGACATGGGGAATTTTGGTGGGGAAAGGTTAACTTAATTTGGGACGAGGGGAGTTCTTACTTGGGGTAGGGTATCTTAGATGGGGACAAGGGGAATGTTTAGTTGGGGAAAGGGTATCTTTATTAAGACACGTGTCATTTTTAGCAGGGGTAGGATGTCTTAGTTGGGGACAAGGGGAATTTTTTCATTTATTTTATTTTTAGGGGGTGGGCGGTAAAAGGGGTAAAGTGAAAGGGATCTTATTTGGCGGGGTCGGGGGTGTTTTTTTCCGTTTATTTTATTTATTTTTGGGGGTTGATGCGGTGGGATGTAACGGGGATCTTATTTGGCGTGGGGAAGGCGGGGGTAGGGGTCTATTCTTTTTTTCGTTTATTCTATTTATTTATTTATTTATTTATTTATTTTTTTTTGGGGGGGGGGGGGGTGTTTGGGGTGAGGGGGGCCTTATTTGTTTCGTTAAATTTATTTTTTGGGTTTGGGGCGTTAAAAGTGGAAAAAGGGACCTTGTTTGGGTGACCTTATTTCGGGAGGTTAAGTGTGTTCTTGTCGGAGGAGGAATTGGGGGGGGGGGGGGGGGGGGGTAGGGGCTTTTTTTTATCTTTTTATTTTATTTATTTAAATTTTGGGGGTGGGAAAGGGGGCTGTAAAGGGGATCTTATTTGGCGTCGAAGGGGTTGGGGGTCGGGGGCCTTTTTGTTTTTGGTTTTTTCTTGTTGTTTTTTGTGGGGTTTTTTTTTTGGGGGGGGGGGGGGCGTGTGGGGGGTATGTGACTATTAATGGGGTCTTTTTTTTCGCGTGTTTTTTTTTTTTTTTTTAGGGGGCGTGGAGGGGGGGGGGGGGGACGTGATAAAAGGGGTAAAGGAGATCTTATTTGGCGTGGGGAGGTCAGAGGTATGGGTCTATTTTTTTTTCGTTTAATTTAGTGGGTGGGGGCGGTAAAATGGGATATTTTTCGGCGTGGGGAGGGTGGGGTAGGGACCTATTTTTTAGAGGGGGGTGGGGGAGTAAAGGGGGTAAAGGGGATCTTATTTGGCGTGGGGAGGGCGGAAAGGGTCCTACTTTTTTCATTTATTTTTAAGGGGGCGGGGGAGGTGGTGGCGGGGCGTAAAAGGGGTAAAGGGAGTCTTATTTGGCGTAGGGGGGGGGGGGGGCGGGGTCAAAGCCTATTTCTTTTTCGTTTATTTTATATATGGGGAGGGGGGGGGGGCGTAAAAGGGGTAAAGGGGATCTTATTTGGCGTGGGATGGGTGGGGTAGCGGCCTACTGTCCTACTGTTTTACGTTCATTTTTCTTCTTAAGGAGAGGAGGGGTGGGGGCGGGTTAAAAATGTAAAGGGGGTCTTATTTGGCGGTGTATGGGCCTATTTTTTCGTCTTTCGTTTATTTTATTTTTTGGCGGGGTGGGGTTGGGGATGTAAAAGGGGTCTTATTTGGCGTGGGGAGGGCGTGGGGTAGGGGCCAAATTATTTTCGTTTATTTTATTTTTATGGGGCGGGGGAGGCGGTAAAAGGGGTAATGGGGATCTTATCCGGCATGGGGAGGCCGTGGGGAGGGAGCGCGTGGTTAAAGTACTTCTTTTTTGGGGGGGGGGGGGGGGGGGGTATTTTTTTAATGGGTAAATGGGATCTTTTTAGAGCTTTTTAAAGGAGGTCATTTGATGAGTAAAATGGGCTTTTGTTGGGGAAGGGGGTAACTTGTTTGGGATGACAGGGCGAGCAAGTGGGTTGGGAGTGTGTTCTTGTTGTGGATGGGTATATGGAATCTTGTTTTGGTGGGTTAAGTGTGCTGTTGTTGGAGTGGGCTCATTTTAGGGGCGGGGTGGGCGAGGTGAATGGCTGGGCGTCAGTGTTAAGAGGGTTCTTAAAGTGAATCTTGTATGGGGAAGTTTACAGGGCTTCTTTTTTTTTCTTTTTGGGGGGTGAAGGGAGGGTGCGGGGGGGGGGGGGGACGGGGCTCTGGGTTGTGTTTGTGTGTGGTGGGAGGGGGGGGGGGGGGGGTGGGGGGGAGGTCTTGATAGGGGAAGGGTTAAAAGAGAGTTCAGTTTGGTGGGTTAAAGAGGGTATTATTTTTGTGGGATAAATGTGATCTTATGTGGGATCTTATAGGGAATTTTGCCTTTGTAAAGGTAATGTGATCTTGTGGCTGGGGTGGGATGAGGTCGGTGGAGTAAGGAGATCTTATTTTATTGGAATAAAGAGAATCTTATTTTAAAGGGCTTCTTCTTTTAGTGGAATTAAATATTGCTTTGTGGAGGGGTGGGGGGGGGGGGTAAATAATGTGTTCTTGCTTGTGGTTCTTGTTGCGGGAGGGGCTGGGTAAAGGGGATTTTGTTGGGAGGGTGGATAAAGGGGATCTCGTTTTTGTGATGTAAAGTGATCTTATTGGGTTAAGATACTGTTTGTGGGGTTATGTGATTTGGTTAATGGGTAAAGAGGAACATTTTGGGGATCCTGTCAGCAGTGAAGACGGTCTTGCTGTGGGATTTAATGAGCATCTTGTTAGGTGCTGTTGGGATCTTATGGGGTTCCTGTTTGGGCAAATGGGATATTGTTGGACCACACTGTGTGTCTATATGGAATTATTCAGTGTTTGAGAGGTGGAGGAAGGCTGGAAGAAAGGCGGGAATGCGGGAATGATGCTGGAAACTGAGATCAGGATGTGTATAAGGTAAGAACAATAAAGCGAGCGTAATTTCGGTCGAACAATATTGACAAAATTATTTTTATTAAGTTTTTTATTTTTTTATTTTTTTATTTTTGGCTTAAAATGAACTTTTTTTTTCATTTGATTTTTTTTTCACACCACTTTAAGTTTAAGATATTTAGGTCATGTGACGTATATCTGCCAAAATGTATAATGGTTTATTTTATTGTTTTCGATTATTATTTTTTCACGGCTGAAATTATTTTGGTTACATTACTGTTGTCTTTGCTGTAATCATGTACAAGCTGTTAATTTAATATTGGGGGCAATTTGTTTATCGGGGATTAACTAATAAACCCACAACCTCGCCCGACATCCGATTTCCGTCATCATATACCTGTCGAGTTTAGCTCAGAACATTTTAGATCGACGTCATCTTTGAGACGATGTCAGAATTTGACCCTAAAACTGATACGAACCCCCAAATAATCCGATCCGATCGTTTTTACAAGATTTAACAATGGGTCATCATTTTCAGCTTAATATTTAAGTTTCAACAGAGTGACAAATATGGGCGTGTCTAGACTCAAGTATACTCTGATGATGATGATGATGATGATGATGATGATGATGATGATGGTAACGATAGATCATCATTATCAACAACAAGAACATCCCATTATTAGTATTACTATATAAAAACCTCAAACCAACAATAGACATGACAATCATAGAAAAGAGTTTTCAAGTATTTTTTCTGATTGTATATATATGGTATTTTTTTAAAACTTATGCAATGTATGTTCCTTACTCAGTCAGTGAATTCGAACAAATGAAATATCGCTTTCCTGTGGTAAAGTCTTATTACCAGGACATTTATTTTTATATGAAACTTTATTCACGAGTTTAAACATGACAGATCAATACTCCGCCAAATACACCTCATGCATGAATCATTTAGTAGTATATAACCTGTAACATAATTTACGCATGCGTAATTGTAAAGAACGTGGCGACGTTTCCGGTAGAAAACATAACGAAAATATTTTATAAATCTGTGTTAACCCGTCAGTTTTAGAGAATCCGTTTACTGTAGAGACTTATATTTTTATAAATGAAAATGGGATCTAGTGGGGAATTTGGTAACCCATTGAGAAAGTTCAAACTGGTCTTTCTCGGCGAGCAGAGCGGTGAGTATACTTTGACAGATCTGTCAAAATTTCGAGTTCCCCACCCGCTTTTTAATCCATTACTTCAGCGGGTTTGTTTATGGTAAACAATCATAAATGAGTTTTCAAGCTTATGATTAATCACAAATATTTAAATCTTGTTGTGTGTGAAAAAAAATAATGCAAACGATGGTCATTTCATTCACAAAGTAACTGTTGTTTTTTCCTCAGATATTCATAAAGATTAAAGAATAAACTTGTATTAGATAACTCGCAGCACAAAGCAGTATAAACGAATTAGGGTGACTTCGTACCACTACGATCTCGTGCCAGGAGACTTCGTGCCACTTTCCTGGAGACTTCGTACCACATATATAAATATAGAAGAAAATATCAGTGAAACTTTTTGAACAATTTTCTTTTCCAAAGTTAATGCTTAAATTATTATTAACAATGTTTTTGTAATATTTTTATTGAACAATGAAATGAATTTGTTTTTAGTATTTGATTTAATAAATGTTCTATGCTAATTTGTTGTTATGTTCATGTTTGCCATTATTTTGAAAAAATAAATAAATAAAAAAGAAAGAAAGTTTTTTTGCTAATTAGCGCTTATAAGCATTATTTTAAGTCGTAATTAAAGACCGACAGTCTTGTTTGAAGAAAGAATGAGACAGTGAAGTGTAGCACTCTTAAGAGTCCTGTACCCATAAACACTGATTCTGTTGCCTAAAATTTGGTGCTGCCTTCAATGTAATAACACACATTGAGCACCTTACATGAATCATGATACATGATACCACACCTCGTCACATTATTGTGACCAGTTATGCAACTTATTTTCTTGAGAGTTAGCAAAGGAGTTAACTACCACTACCATTCATTTTGGTATGTCGTGGCCTAGATTTTAAAACCAGTGCCTGCTGCACCATAAACTGGTGCTATACAATCTTCCTCTTATGCTACCAAAAAAATTGGAGCATATTTACAAAATTTTATGATTAAGTTTAGCTCAAACAGCTGTTAAATGAATCAGTATACTTGATAAGCAGTGATTGTATTTGCATCATTCACCATCACAATGTAAATGCTTTCTTTATTTTTTAATCTTAATACAAATTTTTAGTATATATTTCACTGTGGGTCTTTGAGATTGATTTGTTTCTTTTTTGTTTCTTTTTTTTCAACACCAATTAGCCAGTATCTTAAGTAAATAATGATCAGCATTGTGTCAAGTAGTGTAACTTATATATGTGAGTTAAATAAATTGAAACGTTTGTCTTGTTTCAGTGGGCAAAACATCATTGATCACAAGATTCATGTATGACAGTTTTGATAACACCTATCAGGTAAGATAGTCCAGATTGTGTTGACAGCTTAATGTTGCATTATTACAATATACTTATTTTATTTTTGAAATATTTGGCGGTCATTTTTCTGTGTGTATTAAAATTTTCCATTTGTTATTATGCTTGTTTATAGCAGTGCATATTATTTATGTTTAACTATACTAATAAAAGTTATGGATTCTGCAATAAGCATACTATTTGATAGCAGCATGCATTTGCTTGATTTCATTTTATGTAAATTTAGTCTTGATTTTTGCCTAATTTCAATATGTATAAAATAAATCTGTAAGGTTTATAAAATATTTGTCACTGTGCAGTCTAAGTTAAGACTAGTAAACCTAAGTTACTTGTGGCCATGTAATGATTTACTATTTCCATACATACACAGCAACCAGAGCAGACCAAGATAGAACTTAGTCCCAATGAGGTTTATTTTATGCTTTTGCTACATTGGTAAATTTGCAATACGAAATCTAAGTTAATTGCTAACAGCAGTAGTAATGGTAACAGAAAATAAAGCTACAGATTTTGTAGAAAATATTGCAAATTCTGATCAGACAGTTTCGAGAAGCAAGTTAGCTGATTTGGGTCTACATTATTTGCCACACTCTGCTGATATTAGGTTGTTGTTTTTTTGCATGCAACTTCAGTCAAGCTATGATATATAAAAAACAACAACAACAGGGCATAGATTGAAATAATCTTCCATGTCTTACTATAAAATTAACATACTCATATTATCCAGTTTGATATTTCCTGGTTATATTGTATGTCAGAAAAACTACATATCGACCTCAACATTAGTATTTACTTGTTAGATTATATACTCTTTGAATTTGAAACATTCTGATGGTTTGATAATATTGACCTCAACTAAACATATTATCACTTTTATCTAGTATGTTACTAAAACGAAGACTTACTATTAAATAACAACACAGATCTCGAACACAAACATGTTTTGATTCAATATTTTTCTTCAAGGCTTCCAAATCGTCCGAAAACATGGTTTGAAAAAAATTCTCACCTGCTTGCTATGTGATGTCATATTTGTTAACAATGCGCATGAAAAATTAACACGTCGTGAGACATGCAAAGGTCAATTTAAGTAGTTATAATATATATTCAAGTTAAAGTTTCGCAATGCAATTACTATCAAAATTACATCATACTTTAAGGTATATAAATAGTCAAAGACTGTCCTGTAACAGCTCTTGTATATATCTAGGATGGAAAGAAGTACTGCATTTTTTAGCAATTATCAAAAAAAAATTTTTTAATTTTTCAGGCCACCATTGGAATAGACTTTCTTTCAAAAACCATGTATTTAGAAGACAGAACAGTAAGTATGGAAGCTGTTATATCTTTGAAAAAACATTTAAATGTGAACAAAACAATTAAAAGCAGGGTGTATACATATGGCCTAGAAGACAGGCCAAAACAAGAAATAAAACCTGATTATAATCCACATGAACTGACGAACTGATAAACCCAATTAAACTCCTCAAAGTTAATGGCATGTTGAAATTTGAATGTAAACTATACACCAGGCATAATATGTTATAAAACTATAATAAATTTCGTTTTTACTGGATTTGGTAGCGCAATCAGTATTGGCTCTAAGTAGTGGAGGCCCCTGGTTCGATGGTGTGCCACGACATACCAAAGTTGTTAAAAATGGTAGTGGTATAGCTCCCTTGCTAAGCTTAAGCAAATATAAGGGTAGTTCTATGAACTGGTGTCAGGATTGTGTGATTGGGTGTGGTATCATGCAAGGTGTTCGTGGCATGATATATACATTGAAGGCAGCACTATCTGCTTCAAATGGACACCATCTCCAGATAACTGAAATATTGTTGGTGGGACAATATACCCAATAAATAAATAATTATTGATAAATTAATACTTTTGCTTAAATTGGTATTTTTCTCTTCCCTTTTCATATTAACAGCTACTGAGTTTTATCAACAAATATTTGTTTGTAGATTCGACTACAGCTGTGGGATACTGCGGGACAGGAGCGGTTCCGAAGCCTTATTCCCAGTTATATACGAGACTCGTCAGTAGCTGTTGTAGTCTATGATATCACAAGTAAGTGTAGTATAGTCCTTGTATGGGAACAGTTAGAAAATCAATACTTGCTTAAGGAATTGAAGACTTGTTTAGAAGGATTTTGTTAAAAAAATGAGACATGGTAATTACGAAGATTTTTTTTTATTTTTATTAGATAATATGTTCATAGTGATTTTTTAAATGTATTTAAGTAAATTTATTATAAAGCTGAAATAAAGCTTTTAAAATAATATGCATTTAAATCTTGAAATATTATCTATATGTTGTTATTGTTTTTGCATTTTTATGTCTTTTAGATTAAACAGCATCTTATATGGCTAGAAAAAAGATGGAAATGGCCGACCTGCTTACAAGTCTTATTTTTTTTAGCCTTTGCATGCAGTTTTTTGTAAAGGACCAATGCAGTAATGAGATTTTTTTTTTTTTTGATCAGACAAAATACTTATGAAGGTTTTTTAAATAATAACTAAAAGTCATCAATATGACCTTTATTGTGTTTGTATGATATAAAACAACAACAAAAACAACAAAAAAACAACAACAGGGCAGTAGGTTAGCAAATCATAACTTATCGGTCATAGACCTCCTGCATTCAGGTTCCCAGTAAGATTTAATTCATTCATTAGCAGGGTTCCCAGAAAATCTTTAATTGCTGTACTTTCATTTGAGGAGCTCATGCAGCTGCCCTGCAGATCATGAAACATTTATCTAGGGTCTTCCAATACCAAATCATACACAATGTATGCCATTGGCAAAGTTGTTATAATGGTTGTGTGTTAATGTGATTTGTATATCAAATGAAGTAAATCAATATGGGTCCTTTGATAAAATCTTGACACAGGGTACATGAGTTAACAATTAGCTGTTCTAGCACTATTTCTTGAGACTTTGGTGGATATCTCCCATGGCTAAGCATTTAGGGTCACAGATTTGTAACTCATCAAACCCAAACTCCAAGGGTTTAAGTCCTGGTTGGAGTAAGAAATTTCATGTGGGTTGGTCATCCAGCTGGCCTGCTGTGTGCCAGTGTTTCTACCCTGACATGTGTCTGGGGTCTTTCTACACCAATAATAAGCTAGGCATTGTCAATATTGCAATAACCGGACCAGGTAGCGCAATCTGTAGAGCATCGGTTCCAGGTACGGGAGGCTCCAGGTTCAATCCCCAGCCGCGACATAACAACATCGTTAAAATTGGTATTTTTATAGTTTCCTTGCTAACGCTCAAGCATATAAAGATAGTTCCATGACTGGATTGGGTCGTTGTCAGAATAATATGACTTGGTGTGGTATCAAGCCAGGTGTTCACAGCATGCTATATTCACAGCATGCTATACACAGTGTGGCAGCACTTTATATGGACACTGCTCCAGATAACTAAAATACTGTTGAGGAAACAATAAACCCAATAAACAAACAAACAGAAACAACAGACTTCTGTAGCATGTGATCAAGCCTTAAACTTTCAGTGCCACGGATAAATTACTTCTTTCACAAAAATGATGTTATATGCCAGTCGGGATTTTGTAAGATTGTGTAAGTATCCCTCTCCTTGGGATGAAGTTCAGCCTTTCTTTAAGCATTTGTCTGTTAGTTATGATGTTGAAACGTCAGATTGGAGGGTCTTGAGATGTGAAACTACGGGTAAGACTGTTCACTGACAACTTCTCCCAGTATCGGCTACCTGAGCACTGGTTCTACCCAGGAAGTTGCCATTTAAGAAGGATAATAATAGTTTAAAAAGCTTATTTTCTTGTTAGCTATAACCAGATATGTTTAAACTTTAAACAAATAGAAACATAGCATGGGATGAATTGGTATGATGCTACATAGCATTCAGGAGCCTATTAAATATTGATTTTGCTTAGACTAGCGGCATCTCTCTCTGTTTAGTCAGACTGCTTGCTGTCTGTGCAAGGTCAATATTCCCTCTGCCTATTGCCTTGTTTGTGCTGCAGTAATTTTCTCAGGCCTCGATAAAATCAATTGTTGATTGGCTAAGTTCAACTAACCTCTTGTTTACCTCGATAAATGTTGGTTTGGCAGAGTAGGTTTTTATTTTTACCTTAGCTGGGTCCTTTGGAATTGCCTCTCTTCTCAGCTTATATTACATAGATTGTTTTTAATCAACAAAAGATTTTTTTTTCAATATCTGTCTTATCATGTATAATAGCAGAAAGGTCAACAAATATATAAAACTAAAAATGTCTACTTTATGAACAAATTAAGCAAAATGTGATATTTCATTACATCCTTTTCTAACTGTTAGAATTAAACTACAAAATGAACTGCAAGTGTTTGTTTTTTCTTTTAGGAAAATACTTAAGCCACAGATCCCTGTTTACTGGAGTATATTTTTTTATATCATTGCTGTTTATTATTAGAATTTTCCTGAACTGTCCTTCAGGGATCATTTCTTTTGGGCACGCATAATATTGTGTTTGGTTAAGCATTCCGGCGTATTAATACATTGTGGAGCACTCGTTGGCTAGTGTTTATATTCACTTGTAATCTTTCAGTTCTTCACAACATAGGTTCGAATCCCACTGTCCCAGTTAAGGCATGAACTCACATGTCGAGAGGTCTTTATCTGCCAATTATAACTGGACCCTTGCTACTATGCCCATAATTCTGTTAGTTGGATATAAAAAAGAAACAACCCCACCAAAATCAACATTAACCTGCGTCTAGGTGTCGATTGTAATTTATCCATTTTAAATATCTGACCAGTTTCCTAGAAGCAACCATTGTACTAATCATACAGGGTGATTTTTACCCTAGCACATCATGTGGTGTACCTCTGATTTGACTGCTAATTTCATATGGAAATGATTAAACCGTGCACCCATATCTCTTACCCTGTAAGTTTTGCCCCAACCAGTGTGAATATACATTTCTGCCTTGATAATATTTACTGTAAACAAAACGAATAGGAAGTCAATTGTAAATCGTTCTCTTCTTCCCCGAATCATTTTAATACGATAAGATTTTAATTTCAATTCATTCAACATCAAAATCAATTCATATAAACATTAAAACGATGCTTATCTGGAGCACTGATGTCCTTTTTCTAAAAATATTCAACAATTTTTTTTCAGATGCTAATAGTTTTCAACAAACATCTAAATGGATTGATGATGTACGGACAGAGAGAGGCAGTGATGTTATCATCATGCTTGTAGGAAACAAAACAGATCTGTCAGACAAAAGGTTAGTTTGGTTCTTCTTTTTTTAACCTAGCTTTTAGATGGACTATTTGTTAAATAGGAAGAGCTTTTCTACTCACCCAAGCATCAGCGTAATAGCTATATTAAAGTTTTATGTGCAAATATTAAGTTTCTGATCAGTAATAAGGGTATAGATTGAATTGAAACTTCACTGACCAGACTTGATAGTGCAAACGGTAGAGCGTCGACTCCAGGTATGGGCTGCAACATACCAGGGTCGTTAAAACTGGTAGTGGTATAGCTCCCTTGCTAATGCTCAAGCAAATATAAGGGTAGTTCTACGACTGGTTGGCCCGGTGTCATGATAATGTGACTGGGTGTGGTATCATGCCAGGTGTTCACGTCATGCTATTCACAGTGAAGGCAGCACTATATCTGCTTCATGTGGACATGTCTCCAGATAACTGAAAAACTGTCAGCGGGATGGTTACCCCAAACAAATTATATATATTTCTACATTGTATCTTGGAAAAAATATTGCTCTAGTTTTTCCTAGATAATGTTTACGCATAAAAATTTATGTATAAATATATTCAAAGTTTAGCTCGCTAGTACTGTCGAGCTTTAAAGCTATTTAAATAGCCAGGTTTTATTTTGTTATAAATATGGCAAAAGTTTGGCTTAGTTTGGCTTAGAAGCTTTTGGTCCATACACATCAGGTTAAGTATTTGCATTCAAGTGCAATACAGCTTACGTCATTCTACACACAACATTTTAGTGATCTGGGAATCTGTACTTATCAATTTAGATGAGTTACTGAAATTGAAAACTCATTAATTTAAAAATTATTATGTGATATAATTTTCAGTTCATTTCCTTATAATTGATAAAAGTGTTAAAGTTAAGGTTCCTTTCCTGGTTTGGTTTTGTTAAATGATTAATCACATTCATTTGAAATTTCAAAGAGTATTAAAGCAGGTTGACATTATAACATGTCATGAATATATTTGATGATGAAAAATTTTCGCAGTTTCCGGCCATTTAATTGAACATAAGTGTTTAGTTGCACATCGTCATTCCTGCCTCTGTAGATGCCATTATTGCACAAGAATAGATGGGGATGCGGTGGTGTGACAGGCAAATCAAGGTGAATTTTGTCGAGGAGTGCATTTTAATAGAAGCCATTTGTGAAAGTAAATATAGAATTGGCCTGAAAGTAATGGAGATTATTTTTCTTTTATTAGTGCAGAAAATATTTTTGGTTTTGTATTCACTGTAGTTCATGATGCCTTCACTGTCATACCTCCATTTAAAAAATATCAAGAAAGTTGTAACTATTTCTTAAAAGCAATTTTGCCTTTTCTTTTTTATTTCAGACAAGTCACCACAGAAGATGGTGAGAGAAAAGCAAAGGAATTAAATGTGATGTTTATTGAAACCAGTGCGAAGGCAGGATACAATGTAAAACAGGTATGTCGAGTGATAATGAGGTACTACAGTGAATTGTCTCCCCTTACATGTAGTACTCCCAAAATCAATGTGTGTCCTTTCATTTGGATTACACAGCTGTTGATTTTTTTGGAATGCATTTGAATTTTATGCTTACATTATAACAGTGCAACAAACAATAATTTACTTACAAAGACCAAAATATCTTTTACAAAACGTCTTAAAAGATCTTAAAGGGACCTGGTGCTAGTACTGGTTATTACAAAAAAGTAAGATATTTTAAAATTTGCATGTACATTTTGCTATGAGTAAAGTGTACTTATTAACTTTAATTTTGTTTTAAAATAACTTAATAGATTTTTGTTTCATAGCATTATCTTATATTTTACAACAAAGATTAAAATTATTTGAATATGTTAAAGGACTTACTAGTAATTTGCCCCTTATTCCTGAAGCCTTCAAACAGGGAACATATAGGTAGCCTAATTAGCTCAAAGAATTAAGTATTTGCCTGGATATTTAGGATCCTTGGTTGAAACCCTCGATTGACTTATTATTGTTCTCACTTTCTTATCACCACATTGCTTGTGCAAAATCTATGTCCTAACCATGCTGGGTCAAAGTCAAGTTTATAATTGAAGGTTATTAGTTTAAACCTTTGATTTTGTGTCTGCTTCCAGGGCTTTTTTTTCCTTAACAAATTGACGCTGATTGTCAGCGTCTTCCTTTAGAAAACCTTTCCCAATCAAAAATAATTTTTCCACTTGTGAAATCATTTTTCCCCTTATAAAGTGTAAAATTTTTATCAAAAAGTAAATAAAATGCTTAACTTTTAGTTAAGTTAAATCTGTTTCATCTAAAATCTGCACAATTTTTAGTTTTGTTTAATCTGTTTCATCTAAAAACTGCACATTTTAATGAACTACTGGTTAGACACTATGTACGCACAATTCTGAGTATAATATTTTACAAGTGTTACTAATTATAGACTCGCTATGCCACGGACATTGCATCCTAGCTTTGGATGCTCGCTATTTGTAATAATGGGAAGCAATTTTGATAGCGGAAACCAGATGAGTGTTTGTTTATTTCTGGCCATCCGCATATTCCACAATGCCTCGCAACTGGAGAAAATGACTGCAAAAAAAGTAAAACTGTCCGATGCAAAAATTTCTAAAACAAATTGATACTTGTTTTAAGACATCATCTTCTAGTGAGCAGAGTAAGAAAGATCTCAACAATCAGTTGAATGTGAGCAAAATTGCAGGAATTAAAGAGACATGTCTCTTTAGGCTTACCTTAACCCTAAGACACTTCTTCAAGGCGTGTTGATGAAAGTTGAAGAAAAATATACCGAATTTTCCCTAACTTTTTTTTTTTTTGTGTGCATGATTCTTCCCCTGTTCCTAAAAACAACCCCTGGCTTCATACTTCTTAGCCTGGGGAAGGATTTTCTGTTAATTTTAGTCAAACTTTCACCATATCTAGACGATGTCCAGAATCCATGTCACAACTAAAATGGGTCAAGGTCATGGTCTCAATCAAAGGTCAATAGTTTGAATTTGATTGGATGTCCTCACTTTTTTATCTCCCTATCGCTTCTGCAAAAGCAATATTCCAGTCATGCCAGCTCAAGTTCCAGATTTGAAGTTCAATAATTTCAAAATAAGACTTTCTACCTGTTCCATATCTTATTTACCTCAGGAATGATTTTTTTCATCACAATTCAAGTGTTCCTTCCCATCTGACCAGATTTTCTGTGGTAGAGGGATAAGGCCATCCTTTTGACTGCCTTGTGACATTTAAAATGAAACTGTTACCATGGTTTCTGTTATGTATTATTTCAGTTATTCAGAAGAGTAGCTGCTGCCTTGCCAGGGATGGAACAAACAGAACCCAAAAAGGACCAGAGTATCCTTGACACTAAATTTATATTATTTTTTTTTTTCCTGTTACTTCATGTAGTAATAGGAATTCATGATTTATTTCAAGATTTTGCAAAACATTTTTGGCCCCCAAAAAGTTGACAGGAATCAAAATTTCTGTTTAGTTCTAGAAATTGGTAATTATATATTAATTTCCATAGCAAGACATAAATATGTTAATCTATTAATGGTTTCAGATGACAGAAGTCATGTTCTACTTAAGAAAAGTCAATTTTAATTTTAGAAAATGAAATTGACTGTGAATATTTGATATATATTAACAGAAAAAAGAAAAACTACATTTTTATACAGGGAGGGGTTGGAGGGGTATTAAACTTTTTTTTTTTTTTTTTGCTTTTTTTTTTGGCTTCTAAAATTTTGAAAACCTTTTGTTGATAAATTGGCAATTGGTGTATTGATTACATATTTTATTTTTTTCCAAGAAAAGCATGATAAAAATAGCATAAATTATTGTAAATATTAAATAATCTTGTACATAAGTTCAATCGTTGCCTGGAAAGTGACAGGTAAGATTTTTATGAAGCAAAATATGAGGACCAGTAAAACACCAGCCTGCCATAGGTAAGTGACATTAGTATTGTGTTGTAACAGATTTAGTGTAGTGTGTCCTTTAGAGAAATCAATGTAGTGTCACATTGTGAACTTTCAGATGTGTATAAATCTCTTTGTTTATAAATGATATAATATATAAAAAAAACTCTTTGTAAACACAGATAATTATGTTTTTTTGTGTGTGTTTGTTTAAGGGGAAGGGTTTTGAGGGATGAAAGAGGGATTGCAGGAATATTTTTCCTTTGCAACTTTAAAAAATTGTCTTAATATAAGACAAAAAGTTAACATTAACATACTTTTTATTTCTGAGACTATTCAAATAAAAGGCAATATAATAAGATTTGATGTTGAATTTTTATCATTAAATTTCACAAAAAATACAATTAGGAAAGTACTGTAATATTATATATACTGATGTAGTGGTGCACATTTGCTTATATTGAACTACATACATCCTAACATTACTGGCCGTACAATACCTTTTAATGGCCAGAAGAACACAACAGCACTGCTTTGATATTTATAAGATGATCCTTTCCTTTGCAAAGGTCCCAAAATCCCACCTGATCCTACCCTTTTCCAATCTACCCTCTTGACCAAAAGTGTCCATTCCATTTACATACCTGTTTGATATAACATGTAGCCAGGTGTATTTTATATTGTGTGCGTGTTAAAAAACTATGTTTGTACCTCTGGTCTTTTAAGCCTGTAGTTCAGCATGATGCATAGTATGTGTACACTGTCCCTTGCATTGTGTTAGTTTAATATCATACCTCTGTTGTTGTTTTTATGGAATGTTTACATTTGGCAAGCATTTTTATGGCTTGAAAATAAGTTGTTATTAGGATTATGAATAGTTTGAAAGAGTGACTTAGTATAACTTAAAAACAATATAACATACAACACAGTTATGTGTACGTTTTGGAAGAAGGTAAGGTAGACTTTTTAAAGATTTTTGCTGGAGAAACTTTGTATGCTATTTACTTTGTCCAAAACCTAACGAGGACAAATGCTGACCAGGAAATGCAAGATAAGAAAATTTCTTCATTAATTAAACAAAAAGGATTTTATTCTTTAAGATTTGATTCCAGTCATTCCACAAAACATATTTGACAACAGGTAAATCAATATAATATTTTTTTGTGTTTTTTTTTTGCTTTTAAGTTTGCCTGTTGTACAAATTTTGGTTTCATATTTTGTGATTCATTTTTTCTCTCCCTTTTTCTGTCTTATTCCTTTTTGTTTTCCTTAATGCTTGTGTAGTGACTGAGGTTGTTTTAAAGGATACGCCGGCAGAACCACAGACACAAGAAGGGGGCTGTGCCTGCTGATGTCTTGCCTGTTCACCCGTCTGTCTGTCTGCCTGCCTGCACACAACTCTCCCATCTGATGATGAATTATGGACAACAGTCAAATTTTGTCTATCATTGAGGATATTTCTCATCTTTTATTAAGCAAAACTTGCAAAATGCAATAGCCAAGGTGTGACTGAAAAATCATGAGTGGTTCTTCATAGACTGAACAATCATAACCTTCATTACAGATTGACCAATCACAGGCAATTTTACCATGCTTGCTTTGTATATGCATGTGATAGCCAATCACAATCAAGCTACTACATGTTGACCAATCAAATCAACTGTACTGTCCTGGATTTGTCAAGAATGATCAACCTTCTACAAAGCCAGCACCACCAGTCATTCATGGACAAGCGTTGTGATTTTTAGCATTTCGGTTGCTTCTGAACACCATGACATTAGCTTATGATTGCATCCAGAGTATGAGCTTTTGTTTGAAAGTTTGCAAGACTTTTGCATTGTTGTAGACACATTTTGGTGTCATTTTAATGTACAATTTAAAAAATCTTGGCATAATCTATAATTTTGGGGATCAAATCTTACTTTTTTGAAAACAGAAACATCTTAAGATATTTTAAATCTGAAAACATTGTTAATTTAATATTCTGGCAAAACAGCTTTAGTATGTTGGATTTATTGTTGATGTAGCAATTTTCATTTCAATTTAGCCAAAAAAAAATCATCAGTCAGTTGCTGACTTTAGAAAAAAATTCAAAAACAAACAAAAAAAAAGAATAATATGAAAAAAAAAATAAAAAAGAGAGAGCAAAATAACATTGTCTTTCTTTGTCTTTTCATAGTTACGTCCATATTTATAACTTGTGTGTTCAGTGCAACTACAATTTAAACAGTATAAAGTCCTTTTAATATGTCTAAAAGTTAATGTAACATAATTACATAGCAGCATGTAATATTCATCATCTCCTGCTATCTATCTATTAAGTTTTTATGTCTATCTGCTAAATTTGTAAGGTGGTATCTGACCATTTTCCTATAAAAAAATATGTTGTTTACATGTCCCTCAAGTAAACCAGTCTATGTTTTTGTTGTGAATCTTAATTAACAAAATGTAGAATCTTTGATTTGACTAAAGATAATTTTTATCACCATTTCAATAGTAAAACAGTTTAGGTAATGTTAAAACTCTAATTGCATCATTTTATCATCTATTTTTAGATACCATGGGGGGGATTTCTGCTAAACTTAATAGTCTTCAAGTTCTGACGGAAGATATCACTTTTGAATGACATTTTTTTTGCAAAGATATTATTGTTTTTAAAGAGTTTTTAACAGAAAAGCAAAGATAGTATTGTTACTTCATTCATCTGTTTGTGGCCAAGCTATTTCAAATTCTTGTGGTTGAATCTCATGTGTATAAATAGATAACCACGCTGCTTTGCAGGGATAGGATTCACCCCACTTAAATCATGTTTCTGGTTTAGTAATGCAATTCCAAACCAATCTTACGATGACAATATGCAGTTTTTAGCAATATATTTTGAGTTAACCCTATACTGTTTAACTTTTTTTCTTATGGTTTCAAATACCACCTTTTATATCCCAGATGAAATTTGTAGTTACGCGCTAGAAACTTTATGCATAGGTAAATGGATACTTAGCCAAAAATGTTGCTGATCCTGATCGAACAACTCCGAATAGGAGCTGGCTGGTCTGGTTCTACACTTTTTGCATAAGCTCGATTGATTTGGTGGAGCAAGCTTAGAGTTGAAGCACATACTTGTTAGCAGTTCATAAAAAATAATAGCAACAATGTCTACAACAAAACCTTTTTGAGACAAAAAACATTGCTCCTTTGGTTTATAATTCAGAACATGAAACTTTTTAAATTCAATTTGATTTTCTAATCACGTTAAAAAAATGTTTAAAATGCAACATACTGCTTAACAAGAGAACTGTGTTTAAAACATGATAACTTCATGGTTAATGTTCTAAATTGTAAATGTAATTTGACTGCATATGACATACAATGTACCCCTTGCTCAACTCATTCTGTTTGATTTTTTTTTACTGGCAAGCAAAGATAGTGCAAAGAAGAGATCTTTTTTTTTTTTTAATTTTAAATCTTTTAAAAGATATAAATATGAAACAGAACCTGAAAAGTTTCAATCTATTTGAATGTTTTAAAATGTCATTTTGTTTGTTTAAATTGTTTAGTTTGGTTTAGTCAATTTTATTTAAAAAAATGACATCACACATTTTATGTCTTATTTATAATAGTTATATAAGAATGAACGTGTATATATGGGAGTAATTACACATAAATGTATGCAAACTCAGTGTTTTGTGCAAAGTTTTTGCATGTTAGTTAATAATGGTTTTTAAAATACCATACAGAATATGCAGCATGATGCCATAAATGAGTTTATAAAATTTAACATTTAACTACAGGTATAACAGGGTTTGGCTGCTCTAGACTAGGGCATTTTTTCCAAAATCGCGCCATCACTTTTAAAATAATCTTTACAGTACCTTTAAACATAATTGAACATTGATCAACATTTCTTTCACACAATTCACTTTCTATCAGTTAAATATTACTTAAAGTATTGGATAGATAACTACCTACCGATCTTAGCCAGGTTTATACTAGTGTAAAATGTGTGCCTTTAAAAACATTTTCGAAATATTGTTCATACAACTGAACTTGTACATATAACTATTAATAATTAACAATACAATATTGACCAAGTTTATCTCTACATGATAGATTGATTAGCAAAAATCCCTTATGCAATATGCTGACAACAGGTGTTTCATTATGTAATAAAAAACATATTTATGGCATGATGCTGTACTATTGTTTGTAAGGAAATATATTTACATATATCATGATTTACTTCTGTTAACTTGGCTTTGTTGACATAAAGCCTATGTGAAGCATAGAGCTACACTCACATCTTAATATTAATTTTAATAACTCCATCACTATCGAGTCAATCAATGTTGTGACAGACATATTCACTTGACATATATTCTCCCATGGGTAGTTGAAGCTAAGCTGGGTTATTGAGCATTAAATGGCTGAAGACTCCATAATTTTTTGAAGGACATTCTAATCTATAGATGACAAAAATCTTTGAATCTATTTTTCATTTTGGTCAAAAAATATTTTCTTAATTTTATAAAATGCAAATTCAGTTAAAACTGTTGCTTTTTGTCAGTCAAAAAGTTTGTACTTATTTGCATGTAGCAGGTCAGCACCATACATGTATGTTTGCAGTGAGGGTTTAACTAAGCACAAGACCGGACCTGGTTGCGCAATGGGTAGAGCGTCAGCTCCAGGAACAGGAGGCCCCGGGCCACGATATACCAAAGTCGTAAAAAATGAAAGTGCTATAGCGCCCTTGCTAACACTCAAGCAAATATAAGAGTAGTTTCACAACTCGTTGGCCCATTGTCAGGATAATGTGACTGGGTGCAGTATCATGCTAGATGTTCATGGCATGCTATACACAGTGAAGGCAGCACTATAAAGACGTTTCGTCTCCAGATATCTGAAATACTGTTGGTGGGATGATAAACCTAAAAAACTATGCACAAGAAAATGTCTTTGATTTTATTTTATTTTTTTACATTTCTGTACTTGTCCATGTTTGTTTGTCTTTACCAAAACTGTAGGTGCTTTATGGCTGTATAAAAGATAGTAAAGAATTGGATTACCTAATCTTTTTGTGATTGGATCTAATAATTAGCTATACAAACATACATTTGTCTAAAATTTACTGATGTTAGGTTTTTGAAAATCAACTATGTAAATTAATTTGTTTGTTTTTTCATTTTTAAATCTGTTCATATAAGAGCTTCTGATATAGTGTGGTTCTTCTTATCCTAAATTTATTTTATTTTTGTCAATACCCTGTATTTATAGTTTTCATGTAAACTCTATCCTTTCTTTATAAGGGGACATCATTCAACTTGTCAGCTGCACATATTGCAATTATCTCCCTTGTAGGTAGGTGTTGTTTATATTCTCATTGAAGTAAAATGATGAAATTATCCATTTTCCCATAATTGAGAATACTACAGACTGCAGGATAAAAATAAATTAATGATTTATAAAAAAAATAACCACGTTAGCAGAAATAATTCTTTGGTGAAGTGTTGAAAAATACCTTTTTACATAAGAGATGAATTAAAGAGAAATGCCCCATTGAAAAATTTAAAGGGACATAGTCACAGTTAGTGAAATTGCATTTTTAAAATTACTGATGAAAAAAGCAAAACTTACTGAAATGACATTGAATTACGGATTTAACTAAAAACATGGTCACATAAATTAAAAGTGAAGTTGCTGTCTAAAATGTATTTAGGTTTGGATTATCAAAATAGTTGTGATGCTTTTCAACCTTTTTAGGCTGTTGTAGAATATCTCTGAACTATGCTTGTGGGAATATATGTACATTTGATGATCAGCTTGATACGGTAGTTATGCAATACTTTAATTCATGTTAAGTGCGGATGGTCTTGTTCTATGCATCATCTACCATTAAAACATTACTGTAACTTGTTGCTTTTACCTTAAATATAGCGTTTGCTTTAGAATTATGGGATACGTTGCTTTAAAAAAAATTAAACACATTGTCTGGGCACATGAAAATGGAGTGTGGTTCATTTCTGAGTGACAGCTTAGGTAAACAGACAGCAACATGATTTTAGAAGCAATTTGTAATTTGTGTTCAGTGCATGACTTAAAATCAGATTGTTACTCTGTCTGTTTGTAGTGTAAGTATGTTCGAATTTCCATAAATGTTTCTTTTCCTTTTGCTTTATTTTTATTTTTTTATGTTTTTGCCATTTTGCAAATGTCAGTATTCTGTGTCAGCAGTTAATGTTTGTTACTTTCTAGGTCTCTTACATGTTTCACTAGTGATTCATTCAGAATTATGGAAGTAAACAAAAGTAGTCTCAGTTAGTCGAAGTTGCTTTTTTTTTCTTTATAAATCATTACTTTCAAAAGTAAAAGAATTTTAATGTTTGAAAAACGCTTAAGTTAAAGGAATGTTAAGTTTCAGTCTAAACCAAGAAAGCAACAAACAGAGGCAGATGTTCACCTAACTAAAAACTTATACATATAAGTATTTTTTATAACTTATTCAACATAAGGGTTGTATGTGGTTAAATTTACCACAACTGTAAAAATATGGTTATGACTCATTTATAATTTGTCATAAATATAATTAGATTTTCTTGTTTATGAATGCTGTTTTGGTTTGTATTGTTAATGTTATTTATATCATTTACACTGGGCAATTTCCTTGATTCAATAATGTTATATCATACCGAGGTCATTATACACCTTATATACTAAAAATGGGGATGTTGACTATTCAAAATTTGTTATATTGTTGATAGAAATTCTACACAAATGTGGGAACGCTTACTGTACCGTAGAAGCTCTATGTATTGTATATAAATGTAAAATAAACATGTAAAAACAAGCTGTTGATGGTTTTTCTTTTCCCTTCTCCACTTCCTGTTCTTCAAAAAAGGTTTTATGCCAATCAAGGTCATTATTGATTTGACCCAGATTATGAAACATGTTTCTAATTTCTTTTAAAGCAAATGTTTTCAAAAATTATATTTGCCCATTATTTATAACTACTATGACCTTACAAAAATCCAGTTTGATTGACAAGAGATGCATTTTATGAATATTTTATGATTTTGCAACGTTTATTATTTTAATAATATATTCTAACTTGCTAAGTATAAATTGATCTGGCTTAGGCAAATAGTGTAGATCTAGATAACCCAGCACCACCTGGGAGTTGTTTTCTGATCATGATCTGCAGATGTTTGCTCTAAATCTTAAAGGTATAAGAATTGTTTTTTTAATAAACATGGAATAATTACAAAATGCAGGGTTAATGATTCTTCTTTTTGCACTTTTACCGATAAACACTTTGGCAGAATTGTTTATTGTTGAATATGGGACATCTTACAAGTTGTAAGTGATACAAGATTTCTACTTATTTGTGTAACTGTTCAGACATAATTTGGAATTAATAAAAACAAGTATTTCAATGATTATTACAATCATAGACTCAATAATACAAAGGTATTTTTACAAGATTGATAGATTTCTTAAAAATATATATTCTACTTTTGAGTTTCCACTGTTTTTTGTTTGTTTAATTTTTTAAGCAAGATCCTTTGATTTTCTGTTAATAAAATTAACAAGAAATTGCCAGAATGTACCTATAGTCATGCCATTGTGTTTTTCATTTAAAGAACATGTCCCTGGATTCCAGTGCCAACACAGTTACAATGTTTTTGCTACACCTTTGTGCGAGTTAGTGCTACATTTTACATTATTTTAAGGTTTTGTTGAATATTTTTATGTCAGATTTTGTTCTCTTAAAAAGTCTGTTTAAAAAACCCAGATTGAAGCCAATTTTAAGATTTATGAAATTCAAGATGTATATCTTTTACAGTCAGAGAACATTGATATAGTGTGATGCATGTTGTTCCTTATGCATGTGTATTGTGCAAAATATATTCACATATATGCTGTCTGTCGTTTCCAGGGTGTATCAATATATGCAACTTGTGTTGTGCCTCAAAGTATGTTGATGTCTATGCAATTTGTTTAAAATATCCTATCACATATCCACTTTTTATCTTCACTGTTATTTTCTTGCCACACATGCATGTTGTCCACATACCTTTTTCCCCAACACCTTCACACATGTTAACATATGGTAAATCTAAAATCTGATTCTATACAAGAGAGTGGTATGCATAGGTAATGGGAGACATTATTGAATAGTCTCCCCTGAAAAATCCCTAAATGCAAGTAGGTCCTTTCATTTGTTTTACTTGGTTTTTATGCTTGTGCTGTATGGCGTGTATGTTGACTTTTCTGCCTAACTTGAGATACCCAGCTTAACCATCATCAGCAAACAGTTCCATTTTCTTTTTTAAATAGCTTATCTATCAGTATTAAAATGAATTTTAAGCTTATAATTATGCAAAAGTAAGAACTTCCACTGTTTGTAATTGCAATATCTACAAAAGAACGGGCAATAAAGTCCAAGAATTCCAATTAAAAGAACCTACCTACTGTTTTGAATACCTCAGACCTTAACTAACAAGGGAGACAATTTCCATTTCACCGATCTCCCCTATTATACCATGAAAAGATATCTGGTGGGGAACGGAAGAAAATTACACATGTACAAGTAGAAAGTAACTAAGTGGCTTATATACAGTACCAAAATTTATAGTCTGATGAAAATTATTTACCATTGAATTAAAGAAGTTGAAAATAAAGTTTCAATTTGGAGCAGTACAATGGCCTACTGATATTTTCAACATATTCATATACAGGTGAATTTTATCGACCACTGACTTAAAAATTTAAAATATTTTTTATTCACACCAATGATCAATGATTTTAAGATATTGTAATAAAGCCACACTCCTCTGGCATATAAAAAGCACATGTTAATTTTATACAGATTAAGGTAAAGGTAATTTACATGTAATATTGTTAAACATTCTACCACTTTGTTAAAAAAACAAACACAAAAAACTATTTTTTTTACAAATATTCAATATTGGTAATGAAAAAAATCACATAATACTTAAAATAATGATTGTAAGTTAATGTGATTTTGTAGTCAGTCACATAAAAAATCTACTCTACCGTAATTTATAAAGTGTAAGAATAAACAAAAACTATCCAAACTTTTAAACTTAAATTTTGATATTTTAATTTTTGCATTACAATCATTCAGATATGTTGTGACTGGATTTCCTTAACAGTTTTAAGATATTGAATTACGACCCAAGGAGCAACATCTTGAACCAATAGAAAATGATGGAGGTTGCAGTTGCTAGGATACATCACAGCTACCTGGCAAAAACAGAATATGGGAGGCGTCATGGCACCAATTTGATTGGGTGGCTGGGCAGTGACTGAATTTGATTGGATGATTGGCAACCAATCTTTCCAGAGTGAGGGAACAACCAGTTGCTATAGTAAACAACATGAACACAAACTATAATCATGTGCTGCTTATTTCTGTATTTTCTTTTTACTCCATCATGTTGTGACAAAATAAATTATCTACATTTAAAGCAAAGTTTAAAAGACATGTTGTGTGTCTATATTTATATCATTTTATAGTTCTCTGTTGGAGACTATAAACTTTTAAATAGAAATAAAACATTCAAATATTGTGATCTTATTAATTTCAATAATATCTAAATGCATCATCTTAAGTAGACTGTATAAAAGCCTGATAGTGGGGATAAGATAAACTTATAGTTTCCTTTTGGTTTCTTCAATACATCCCACTAGCACAATTTTATAATGCTCATGTCCAGCTACTTTATGGAGGAAGATACCAGACAAATTACTGCGTACAACCAATGAAACTACAGATCAGCTGGAAGTCCTCCCTGAAAGTTTTCGACCCATCCAAGTCTCCAACTCACTGAGTGATGTAATGATGACAAGTCCTTTACATGGATTTTTGTATAACAGCCTGCTGTTTGCCTGTTTATATTGATTAGGCAAATAGTGCAGGTCCAGATCAGCTATCTTCCTGCTGGAAGCTGTCTGATCAGGGTCTGCACTATTTGCTGCTCAGTCTCTGTTAATAAGTATATTAATCCTTGCATTAACATATAACATATTAAAGCAAAGAAAAACTGAGAATTTAGCATGGGTTTTTAACAAAACGTAACAAGCTATGGGTTAAGAAAATGAAGAATTCATTAGTGTTTAAATGTACTTAAACATTTCACTAACTTGTCCTTACACTAATACTGTTATCTCTAAGAGATGAATAGTGTTGTAAATGTCTGTCATCTCATTCTCTTTTAATTTCAGATCACCTTGATGTATAATTTAAGTAGTAAATTTATTTCTTAATTAATTATACATTGCTTTTGCTATGTGTCACTTTCCAATAAAACCTTAATGACAGATTGTTTTTTGTTATTGAAACGCATTGCAGTAACCAATTCTGATCATCAGAGCGACATCCAGCTATTTGGGTGGAGAAAGACCCCAGACAAAAGTCTGGGTAGAACCACCAGCACACCACAGGTCAGCTGGACAATATGATGTTTCTCAATTCATTAATGGATTTTATATTTGATTTTGAAATAAACTTGTAATTATAAAAAAATGACATGAAATATTAAGACTTATTGTACATTGGCTGTTCCTAGATTAAAGAAAAGTTCTATTATACAGACTCATCTCCACATGTGATATAAAATGTTTGCACAAGCTTATTTTATTGTAAAACTTGCATTTATGAGGATAAACTTTTGCCCAAATACGTGATGCAAAATTTGTAAGGAACGCTGTCTTAAAATTCTTGAAATCCCACCTTTGTAAGCATCTGTGATTTAAACTTTTCCGTTTTAATGGATAAGCTCCAAATGCCTTGAGTGTTTTAGTTCTGTGTTTGGATTACCTGGATGATTATAACACATGATCTCAAAAGTAAGAGGTCACATGATTTTCTTAGTTTAAAAATAGCTAACTGTGCAGCATAGCTCTGATAGCAAATATTTAGGTTGTAAGGGGTGCATACAAGTGAATTTATTCTGAGGCTAAAGTGGGAGATTTGTTATTTTCATATAAACAAAGAAGGAAGTTATCTGTTTCCAAGTAGCGGGACTTCTGAAAATGTGTAAAACATCTCACTTTTTCAAATAATTTTAAACCTTAGAAGTTGGAGTCTCCCTCCAAAAGTGGGAGAGTTCACATGTATGAGTATAAGCCCTTATACATTTTGTGACCTGTACTTGAAGAAAAAATAGAATTTATTGTGAGTTGTTAATAAATTTAGAAATCTATAAAGGTCAATACCACACTCAATGGACTGATTATGTTGATATTTTAGGAGTTGCACAAGTTTACCAGTGTCCTGGAATAGACACAATTTTATTAATTGAATTATCATTAAATTGCCATTTTTAATATATTAAGAAATATAAACAAACAAGGCCATCTTGTGTCGGTGCTTTTACAATATTGTAACTAAACATACGTGATAGTTGATTTGTTTTTTTAAAATGTATAGCTCTTTAAGGAGACATTTCAATTGAAGCAACTTTGCACAGTATGTGGAAATTAACTTTAGTAGTGCATATAACATGTCTGTCAGCTTATGTCATCATGAATTACTACTTAACAAAAATATTTTACAATTTACAGACTGTTTTGTGTATCAGCCAAAAAACTTGTTATGTTTTCCTTTGTATTTTTTTGTGTATTTTTTTTATTTTGCATTTTTTTGTTTAGAAATGTCCAGACACAGAGGAAACTGATCAGACATTTTAATATAAGCCTTGTTTTGTTAAAATTGCAAAACCATGTAATTGTACTATAAATAAGGTTTAGCTTTCAGCATCAAGTTGTTCAGTAAGGCATGATGATGGCATTTTATTGTAATTCCTTTGTAAACTTGCGGCAAGCCTACTTTTTAATTATTATTATTTTGCTTGAGATTTATCAGTGAAAACAGAACTTAAGATTTAAGTAGGGAAATATGGGCTATGACTGAAGAAAGAGCTCCCATCAAGATCTGGATGATATTCACTTTTATTGTGCATGGAGCTAATAGTAAGGCTGCCACTGCTTGTTTTAAATGTCCACTTTATTTGCAGGTACAGTTTGTTTGAAAGTTTTTAATGCATGTTGATTGTAAATATGTAGTGTGAACCTGTAGCAGATAAGATAGGCTGTGCAATAAGAAAGCAAGATTTAAAAAAAAAAAAACCATATGTAGAAAATTTTGACATTTAAAACCATGAACAGGTGGACGTTTTTCTTACATTATGGGTGCAAGCTGAGATAGTATGGTGGAAATGAGAGGATATATATGAAGAGAAAGAGAGAATGAATACATGAAAACATTGTAAAGTCTTTGTAGAAACATTGTCAATGCTTTTATTCCTTGTTGTTTGCTTTTTAATGTCAGCACAACAGTTTGTGTGAATGAACATGTACCTATTATGTATAATCATGTTTTTTTAAAGTGATATATGGGGCATGTTTTAATAAGTGCAATCTGTCTTTTGTTCACATTATAACCAATATTTTATGGCTATTTGTCCATTCTTTTTAAGCAATAACTGAAAAGTTTATTATGAAAAATATATATATATAAAATATTGAGTCTTAAATGATTTATAATTCCTATAAACAGCGACTAAACTAATTTGGAAATATGTGAGAGGAATCATGAGTGGTTTTGACTTTTCTGAAGCTGTTGTCTCCTTCCTTGTGTAACAGTGGGACACAGTAAAGGGGAAGCCTTTCTTGTACTGCTTTAGAGAAGAAAGAGAAACTTGAATGTGAATAAATCTTAGTCTATCTTAAGATTAATAGTAACTTCTAAAGATATTTCCTGATAAGGTCAGCCATTGTGATGAAAAATTATATAATGATGACTTCAGTATTTTTTAGGGAAAGCAAGCATTAAATTGACTCTTTTTGCCTTGCTATAAAATGTCAAATAGGAAAATACTAGGGTTGGAGGTTATAAAACAGAGACAATACTCTTTCAACTGATTGGCTGGATTCAAATAAGATTGAAGATGCTTGAGAATTGTCTTTGACTCAAACTCAAAAGTTTTGTAATCTCCAACCCATGTTTCTGAGAATCTCCAACCCATGTTTCTGAGAATCAAAAAAACCTTTCTCATCCCATATATGACTTTAAAAACAATGCAAAATAACTTCTAAAATTGAAAACTTATTTTCAGTTGTAAGCACAGATTCTGTAGTTTAAAAGATATAAATTATGTTTAACTTATGACTATTCATAAAATGGTTTTTGATAAAAAAAAATCAATTCTCAATGTACAGTTCATGATTTTTATTACATGTAAAGGTTATAACATTGAAGGTAAAACTTAATGTAAAACAATGTATTGCCTTCCTATAAATAATGATCTATAAATAATGATAGACATTGTTAATCAATTAATATTTTTATTAGTAATCCATTAAAGGTGGTATCCAACAATTTGGTCCAAACATTTTTTTCTCAAATAACCAAATAAGTCATTGGTACCTGAAAAGGTCTTGCAAAATGCTGTTCATTGATGCCAAAGATATGTGTGAACAGTCAAGGATAAATCCCCACTCCTCAATGCAAACAGGTGTTTCCTATCCGAGCCACGCTGCAGAGATAGCTATTTGTAAACTTAAGAAAACCATGTGACCTCTTACTTTTATATAGTCATCCGGTTAATCCGCTCTGACGTCGATATCTATTTTTAGGAGAGACCACTATCACACTTTTAATAGAGAAAGACTGAACATTTAGAGTATTTTTTTCACTTTTTTTTCACGATAAAGTTAGTGTACAAAATCGTCTTTCCAACGACTAAGGTATGGGTTTACACAAAAAGTATAACCAAATTCCCAAAAGCGGTGGTTAGATATTGGTATGTGTATTTAATATAGGCAAACTGTCGGGTACCACCTTTTACATTTTTAATGTCTTTAGATGTTTTCCCCATTTCTGTTAATATGTTTGAAAGTTTGCTTGCAATTTTTGTCTATACATGTATCACTGTCAATGATAGGCCCATTGTTTGTATTTGTTTTCCTACAAACAAGTCATTGTGTGCAGACGGCACAATCACAATTAGTTAATTTCAGTGACTTCAACGCTTATGTACAGCATGGGATTACTGCTCATCAGTCACAGCTGGGTGTTAAAATTGTGAGATGTAAAATTTTATATTGCCATATATGAGTACTGATTTATTTATAAATAAATGTAAAACAACATTATTACAGCTAGTTCTGTTTTTTATTTGAAACCCTAATTATGTTTTTTTTATTTCGAATTATCAAACCATCCCTTTAGGTGCAGGATAGGGAGGAGGCAGAAGGATTCCTAGCAAACCATGGTAATGATTTTAAGCTTTTATAAAGACCTACTTCATTGAAAATAAATCTTTTATTAAATAGAAGCTGCCATAAAACAAAAAAGCAGTTTTCAGGCAACATTTCTAAACAGTAATATATCATAGTGGCTTTTTGTTCTTGAAATCATTTATACTTAAATTTATCTGAAATAAAACATTTTTTATTATTATTAAATTAATATTAACAACTAAAATCAATGGAGATGATACAAGCCTTAATTTTAAAAGAAAGAACTGGAGTCATACAGTAAAAATGTGAAAAAAAAGATTTAAAATGTTAAGTATACGTTACTTGGAAGATGTTTTATTTATTTTTGATAACAAAGTTTTAAGGGTTTTTTAAATGAAGGTTTTTAAGGTTTAAAATTTTTTACTAGGCGACCTGTCGGGGAGACTGATTTCTTCTGCGGCGATGACAAACAGAAAGAATAAAGGTGGTATCTAACAGTTTTCCTAAATCAAATACATAAAAATACAGGTATCTGTATTTGTTGGTGTTTGTGGATAAATGTTTGGTACATGTATCCACAACAAGGGAGTTTCAAAGAAAATAATGTTTTGGGTGTTAACTTCTCACTTACACACAAATCTACCATAACAGCAAGCAGCAAACAGAATATTTGTATCATGTTTGTAAAATCACCTAGCCCTAACTAAAGTCATAAAAGGACTAGAAATTTAAGCGGTTGGCTGACAGAAATGCCAACCCTGCCTCCTACTCTGAAATCTCATATCAATGTCAGAAATATTGTTAAACGGGACTAGAACTCCTGCCAATTTATTTGTTAAAAACAAAAAACTGTAGAAGAAGACATACAGATGAACAGTCAAGAAAGGCAAGCCGACAGACCAGCAGACAGAAAGATGCAGGCATACAGGCAAACAAACAGACAGACAGGCAGAGACTGACAGACAGGCAGGCAGGCAGGCAGGCAGAGACTGACAGGTAGGCAGACAGACAGAGACTGACAGACAGACAGAGAGACAGACAGAAAGGCAGTCAGAGACAGTCAGACAGACAGAGTAACAGACATTGACAGACAGACAGAGACAAACCAACTTATTCATATGAGCCCCTACACCAACTTTTTTTCTGGAAGTGTAAAAAGAAATGTAGACAAAATACCAAAGTCATGTTTGAAAAGATATATTTGTTATTTTTGGACATCAATGTCAAAATTAAATAAAGTACCAGTTGCTAAACATGGACATCAAAATCTGAAATCTGTTAAGATGCTGAAATAATTCCAAAAAATAAACTCTTTATTCTAAAAGATCTAAACTTTTTGTTAATTTTTAAAATAATAAATTAAATGGAACTATTATACCAGCTAAATTAAGGTAAATAAACTTTTTTTTAAACATATCAACTTGATATTTTTAATAATTAACTGGATTTTTTGTAAGGTATATAAACTTAATATAATAAAAAGATCATTTGAAGAGCACACATATACTAACACTACAATGACTCGCTTATAAATAGCATGAGTGCACAACTCTATTATTGACAGCATAATAACAATGTATAAATGGCAAATACATAAATAATTAAAACAACAAAACAGCATTACTAATTAATACTTTGCAGCACATTACTAATTAATACTTTGCAGCACAATATTATTTAATACTTTGCATAACATTACTAATTAATATTTTGCAAATTACTATTTAATACCTTGCATATCATTACTAATTAATACTTTGCAGCACATATTAATTCTTTGCAGCACATAATACAAAATACAATTTATAAAAAAAATTGACTTAACATTGATTCCATTTATATATAAAGGTAATGTACATTTAAAAAAAATGTATACAAATTTCACATATTCTATCATCTCCATTTTCACAATAGCATAAAAGATAAATACTTATTCTACCAACTCCTACTAAACATTATGTGAACCTTGAATTTAAACACTTAGCATTTAACTATCCTCAACATGTCAGAAGCTCTTAACTTAATCTTAAAGGTGGTATCCAACAGTTTGTCTATCTCTAATATATGTAACAATATCTGACCTCTGTTTCGGATATTTGTGCATAATGTCTGTAGAAAAAAACATACTTTAGTCTAAGCTTTGATCAACAGTATCTCCATTTTAGGGCAGTAAACATGTTAATTCTTTTCAAATCTATAAAAAAAGAACGATTTGGATTCCTGCTAAAAATAGACATTGACATCACATCGGATGACATGGATAAACTAAAACCTTAGAAGTTTACTTAGTTTAAAAATAGCTAACTGTGCAGGGTGGCTCAGATAGGAAAAACATGTTTGTAATGACGATAGTGGCATAATGGTTCACTTTTCAGACAGGTGCAGGACATCACTCAACAACATTTTGCGATATCTGTTCAGGTAAAAATGGTTAAATAAGATGTTTAATGAAAATATGTTTGGTCCAAACTTTCGGATACCACTCTAAATAATAACCATGTCAGAACATATATATATATATATATATAATTAGAAAAACAACAGATACACAACAGTACATGCTTACATATGACTGGTCCACATTACGGGGTTGCTCAGTTTCCGTAACTTTTCTACACAAACTCAATATAAAATTAGATGTTAATTATATAGTCCATTTAGGCAACAAAAAAATGTGTTTAACTTACACATTAATAATGCAGACAATTTATTGCAAACCTGTTCACATGCAGGCATGCATGCATGCATGCACGCACGCACGCACACACACACACACAGATACAAAACAGTTAAAAATTAAATATTAATAAATGAAAATTATAAACTATTTATTAATAAAAATGAAATTTCAACAAAATTCTAAACAAATATTTTAAATATGTGTACTGCAAATTGGCTTTAAATGTAAAAAGCTTTGTAACTTTTAAAACTATTTGCAAAGTAAAAATAAATAATAAAAATCTGCATTTCATGCATGATGCTAATACAATGGATGTTTAAAACTGCACAATTTCTCAATTCAAATAAAACATAACTTTCATGAATATTGATCATATAACAGCAGCCTTTTAAAATTTTATAAATACATGTACTATTCTCATACAGTTCCTAATACAGCACAGTCATTATGCTTTGGAATGTTCAGAACAATGTTCAGTTTGGTTCCCAATACTTGTTAAAAGAGAGACAGAAACCAGCTGATGATGAAATAAACAAGCACACCCACACAGAACAATAAGAACATGCCTGAATAATTCATCAACTCTGTCATGGGGACTTTCTTGATGGTGTCACTTGCTTTGGACCACTTATTAGGACCCTGCAGTCGCCACTGGTAGACCCCACATGAACCAAACAGCAATCTGAAATAAAAGAAATCAAAATTTAAAAAAAAGCACATAGAAATATCTTAATAAATAAGGTAATATTTGTCAGCATCTCACAAGTGAAAAAGTCTTGCTACTGACAAGTTATTTGTCAGCAGTTCTACACTGATTTTAGTCCACAGATGCCCTTAACCTTATTGTAACTGGATGAAATCTTAATTGACATAGGTGTGAAAAGACCAAAGCAAAAGACAAAAGATAATGGATAAGATTATTTGCAAATACAGATGCATTGAAGCTAGCAATGGTACACCCAAATCAAACATTAGTCCTGTGCAGACACAACAAAACAAGGAGAGCTTATTTGAAATAAAATGACAATACTATATAAAGTGTTGACTACATAGATATGTTTGTACTTTATTAAGTATAAAATTATTAGCAGTATTTATTTATACTTTCTAAAGCAAATCATCCAAACTGAATTCACAATTTAAAAACAAGTTATACAGCTGAAATAGTTAATAATATATTTTTTCAGTAAGTGCATCTGTTGCAAGAAAACGGCAGAGAATAACAGCTCATAGAATCTATTCTGTCAGATTATGAGATTCACATGTAAAAACCGCAGTGCTATTGGGAGTGACTATTTTACGTGTTATTTATGAACTGTGCATATTTAAGAATAAGAGTAAACAAGCATTGATTTATAATGTTTTATTTTGGAATAAAATGCATTGATGTTATTTATAACGAAGCAGGTATATGCAACTTATTTGTAATAAAGGGAGGCATTGTTAGAAAAATGCTATTGCATGACAAACTGTGTTATTTATGATTTACAATGTCAGGCGATTTTCCGGGCAACCAGATAAAACTTCTACTTGCCCAGTGGGCAACAAGAAAATTTAAGAATGTGTTGGTCCCTCAAAATTGTTATTGTACAAATGTTAATGTTCTTATTTTTTGTACAATACATCATCATCACGGCCACCACAATCATCATTACTATCATCCTAATCATCAACATCATCTTCTACTTTAACTGCTGCAGCAATAACGTAATTTATTTCGTCCGCCACATACCTCCAGGCTAGAGAAGGGTGTTGCCAGGGATTGGGTTTCGCCCCAATCATGTCTGCTATGTCATCGTTATACACAATCGGGTCCTTTTGTATTGTATGTCTGGCGGAGTTGTAGTAGCGCTCATACTGGGATTGCTGCAGGGAGACATATGCATGCGTTAGTTCATAGCGCCAACATAATTATGGTCACAATGGTGACATCCCACTGTTTTGAGTGGAGGAAGACCCTGGAAAAGTGCCTCGGTAGAACCAGCAGCATACTGTCAGCTCAAAGATGTTTGCACATAAACATTGCTACAGTGACTAGGGCTCAAGCTACAAGTTGGTGACTAAAACAGCTTTTCACATAAACCTCCAACCCACTCAACATTAAATGCATGAAGAGCCAAAAAATCCACATTTGCCATAGATAAAACAGATATTAATATCTGCAACAAATAAAATAAATACAACAAAGTTAAGAGCCTATGTCAGTAAAATTGCATTAAATGACCACCTCACAAAGTGAAGGCCCCTGCCATAAGGGCATTTTTCTTCAGAACTGTTTCTAATGTATTTCATTGTCCCTAAACCCTAGAAAGAACCTTGGTATCGAGGATTTGTACACTTATATTTTATAACCACTCATCAAATCCACACCGTGTTACATTAAACATAGTCCACTGCAAATAGTGGTTTAGAATATGCATGATTTGCCCTTTTCAGTTGCAAAGAAATCCCATGTAAATACAATGAAGCTCTTTAGTCCAACCATAGTGTGGTCGTCCTTGTTTTCATACAGCTCACATGATGATGACCCATTTGGAATTAGCACACTTGTCTTAAAGGTATTTTGCAATCGCACATTGCATTATAAAATAAAAATGACAAGCATAGACCCAAACTATAATTTTGTGTTGGTTTGCTTATTTTTGTTACATAATCATTATCATGCAATTATGGTGACATACAGCTAATTAGTGGCGGAGGAAAACCGCACACTAATGTCTAGGTAGAACCACCGGCTCACTGTCAGTTAGCTGAAAAAGCACCCCACAAGAAAGTTTAACCTTAATCAAGACTCCATCCCACACGGTGAGGGGCTAAGGAGTTAAGAATCAGCGACTGTAACTGCTCCCGACATGGGCACCCCATACATTTGTCTGGTACTGAATAATATATTCTTACTCTAACTCTATATTGCTAATGCCCCATTAAATTGTCATAGTTTTATTTAAGAGCCTGCACAATAAAATATGGGTGAGAAATATTGCACAAATTATTATACAAGATCAAATTACTATACCACATCACTCTGGATGGACTCCTCCATTGCCGCTCTGTCAGGTAGAGTTACCCGACCCCTACACAACTCTGCAAACCATCGCGCCTGGATTTCTGACATGGACAGGACGCCCCCTGACGCAGGCTGCACAAACCCAATAAATGCCATAGATGGACCGATCTCTGGGCTAAACACATTCTTGTACAGCTGTAGGTAGCAGGGAAGAGAAAATGTTTATTGAATTTTTACTGCCAAGTACAAATTAATCTGATTGCAGCAAAATCGTAGACCCTGATTCAGAGAGCTCCCATACCAGCAACTGCACTGTTAGTTGTTTAAGTCTCTACAAGATATCTAGTCACATGGGTATGGACTTGTTAGGAAAAAATTCCAAAATAGCATGGATTGATAAAAAAATTCTATCTTTTAGAGCTATAAATAGTCATCCATTATTATTAAAAATAGTTCCTTTTTGAAACCTTCATGTTTATGAGTATGTTACTATGTTACACGTATCATAAGTTCCTGTAGTTGTACAATGCAGGCTTTCAAGTGACCACAAAGAAAAAAGTAGGGATAAAAGTAGGGATTTTTTCCTAAAAAAGTAGGGAAAAGTAGGGATTTTCATAGCAAAAAAGTAGGGATAATAGGGCTGTCTACTTACCATTCAGCTGCGAAAAAACACCTACTAACATGTTCATGGCACCTGTAAAGTGGTCTTCAGTGTCTCAACAGGGATTCCACAAGGATGAGTTGGGCGATAAACCTTGTCTGGCTTAATGTCTTGTCAGCTCCAACCATCCTCATAATGGAATCTCCCTGCACCACTGAAGACCAACTACTGGTACCATCCTTTGTGTCCTTGAAATATACTAGCAACTAGTTTTTAAAAGAAAAATGCAGAAAAATGTATTAACTTTTATTTTTAAAACAAATTTATATTCATGTAAGATTATGAAAAAAAATTAAATATGATTTTTTTTCTCAAAAAATAGGGATAGTAGGGCTCTAAAAAAAAAAAGTAGGGAAAAGTAGGGCCAAACCCAAAAAAGTAGGGAAAAGTAGGAAAAGTAGGGCCCGCTTGAAAGCCTGACAATGAAATAAAAACAATCTGACAAAAATACCTCCTTCAGATAAAGCAATAAAATTTTTATTAATTTCTAATAAAACTAACCGAAAGCTATTAAGATCTAATGTGAAACTTTGCCAACTTCAAGGGACAAAGTCCAATGATCTGGTCAAGAACATGAGAAATATGATAAAACACTGACAAGTAGTAACAACTTTTTACAATAACCTTTTTAATGAAGGGACACTACTTTAACTTTTCAAATTATGTTGCGTTAATTAACAGACATCTAATATGTGTTTTCCAGACTGCAACATGACCATAAAAATTTAATAACACCAAAAATCATCATGAAAAAATTGGCTGCCACAGCAGGGAATCAAACTGCGGGCCTCTTAATTACTGGTCAAGCACACTACCACTACACCACAGCGTCCACGTCAAATTTTTCATGTTAATTATATATATATGTACATAGAATAGGATGTTACTTTCTCAGAAAGCTGCCATAGGAAATTACATCTTTAACGTCTCAAAAATAAAGTGGCTGTTTGACTTCTACATCATTTGGGACAGGAGACTTATTAATAATAACACCAATTAGTCTACTGTCCCAAATGATGTAAAAGAAAAACAGCAGCTTTATTTAAGAGACATAAGAGACGTAATTCCTGATGGGAGCATTCATAAAAAGATATACAGTGGAATAAGATATGCAATGAGGAAAGGTGCATAAGCATTATTATCAAAATATGCAAATTAAAAATAACAATGAGAATAATATAGATAGCTTTAAGAATAATCATCCAAGAGGGAGATAATCAACAAATTTCTTTTAGTTTGAAATTAATGAATATCCAATTTCAACCTACTCTTATCTGATTGGTCTCTCCCTTGAGAACTTTCTGTGTGATGTCATCAGAGAGGAAAGGGAGATCAATCCGGTAACCTGTACACAGGATGATGTTGTCAAACTCCGCCTCCTGTCCATCAGTGAAGTATACACGACTGCTTTCAATTCGCTAAAAAGATTGGTAAAATTTGGGTAACAAGATGGTTATACAAATAAAAACTCTGAATTAACATGATTAAGAATGGAAACTTTGAATTCCTAGATGTGACAAAGTAAATGCAATTTTAATGCAACTGAATGCATATACAAATATTTTAATAAATGAAATTTTGAATAAAAAAAGTGAAATATGGATTAGAGATTTAGAACAAAACAGAAACTGGAAGAACAGAAATTTTATTATGTAAACTAAATTTAGATTTTATTTTCTGCAAAAATCACAACAAAACTTACGAGATTAGATTACTTTTCCTGTGCACTGCACTTCTACACCTCATAAGGTTTTTAATTTGGAAGGAATCCATGCAACAGTGTTAAGGTGTTATATTTCAACACAAAAATGTGACAGCAGCTGCAGCTGCCAAACAAAGTGATCCCTATGTATGTACAATGCCATGCAGGTGACACACAAATAAATAAGGGAGACAATTCAAGTGACAAACATCTTCACTAGGTATAAAGATGTTATCAGTAACCGTGTATCACCTGTATGTTGGGGACTATCCTGATAAAGATGTTATCAGTAACCGTGTATCACCTGTATGTTGGGGACTATCCTGATAAAGATGTTATCAGTAACCATGTATCACCTGTATGTTGGGGACTATCCTGATAAAGATGTTATCAGTAACCATGTATCACCTGTATGTTGGGGACTATCCTGATAAAGATGTTATCAGTAACCGTGTATCACCTGTATGTTGGGGACTATCCTGATAAAGATATTATCAGTAACCGTGTATCACCTGTATGTTGGGGACTATCCTGATAAAGATGTTATCAGTAACCATGTATCACCTGTATGTTGGGGACTATCCTGATAAAAATGTTATCAGTAACCATGTATCACCTGTATGTTGGGGACTATCCTGATCTGCCTGCGCTGTATATGATGAATCAAGGTTGGACTGACTGTAGGCTGGGTCTGTAATGCATGCATCTTGGGGTTTAAACCCCATCTGTAACACAACACAACAGAATGTATGTACTTGTACAACAATACACTATGTCACAGGACAGCCAACTAAAATTCTAACATGCTTGATAGAACAATCTAAGTTTGATGAAAATAGAATATATCAGAAGAAATGATAAATATGAAGTCATGTGATGTTTCATTTCAATCTATGCACTGGTTATTGAGATATATTCCATGTGTTGATCAACAGAGCACCTTGTAGTCTCTTGCCAAACAGTGAAAGACATGCAGAAGGTCTTGTTAGAGAAAGACCTCAGATACTTGGTTAACTTAGTAGAACCACAGACAGAGAGTGAGGAAGAAAATCTTCTATCATGGAAATAATTTTCCTTACTTGGACATGGTCTCACTTGTTTTTGAGATACATCACACCATTTATGATTATTGTAGCGATGTCCAGCTTTTTTAGTGGTGGACAAATGTCTGGGTAGAACCACCAGCACACCGCAGGTCAGCTGGAGGATCTTCCCACATTAAGTCCTTCTCTCAAAACGGGACTCTATATCATGTGGTGGGAGGCCTAGCAGTCCAAGGAGTTACAAATCGGGTCACATGCGCCCCCACTCTAATTCTGACTCACAATATACTTCTTACAGGAACATAATGTCACAATCTCTATTTTTATAAATCAATTATCTGACCAGGTTAGTTAGCCTAATGTTACAACATAGTGCTAAACATACTATGAAAATACTGAGCAATTAAATGTGAGAAAATTTTTAATTGAGAAAATATTCTGCAAGTGGGCCATAAACTCCCACACAAACAGGTGCAGAGGAGGCAAACATATATTGCTTAACCTCAGGCATGTGCAGAATGTAACTTGATGACTGATGTAGCTAGTAAATCACCAAGTCCAGCAGCTAGGTATGGTTACTGCACACTAACCCCACTAGACTTTTTTTCATGGATACCGAAATACTCGTTAGGGTGTCTAAAAACAGAATCTTTAATGTATTCAAAATTAAAAAAAAATTGAGTTATATAAAAACTAGTGGTTTCCATGGCAACCATTATGAAATTTTGATAGCAGGGCATGTTTAGAAAAATGCTTTTAACTTTTCCAAAAAATGGTGACAGAGGTAGAAAACTGGTACTCACTTAAAGGTTACTGAATGGCCATTATGTGCAATATGTGCATTTATGCAAATTAGCATATTTATAAATTTAAATGAGAATGTAAAAATAGACTTTATTTTCTAAAAAGCTGCTGGACTAACCCTATTGGTGTCTTTATTGATTAATACCAAATCTTACGGTCGAATTCAATGCAATATAATTTTAAAAAACTGTAGCATATAGTTATGTATCAATGTTATGAAAACAACAACAGCAGCTATTGGAGAAATAAATAAAAGGAATACCTGTTTGGATGTCCTGACACCAGGGTGATAACCTTTTCGAATATCCACGTTGCCAGTTTCCATGGCAACTTCAGGAAAAATCTGTTGGCGTAGAGATCAGTGGGGTGGCCAAAGATGTAGTTTGGCACCACCCAGGCTCCTGATCTGGTGCTGATGTAGACAGACTTGCTCCTGCAACCATGGAGATTAGGGTAAATGTTGCAAAAAATAAGAAGAAATATACAAACATTTCTAATTTGGAATATATTTCAGAATAAAAAAAACACCAGGAAAGTATGCATCAACTATGTATTTAAACCTCATCTGACAATTTAACATCAAGCTGATGATGCGTGTTAACATTAATTATGTACAAGTGTGAAAATATATATTGGTTCCAAATTCTTTAAAGATGGTACCCGACAGTTTGCTTAAAGGCATCTCAAAAGGAATGTGGAATCCCACTGAGCCAGGCCCCGACCTGCTGTGACAAGACCTGCTAATTGCTGGTCATCACTGCAGGGAGTCTTTAGTCAACATAGTACTAATTTGTCACAGTAAAACCTCTGATGGGTTAATGCAAAACTAAATTACCTGCTAGTATGGAAGAGAGACAGTAGGCTAGTTTTACACAAAGCCATAAACGTTAATGTTAGTGATAATGTGGGTTGTTTACTGTATGATCCCTTACATATTCTTTATTGCATTAATTACTAGGTGTCAATTTTGTAACTGCATGATTACGTATTTATTTCATAGCAAAATATTTGATTTTGAAAATACATGAGAGATACAAGTTTTAGTATTCAATATGACTTAAAATGAGTCTGAAGGACATTATCCTGACAATGAATGACTTTTTAAATTGCTTTTGTTAGAAATGTTTCGTTAAATGTTACAAATCAAAATAAAATATAACTTAAAATATACATTGTATATGAGAACTTAAGGAATGAAAGAAAGAAATAACAAAATCAACCAACAAAGTAAGAAAGAACACAAATAAAGATTTTAATATATATATATATATATATATATATATATATATATATATATATATATATATATATATATATATATATATATAAGAATAAAAAAGAACTGATAGAATAATTTCTGGTATTTAGGATTGCGTAATTGGTATATTCACAACTGTTTCTTTTACAAACTGTGAATGACTATGTTCAACCCCCAGATACAGCATACATACACTTGAATCTTGAACAATACCTGTGTGACAGACACATCGTTACAGACTGTGGCAGCCTGGCTTATCAGAAAACAGATGCCCTCACATGCTGGGTGGGGCAATAAATGGGGGGGGGGGGGGGGTGTCACTTATATATGGGTTTTGACATTATCTGACCTTTGTTTGGGCTATATGTGAATAGTTTCTGCAGAAAGATCATCGTTTAGTCTTAGCTTAAACAATTTTCAACAGTATTTCAATTTAAGGGTAATAAAACTCGTAAATCAAACTTAACATGTTCATTCTTTTTAAATCTATAAATAAGAACGAATAGGATTTCATATAAAAATAGACATTGATGTCATAGCAGATGACGTGAATGAGCTAAAACATAAGTGGTCAAGTGGTTTTCTTAGTTAAAAAATTATTAACTGTGCAGTGTGGCTCAGAAAGGAATTACAATTTTTTTAATGACGATTGTGTTGTTGTGGTTCACTTTTCACATAGGTGTAGGGCACTAATAAACAGCATTTCTCAAGATATATTCAGATAACAATAATTTACTTGAATGTATGATGAAAAGGTTTTGGGTCCAAACTGTCAGACACCACCTTTAAACAAAAAGTTTAAAATCTCTGTTTTATTATCAGCATGATTGTAAATTATCTCTTTTATCTGACAAGGTCTATAATTTGATGACAGATTGCAAATACAGGTTTAATTAGATGATAAACAATTAGAGATAAAGGTTTTTGAAAAGTTCACTTTACTGTCTTCTTTTAGTTTTTGTTTGTTTATTTATTGGGTTAATCGTCCCACCAACAGTATTTCAGCTATCTGGAGACGGTGTGCACTTGAAGCAGATATAGGGCTGCCTTCACTGTGTATAGCATGCCGTGAACACTTTGCATGATACCTCACCCAGTCACATTATCGTGACACTGGGTCAACCAGTCCTGGAACTACCTTTATATTTGCTTGAGCGCAAGCAAGGGAGCTATACCACCACCATTTTTTACGACTTTGGTATGTCTGGGCCTCCCGTACCTGGAGCTGATGCTCTACCAATTGAGCTACCAGATCTGGTGCCCTTCTTTTTTTGACTTGAAACTTTCATGTACTCTGTTCACTTGGTCAAAGTCTGTCATTTTTGCACCATAATACAAGTCTTACTACTTTCATAGAACCTTTGTAACCAAAATGTGTTTGATCAAAAACAGTTCAAATTTAGTGTCAGGAATTTGTCACTTTAGAATGCAACATAAATTCACTGGTTTACTGTGTAGATGGGACGCCTGCTTATACAGCAATGCGTATACTTTAAGATATTAAAAAATATGATTTCTTCAACTCTGCTATGCAATTCGAACCACAGATTAATTCTTATTCTAAGATTACTCAAATATTCTATATAGGGAACATGTAGAAAAACACCTGTGCTATATTTAGCTAAAATCAATGATTTTACCTGTGATGTCACAATCATGCATTCTAAGCTGTTCTCTATATTGAGCACCTGTAGACGCCCTCAACTAATAAATTAATCTTTGAGAATGAATGTCCCATGATGAAATTATCGTCTGCTTAATATCAGTTCAGTGCCTGTTTCTAACATTTGGTCTAAAATTCCACTGTTCGATCAATTTTTCACTATGAATTTTTTTTTTATATTTCCGACAACCTAAGGATGTCCATTAATTATTTCAAAAGTAACATGCATTTGAGATTTTTTATGTTTTAACCTTTGACAAAATGAATCTAAACAAAGATTGAGTTCAATAATTTGTATGGTTAGGCTTAGAAGATAAAAAGAAGATACATTTTTATATCGAAAACTGTCATTTTTCTATAACTATACCTTCCCTCTGAAGCACAGTTTACAGCGGCATCGACAGCACTGTTACCAATACCAACCACAAGGACTCGCTTGCCTGTCATGCCATTAGAGATGGCATCATTGAAATCTACACTGTGAATGATCTCCCCTGTAATTAATATTAATCCCAACGATATATAACGTGTCCCTTGGCTTCATGCTTGTGCTAAGCAGAAATAATCATTCACATTTAATTACTTTCTTAAAAACAGTTTCTGTGAACTCTTTATTGACGTTTTGGCCCAGTCACCCTTTTTTCACAATATAAAACAGCGATAAACGACTCTACATTTTGCTGCTCTTGTTTACAAACCAACAAGAAAAATTCCTTTATATTTTTAAAAAGGCCAACTGAGCTGTTACATCAATAAAAAGTTTAAAGTGATTGTTTTATTGAATTAATTCCCTATCGGAATAAAATTGACTGAGAATTACTTTTTTTAAACTCAGTTTTGCACTACAGAATAATCAAATACATGTTCCACAGAAAAATTACAAATAATACCTACTAAGATATAGTAAATGTTTGCACTATTTAAATATTTATTTAAAGTTTAATGCAACATTTTTCATATATTGTATCAAAATAAACAGTCATTAATGTGAATAAAAATGACATATGATATCTACTTAAACATCAAACTAAATAAACATGGCAATATACTCATTGTGAAAATCAGCCATGAGCTTTTATGTCAATTAAAGCATCTTGGTCAAATTTTTGCAGTAGTACTTTTTTTGTACATGAATAATAAAACCACACAATCTGCAAGTAATCTGCATTTAAATTATGCATCGCTATCAAGTATTTTTTATGACTGACATACCAGCATATATAACCATGTGTACAATTGTTAACCTATTTTTTTTCATTTTGATTTTACAAAGCTTTACATTTTTTAAAATAATAATGAATAATATAAAAGTTTAGCCAATGGTGACCAAGCTAAGCTAGGAACAGTGTAATTAACATTCAAATATGTGACAATGTTACTTATACTAAATCAATAAAATCAATGCACCTTTGAAAGAATCCTGGCCAGGAAACTTGGCGTAGCTCGGTTTGGCATGATGGCCAGTTGCTATGGCGATATGTTTGGCACAGTATAATTCAACTTCTGCATTCTGTCTCACAGTTTTACCATCCTCTTCGACCTGTTTGACTTCCACATGCCACTCTTCATCTGGTAAATAATAGAAAAGTGAAGCTGATTGTTGTTGTTTTTATTTATTGGGTTTATCACCCCACCAACAGTATTTCAGTTATCTGGAGACGGCGTCCACTTGAGGGAGATATACTGTGGTATCATTTTATTTAGCGATGGCTTAAAATATCATTTGCTGTAAAGCTTTAAAACGTTTTGAATCTTTTCTGTTCATTATTATGTATAAAGCTTACCTTTATTAAATATTCGTAGCACATCCAATTACTGTGTTAATATTTGTTGGTCTATTATTGCCAAGAGCTATGAAATGTGTGACAGTGAAATTGGGACCAGTGAAATTAGCACATTTCTACATCCCAGCTGTCAGTTTCTGCACTCCCTAAGATTTTATTTTATCTACGTCACAGTAAGCAAGTGTACTGGGAGAATTGTTCACAGTGAAAAAAGATCAAAGGCTCACGTGCGGATAGTGTTAAAACTCTGCTTCCAAGATATGTTTAGACGAGGGACAAAAATCACCAAAATGGGAGGAGTTATATCGAAGTTTAGGAAAATTTTTGACTGACCCGTTTACGCGAATAAATGGTTGATTAAAGCTGTTAGTAAACATATCAGTGGGTATCTACACTACAACGGGAAGACCGACATGTTTCAAAGGCTAATTATGTTGATGTGTAATTCTTTTACCCCTTTTTGAGTAATCGTTTTACAATTAATTACACTTCGGAGCATATAGCGGGTTCGCCAATTAACATGCCAATTACATGCCAATTAAAGTATGCCAATTGAAGTATGTTATAAATGGTCCAACTGTATGAATCAAACGGGTCCCGTGTAATTAGCGGCTCCGCATAAACAGCGGTCCGATAATTGACTACTAGTAACAAAGGAAGTGGTAACTGACAGGGGCCAACTGACACATGATTTGCTGGAATGTTCAAATAAACAATATTGATAACGGGTCAGTCAATTATCAATTATAATAATGTTGTTGTTTCTTTAATAATTGCGCGAAATTACGTCCGCGCGAAACAGTCGTTTTCTGTGATTGCGCGAAATTTCGTGCCAGCGAAATTAAATGATACCACAGTAGTGCTGCCTTCTCTGTTTATAGCATGCCATGAAAACCTGGCATGATACCATACCCAGTCACATTATCCTGACACCAGTCCAGCCAGTCGTGGAACTACCCATATATTTGCTTAAGCGTTAGCAAGGAAGTTATACCACAATCATTTATAAAGAATTTGGTCTGTTGCGGGCAGGGATTGAATCTGCGGCCCCTTGTACCTGGAGCCGACACTCTACTGATTGCGCTACCAGGTCCAGTCAAAGCTGATTGATTTTGACATTGCACTTTAACCTTTAAAACCAACAGTTGCATTTTACTTCAGATAGAGCAAGTGCATACATGTGAACTTTTTTCTGAGGCCAAAGTGGGAGTTTTTCACTTGCAACATATTCAAGTGAAGAGTACTCAAAGTAGCCCTTAACTGAAACTTGGGGTTGTGAGTTGCAAATCATTTTACGGGCACGAAGGGTCAATGTTTTTTATTCTACTTTTTCTATTTTTACATGATATCTGTATCACTCATACAGGGTGCTTCATGTTTATTATTCTTATTTTATCAAATTTTTATTTTCATTACATTGGTAAGTATGAAAAGATATTCCATGTCTAAAAATTGAAATCGTGTGGTAAAAAAAGTATATGACAAGATTTTCCAACATACTATGTAGATATATACAGAAAAGTTTGGGAAACTTTGATAAAAACTGTATGGCTATCTAGAACTACCTTAAAAGGTGGGAAAGAAAAACATTTTTAACCATCAGACCATTCTTGGAAAGCAGAAATGGTGAAGTTAAATATGTTACTAAAATGTTACAAACTAGTTTGTAGTTTTTTTTATGTCCTGCCATGTCGGTGCCAACAATCTTTAAAATTATCCGAAGACAATTCAACCATTTAACTTTGAACCCACTTAGGACAGATGGAAGCAAATCTGGCATAAAACTATTACCAGCACCATGATTCACATGAAATTTGATCACTACACACACTGCACATTGTTGTATTTACTGCTTTTATGCAGGAAGCTGCCAACATAACAATTAAAGACTATTCATGTCTCCCGTGTGAAAAGTACTTTTACAAATTTCCATAATTTCATGTGAAACAAAAGACAGAGATACAATTAAAATGCTAAAGCAGAACATAATCATCAAAGGTTTACATTTATATGCTCTTGCTGTTTAAACAAAATGCAAATTTTGTAATAAAATGAAATACAATCTGAAGCACAACTACATACACAAACACCCCTCTACAGCACAGAAGAATAAGGTATACAGACCCAGGTTACTTAACTACCATAGGGCGATAAAGATCATCTGTCCCAGGGTAGACTTGCTTGATTAGTCTTGGTTCTGAACTTCTGGTTATGTCCATTTTATGGACAGCAGGATGCATAGTCGGAGAAGGGTCATTTTATGTATAGTTTAAGAAGGGTCATTTCATACATAATTTGAGAAGGGTCATTTCATGTAAAGTGTGAGAAGGGCCATTTCATGAAAAGTTTGATGAGGGCCATTTCATGAATAGTTTGAGAAGGGCCATTTCCTGTAAAGTGTGAGAAGGGCCATTTCCTGTAAAGTGTGAGAAGGGCCATTTCCTGTAAAGTGTGAGAAGGGCCATTTCCTGTAAAGTGTGAGAAGGGCCATTTCCTGTAAAGTGTAAGAAGGGCCATTTCATGAAGTTTGATGAGGGCCATTTCATGAATTGTTTGAGAAGGGCCAATTCATGTATAGTTTAAGAAGGGCAACTTCTTGTATAGTTTTAGAAGGGTCATTTCATGTAAAGTGTGAGAAGGGTCATTTCATGAAAAGTTTGAGAAGGGCCAGTTCATGTATTGTTTAAGAAGGGCCATTTCATGTATAGTTTGAGAAGGGCCATTTCATGTAAAGTTTGAGGATGGCCATTTCATAAATAGTTTAAGAAGGGCCATTTCATGTATAGTTTAAGAAGGGCCATTTCATGTATAGTTTAAGAAGGGCCATTTCATGTATAGTTTAAGAAGGGCCATTTCATGTATAGTTTAAGAAGGGCCATTTCATGTATAGTTTAAGAAGGGCCATTTCATGTATAGTTTAAGAAGGGCCATTTCATGTATAGTTTAAGAAGGGCCATTTCATGTATAGTTTAAGAAGGGCCATTTCATGTATAGTTTAAGAAGGGCCATTTCATGTATAGTTTAAGAAGGGCCATTTCATGTATAGTTTAAGAAGGGCCATTTCATGTATAGTTTAAGAAGGGCCATTTCATGTATAGTTTAAGAAGGGCCATTTCATGTATAGTTTAAGAAGGGCCATTTCATGTATAGTTTAAGAAGGGCCATTTCATGTATAGTTTAAGGAGGGCCATTTCATGTATAGTTTAAGAAGGGCCATTTCATGTAAAGTGTGAGATGGGTCATTTTATGTTAAGTTTGAGGAGGGCCATTTTTTGTAAAGTATGAGAAGGATCATTTCATGAATAGTTTGAGAAGGGCCAGCTCATGTATAGTTTAAGAAGTATCAATTGAAACTTGACTGCAGGTACAGATGAATATTGATGATAACAATGCTTAATTGGTTGGGTATTTGAGAGGCGCGTTTCTGCCATTACGCACGTGCTTAACCTCCCTTCCAAAAATTGAAAATATAAAAGTACCAAAAACACTAAGAACGTCGATGCCTAACCTGGGTTAGGAATGATGTATTTTATCTTCATAGTTTCAATGTTATAAATCTTATTGCCACACCAATCAAGTTGAAAAGGTTTAAAATGATTAAACTTATACACATCAGGATTTAGTTTTCATATTTTGTGCTGAGTTCCTTGCATGTCTGCATTTTACCTGGGGTTCAACAGAAAAGAACAGAAGATATTCAAAAGTATTACTACAAAGGTTATTTCCCTGTAATTGTGCGCAACTTAAAAAACGGCCCAGATATGTGTCTGGTTCTTGATACATTGAACCATTATGATTATGGTTATATTGACGAAGTCTCACTAATTATTTAGTTATTGGTGTAGGTTGACACCACAATCTGTTAACAATCACAGGCCCATTACAAGCTAGATAGGAGACCTACCCCTAGGAAAGTTCCCAGCTGGGCATCAAATCATTAGGGTAAGGGTGAAGATGCTTCTAAATGGTACCTGCCTAGAATTTACAAGATTAAACGAAAACATATAACAAACTATTATTTAAATAGAAAAAAATCATGCAACTTGCAAAATAAAAATTCACTTAAAATGTTATTACTTACCAACTTTCTGAATATTCATAACTTTTCTCAAGAATCTTATATTCTTGCCAATCTTGAAATGCTCAGTGTAGTCAGCAATGTATTTGGCCATATCCCGATTATGGGGGTAGTCAATGGTGTCATTCGGAAATGGAAAATCCGAGAAACAATAGTTGTGCTTGGAAACATTGCTGAAATGAAATCAAGCAAAGGTTTAAGATGTTGGACTCAGTATCTGAGGGTCCCAATCCGAATCCCTAACGAGCTATGACAAAAAAGTCCTTGTGCATGGGTATTTTCTGCAATTTGCTCCAGGCAGTTACTATGGTAGAAAATTTGAAGTCAAGGTTGAAAAAACTAGTTTCCATGAAGATTATAAATAAATTTAAAACAAGCAACTGGTGTAACTAAATACATCTGTCAAATGCAAGTTGGTCAATAAAGGTAAAATGAAGCTAAAATTATGGGGATAACTCTTTTAATTTTTTAATTCTTAAGTTTCATCAAGGTAAGGATGTGTAAGGTGTAATATAATTTAGTGGTATATAACCTTTCATATAATTATTTAGTAGTATGAAACCATAAATGTCAATGTTATAAGCGACGCACAATAAAGATGTCAGCCTCCATGATCGTTCCTATTATGTCACATGGTGTCAGAAAAAGTCAAAAATAAAGGACTATCGCCCATATAAAGGACAATCTTGGTAAAATATGGCTTCCGCAGCTACTAACGTTGAACAGCCTAGCCTGAATTGGGGTGCTAAAGACATGTATCCTGAATTCCAACGCTTTAAACAGCATGTGGTGTTCACGTTCAAAGGGCCACTTGCTGGCGCCCAAGCAAAACACAAAGCCGGATGGTTGGGTATGTGGATAAACCAACAGGGTCATGAACTGTATAAAACGTTTGATTTTGAAGACAGGGAAGAAGATGATCCAGACATTATCTTCAAGAAAATAGAAGATTATGTCAGACCTCGCCAAAATAAATGAGTTTCAAGGTTTTGCGCCAAACAAAGGAAACAACTTGATGGTGAAAGTTTTGACAATTTTGTGAAGGACCTGAGACTTTAAGTGATGGATTGTGAATACGCAACTGCTGATGACATGCTAGTGGACTTAATCATTAATGGTGTACAGCACTCTAAAGTCCAAGAACGGTTGCTAGATCAAGGACAAGGTCTCACATTGAACAAAGCAATAGAAATTGGGCAGCAATTTGAACTTTAACAGTCGCAGATGAAACTTATGCGCGGTGAAGAAGTGTTTTATATCCAACAGAAACATGTGCCTTCAAAACAGAAGAAAGATAAAGGCGTTAAGTCACTGAAACTGCAGAAAAACGTTGCAAAACCTAGTGCACAGGATTTTAAATGTAAGAAATGTGGAAAAACACATGAAAAAGGCAAGTGTTCCGCATTTGGATCAATATGCAATTACTGTAAAAAGAAAAACCATTGGCAAGCAGTATGCAGGCAAAAACAGAAAGGTGTTCATGTTTTATATGAAGATGACAGTGATGGTGAACTTCTGCGCATAAACACTACACCGCCTGTACATGAAACGAATCATTCAAGTGAAAAGTGGCTTGTTAATCTTAAAGTTAATGGAACATATGTGCCATTTTGTATTGACACTATAGCTAAATGCAACGTCATAATGAAATCAATGTTTGAACAAGTTCAAGGTAGTGTAAAGTTGAACTCTTCTTCAAAACTTTTGAAGTCATTCACAAATCATAGAATAAAGCCTGTCGGTTCCGCATCTCTACCGATTGTTCATTGTGAAGTACATTTGACAACCAGATTTGAAGTAGTAGATTTGTGTCAAGAAAACATAATAAGTGGCGACACAGCTGAGACACTAGAGCTGCTTCAATGAATTGCAGTTTTTGAAGTTGAAAATTCATCACAGCAAGAAATAGCTCGTGACTTTCCAGACCTAGTTAAAACTTCAGGAACATTACCTGGTGAATACAGTATTGACTTGCAAGAAAATGCTAAAGGAGTCACTCATCCTCCGAGAAGAAAGACAAAAAAACCAAAGACATTGAAATTGAATGTGACGCAAGCAAGGAGGGGCTCGGAGCTGTCATTCTTCAAGAAGGGAAAGTAATCGCCTATGCTTTACTTTCTTTGACCGAGACAGAGAAATGCTATGCTCAGCTTGAAAAGGAAATGCTGTCAATTGTGTACAGTCTCACAAAATTCCATTGCTATGTGTTTGGAAAGAAACAATTTTCAAGGATCACAAGCCATTAGAGCATATATTTAACAAGCCATTGAATTCAGCACCAATGAGACTTTAAAAGATGATGATGAGCATGCAATGGTAAGATTTCGAGGTAAAGTACAGACAGGGCAAGAATATGCACATCTCTGATGCACTATCTTGAGCATATCTTCCGAACTCTGATCCAGAAACAGATAACTATTCAGATGATTCAGTGCAGTGTTATCTCAGTGACTGGAAATAGATATGCTGAAATACAGAACTATACACAACAAGAGTTGTCAACGCTTATCGAAGAAATCATGTCAGGTTGGCCGGACACCAAAAAGGAAACCCCAATTGAAATTCGACAATACTGGGATTCACGTGACCAGCTCACAGTATCTGATGGTATCAGTTTCAAAGGAATGCGAATAGTAATTCCTCCAGTACTTCGCAAAGACATGCTTAAACTTGTGCACCGGTCCCATCTTGGAATTGTCAAGTGCAAACAGAGGGCAAGAGAGGTCATGTACTGGCCGGGGATAAATACAGACATAGAAGCTGTTGTGAAAGACTGCAGTAGCTGTGCTGAAAATCAGAACCAACAAAGATCTCAACCCTTGATGCCGACTGCAACTCCAGATCTTCAATATGAAATGGTTGGATGTGACATTTTCCAGTTTGAGACATATGTTCTTACAGTTGACTATTATTCAAAATTCATAGGCGTGTCTGAATTAACTGATGAGTCAACAACAGAAGTGATCAGTGCCTTAAAGAGCATATTCTCATGTCATGGAATTCCACAGAGACTGAGGACAGACAATGGACCACAATTCAGTTCAGTTGAATTGAAAAGAGTTCTGTAAATTGTTCCAAATTGACCACGAAACCTCAAGTCCGCACTTCCAGAGCTCAAACGGTGAAGCCAAACGGGCCATTAAAACAGTTAAAAAACTGTGGAAGAAAAATGATGACAAGCACATATCGCTCCTGGATTACAGGACAGCCCCATTGCCAGAAATCAACTTGTCACCAGCTCAACTCCTTATGGGAAGACAACCAAGGAATATCCTACCAACGTCGTATGAACTGTTAAAATCATAAGGTCATAGTGCGCAAACTGTATAAAGACACTTTAACAGACAAAAACAGGCACAGAAGTATATTTTGATAAAAGGAAAGGAGTCAAGGATCTTCATCCTCTGCAAGAAAGAACACAAGTACAAATAACGGATGGAACAAAAACAAAATGGGTTCCTGGAGAAGTGGTTGCAAAATATGACAAACCACGTTCGTATATAGTGCAGAGCGAAAATGGACAACTCTACCGTCGGAACAGGAAACACCTACGCGTTGCAACACAAGTGGCGAACTAGGCGTGGATACCCTTTGTTGACGCCCCCCCCAGTCGCCGATGTCCCGGATGTTTCCCCATCAGAACCAACTTCCAGTACTCGTGAGGCTCCAAGCGCACCAAGTGAACCACAACATAGGAGTAACACAATGCCATACGTAACACGGTCTGGTAGGACTGTGATTAAGCCGAAAATACTAGACTTATAGACTTGTGTCGGTGAAAATGAGATACATTGTGTTTTCCTTAATTAGTGACACTGACTAAATCAGTTGAGTTAATATTTCATTTGTTTCTTAAAAAAAATGAGGCTTAATGATGTGACACCATTATGCCAGGACATTAGTGTTTTGTGGTAACCATATTCACTCATAATTCATTGTGGAAATTACAATTCTATTCATAGACATTTGAAAGAAATTTTATTTAAACTATATTTCTAGTCATGGACATTTAAAAAGAATCTCAATTAATTTCTAGTCACAATTTTAATATGATTTTCTGTATGTTCATTATCTCTTTTAAAAGAAGGAGGGATGTAATATAATTCAGTGGTATATAACCTTTCATATAATTATTTAGTAGTATGAAACCATAATTGTCAATGTTATAAGCGACGCACAATAAAGATGTCAGCCTCCATGATCGTTCCTATTACGTCACATAAGGAGACTTTTTGTGTCATAGTCATATAATATCCTAGATAAAATACAATCTTACAGAATTTTTATTGAAAATGAATAAAATTCCATGTATATGTTACAATCATCACTCAACCCTTAGTTTGTATAGCTTTCCATGTTCCTGTTTATATAACCCAAACATAAAACCTGCATTCAAGGGAGTTAACTCATTAGCTCAGTGGTTATGGTATTGGCTTCTCACTCCATAAGCCTTGATTCAAATCCTGCTCTGTACCAAGAATTATTTCAAGCTATGCTTTATTACTGCTATCCGTCATAAGATATGTCCAAATATTATACTGTTTTATTTCCATGTCTAAGGTTTATTCCTGTCAGTTTAAATATGTTGAACCTATATTCCAAACCACTTTAGAAACTAAATGACTTCTTACATATGAGTGAACCTCATAACACCGTAATCATGCTCCCGAAATGTCCAGAGTCCCCCAACTTCCCCTGTACGTTCCAGGACAGTCACTGTCAGCCCTGCGTCTGCCACACATTTTGCTGTGACCAGCCCAGAAATGCCAGCTCCAATGACAATCACATCAGTGGTATTTTTCTCCAGCACTGCCATTTCTGTAAACAAAATAAAATAAAAGGTTACATTAAATACAAAGAAAAAGTTTATATGAAAAGGTTTTGGAATGCAATAAAAAGGAAAAAAACACAAACTACGATTGTCATTTTCAATGATAAAAAATATTACTTTGATAATGTTTCTTAAAGGTGATAAAAAATAAGTGTATTTATAAATAAGTTATCATTTTATGATAACAGTATAAGACTGTATTATGGTTTCCAGTTCAGATGCGTATGAATTACATCATGAACGTGTTAATTGAAACCAGTCAACGAAATTAGCACAAGTCCGATCGCCGGTGGCGACTAAATTGAAGAGTGTACATGTAAATTTTATAACATTTGTCACCCAATGGCCAGTGTTTTCTCTAGAGCGCGTTTTCTGCGTTTTTGACGCAATATATTTTAATTTGGCGCAATGTTATATTAATATAACAGCCGAGCGTTTTCCGTGACGCAACTATTCGGCAGCGACTTAGATTTAATTGAAAACCGTATCACGTGACTTGTCGTAGACGCTTTATTTAGAATTCACTTTCAGTTGTGAGCGCCAAGACGATACAGACTGTTTCGTCATTTTCTGAGGAAAATTTCGCGATGGCTGCTGCTAAACAGCGCAGGTTAACATTCTATTTCGCCGCAAAAAACGACCAAAATAACAATCAGGCATCGGCGGAATCTACCTCAGCCGTCAGTACCAACAGCGTAGCGAATGATGAACCCCAACAAAAAAAGCAAATACAAAATCCCGCATCGTCGTTTATCCCCCGTTACATTACTCCGCTATGCTGCGTTATGTACCCGTGGGACAATTGGCTAGGAAAATTTCGTAGTCATGAATAATTGATGAGGCAGTTTCATTGGTGCCACAAGGAAACCACCATGGATAACTAGCCAATGAAATTACGTTTTATGTCTAAGGTTCGGTTTACCATTCAAAATGGCGACCTCCATGAGTAAACATCAATCTCCAACGCAGTGATCTCCCCCTTTCAGTAAGGAGAATCTCTGCTACCACACAGAAATCCTTCCAGATCGGGAAGGATTTTATTTTTTTACTTTTAATTTTTGTTCAATAAAATGACAATCGGAATGAATGTGTATTGTAGAGAAACTACTAATAATGGATGAAAAAACAAATTCTAACGATAAAGAAAAAAAAAAGAATGTATTTATCGCTACAATCGTAACAACTCGGCCATTTCCGTCCTTTCGCCGAGGGCTAAAATTTAGTGTTACACCGGTTCAATGTAAACAATCAATGGATACTGTTGAAGAAATTCACAAAGTAATAACGGAGTTTGACTCCTCCATAAAAGCGAAACCCAAACAGATCGAGTGTCTGCAGTCTCTGTTGGCAGGCAAAGACGTCATAGCTAATCTGCCTGTTGGTTACTATCGTCACGTGATTTTGTATGATGGCAGTGGTTAAGCCAGCGAAGCGATGTCGTAAACCCTGTGCGGAGTTTGGAGTAAACATGTGCGTTGGTTTCTATTTTTAGTAAGACACTCCCAGTATGACGTCATTTAGAGTGAAGAGTATTTTATTGTAACACGCGATTTCATTGGAAGAAGATTGGTCTCCCCTGCCTCGTGCACATTCATGAAAACGAGATTTTGCTAGTCAAATTTCCCACGGTATGTATGGAATGTAACGGAAGATAGTACTGTGGTTGCAGACGATGAAAATCCTGGGCCGAAACGGGAGTTCCGAAAAGAATGGTTGGAGCAGCATTTTTAGTTGCGATTTGACAATAAAATGACTTGTTCAGTTTGTATATCTGAAGGGAAGGACAATCCTTTCACATCAGGCTGTACTTTCGTGCTTCTACGCTAACGAGACATATTTCCTCTAATCAACATAAGGCTGCCTTAGAATCTCAGTCACTTAGAAGCGACATGATCATATATCCAAGTCCCTGGTCGCTGCAATAAACGAAGCTGAAGTGTGTGCCACGCGCTCAGTTTACTTTACAATAAATAGTTGTGACCCATCTTTTTTTGTAAATGTCCCCCACTTTTCGGACAAGAGGGTCAAAAATGACCCTCAAATATTTTGGTCTAGAGAAAACACTGCAATGGGCGAGTTTCTTTTTCTGGATCTTGAAAGTGAGTGAGTTCAGAAAGAAATTTTGTTTGGATTTTGCACTGATGATGCTTCCAATTACAGGACAAAGAATAAATCTTAAAAATGACCTTATTGTTGTTGTTTCTGAAACCAAACTCTGGGCATGTAAAATGTGTTTCTGGTCAGTGAATCTTCAAACGTTACACATCCGAATGTCTTTTATTTATTGGATGTTAATTCCGAAGACTGCCAAACCTATCTGAATAAAATACCATGATCCTGGATCACCAGGAATTCATTTGTCAACAAATATAGAGAGAGAGCAAACCTGTGCCATTATTTTATTTTGCCAGAAGTTTCTGTCAGAAACTTTCAAGTGAACCGTAAGACACCATATAAACATTGGATATGTTTAACTACATCATTTGAAGCTTCATCACTTCCTAGCATTTTAACGCTGGACAGGAAGTTGACCCCACAGAGCCAGTAAGACACATTTGTTAGAGGTTATGTTATTGTTTATTTTATCAATTGGAAAATGCTTCACCACACACATCAGAATGTATCTGTTTAATAATTAGTATCAAAACAGGTATTGTTTTTGGAAGATCTTGGGTTAATGGGTACACAGACATCACTGCTGCATCCTGCTGCTGGTCTATGCTTAAAAGTAATCTGAAGACCTCATCATGTGATAGGTGCTGGGCACCATATTCAGCATTAAAAGGGTTATGTATTTTCTTGCATTCTGTTCATTTTCTGTTCATTTATTTTTGTAATTCTAGGTCTACCCTCATATATTGGAGCGTTCTATCACAAAAACTAACTATTTTCATTCTTACACTTTTGGTAGGAAAAAAAAAATGTCAAAGAAAGGATCAATAACGGGCACTACATACAAAGCAAAAAAACATCCCTTGGAAGCTGTTTATTACGCCACTAATTTTATCATTTTTGTGTTGTAAATATTATCTTCCTGAGTTGTCTACCCATAAGTCTCAGTCTTCAAGAGCACCTGACTCTAGAGCCGAAGACGTACCATCTTGGATTCAAACCAAATCCTGGATAAAATGGTTTTGGTCTGGGATGGATATCCATTTTTCTTCCATGTCAGAGCTGAGCTGTTTGAGCCTGACTCTGGAGCCAGAAGTTAAGGATTCAAACCCCATCCAGGATAAAAGTTTTTAAAAACATATATCATCTCTTTACAAGACATGTAAATTACTATACATGTGAAATAATAAGTACTTCTAACAAAACAGAACTATTTTTGAAGATAATTGTAAAGTATTCCTTGACAATAGTTAGGGCCATCCTGGTTATATAATCCTTTTTTTTATTAACATAACACATAAATCATAAAAATTTACATTTGATAAAAAAAGCAAAAAATATAGTAAATGTACCTGAGTCTTTTTTCAGTGCTTCCTTGTAATTTCAACTGCTTAAAGATTTTCAGCACACATGCTGAGACTATGTGTACCCTTAAATTGACCAACACAATTGAGTTTACACACTGTTATAGAGTCCATTAACCAACCCACATACATACATGGTGCAAAGTATCTCTAAATATTAAAGGTGGTACCCTACAGAGTATAAAAATGGCTACAAGGAAAATAACATGGATTGCTTTAAAGCACCTGTTAAAATGGGTCTCTGCTAAAACTACTTGTTGAAGTCCTGGAGCTGTGTAGAAGTTATCATTTACCTCCATGGCAAATACTGGGATTCATAACTATATACATATATATATATATGAATCACAATAAGCTTTTGTCAGAATCAACTAACATACCCAAGTCATCTGGGGATCACACAACTGGGGACTGCATGGACACAAAATCTTTAATATTGATTATAATGATAGGAAACAAATTATAATGAATAATCTTTAACCAAATTCTGTCAAAGGTGTAGCCAAAACTGAATATCAATATATTGAGAAAATCCTCATAGTGTCTAAAATAGTATGTGTATTTGATATGAGTGATCTTTCGATATCACCTTGAAACAGGTACTGCCTTTAAAGTTGGTATTTGACAGTTTGCTTATGTCTAATACAAGTAACAAAATCTAACCCTGTTCTAGGGAATCATCAATCTGTGCTCAAACTTATACAAACTTTATAACAATAAACTTATACATTAATTTAAGTTAAGTCTGTTTACAGCATAACCTCAACTGTTAGACTGTAGAAATTATGAAATACATCGCTTCAAACGTACTTTATTTCTAAATCTATAAAAAGCATCATAATGGATTTCAGCTAAAAATTGATATCAACATCAGAGCTTATAACTTGAATGAGCAGGTAAAGTAATTTAATTAGTAAGTAGTCATGTGGTTTTCTTAGTTTAAAAATAACATGGCTCTGATAGAAAACACATGTTTGTTATGACAAAGGAGGTGTTATACATTACTTTTCATATGCATGTAGTGCACTAATTAACAACATTTTGCAGGATCCTTTTGGGTAAAAATTATTTGGTTGCAAGATAAAAAACAATGGTCCAAACCTTTGGTCACCACCTTTAAACTATACCCTGAAAATTTTAAGCCGGTTGTGCAGTTCTTCACATAGGACAGTCTTTATCAGTAACTCAAGTGTTAAAGTCCGAAATACCATCAACCGTGTCTCACCCCTAGCACACCTACATAGAAAGAGAACAAAGTCTATTACAATCAAGATAAAGAAATGGGTCATGCATTACACCAGTAAAGTCATTTACAAACGTCGAAATATTGTAAAATATGTAACATCGGTAATCACCAGCTTTCCCACTGAATAAACGCCTCCTAGCCGCCATGTTTTGGTAAAGTATGAGCTTTCTACCACAGCAAGGTCCATGTAACTATCTTTTTTTCCATTCCATTGATTTATATGGGATATTTTACTTTCATTTTCGCGTGACACATGCTTTTGTGTTTACTTCTGGTTGACCTAGATAATGTGCGCATGTGCAGCTATGAGTTTAGTCTGCGGCCACAAAAAAAAAAAAAAAAAAGAAAAAAAATTTCAGTTATATGTAAACGTTTGAAATAAAGGAAATTCCCGTGTTTACATTTTACATAAGTAAATGTGTTAAATATGTTGTGCCTTGAGCCAAATTAATAATGCGTATACTAAAATCAATGTCGATTAGCTTGATAAATAAATAATAAACATAATATATCATATGTGTGTGCATTTACATATTTATCGAATAAAAAATCCCGTTCACAAAGATAAAACTTATTTTGTATTGCCTATTAACATTACAGTTCTCAAATTAAAGATTGATTTGATATTGGCAGCACAATGCTGGCAATATATTACTTGTCGACTTGATTTAAGAAAGTATAGAAAAGCACTTTCAATAACATTTCTTATTCTCATAGTAACATCGCTCAAATAATGTTTAGATTTCTGATCGATGAAAATAGAAGAAGAACCGTTTTATTTACATAACATTTTCATAAGATGACTCAGTTAGTACTCATAAGTATTCAAAGACAGTTTAACAATATTTGTATTTATTATAAGACAATACGGCAATTACTTTAATGAATCTTGTCATTCAAAGTAACACGAAGTTTGCCAGACATTCATATGTCTCCGATAAGTGTCATATGGACCCGGAAGCGAGTAGCACTGCTATTGTTTGTGGTACTGTTTGTGAGGACTCGAGGTATGCGTGAGCTGTAATAGGGAGAGGATTACGTACAAATCGTAGGACGGTCAATTTATGATTGTACACAGACAATACAGTTCACCAATTGACGAGGCAGCCACTCATTTCGACACAAAACTTAAAATGTCTGGCCGGATCTAGTAGCGCAATCGGTCGAGCGACGGGTTCGATCCCTGGCGTCGACAAACCAAACACGTTAAAAGTGGTAGTGGTAAAGCTCATTTGCTAACGTTCATGCAAATATAAGGGTAGTACTTGACTGCAAGGCCTTGTGTCAGGATAATGTGAAAGCATTCCAGTTGTTCAAGACATGCTATACAAAGCGAAAATAGCATTATATCTGCTTCAAGTAAACACCATCCCTGAATAACTGAAATACTGTTGGTGGGACGAATACACCCAAGAAACAAACACAGCATGTTTTATCATACGGTGAAAAGCTTGTGCGATTTTAAAGTCAATGGACACACCCTTATGAATTATCTTTCCCTGATAGTGTATTATTTGTACAGGGCAAAAACCTTTCAACTTTCCCCAATAATTCATAATTACACAGTAAAGGTGCATCGGCAGAGTCAGTAATTGTGAGAAACAACTCAAAAAATCAATGTGTTGATATATATTCTGACAAGTATTCTGACTGCAGCAACTTTGTTACTCATGTCTATTTCGCAATTCTTCGCAAGCCGAAATATCTTAAGAAAAAAAAACGAAGAACAATTTTAGAAAAATGGACAATCCAGAATATGATACCAACACAGATAATTGACAAATATATTCCATTTTTGTATTCTAAAGGTGCAAGAACTTAATGTCAATGTAGTCTCGGGGTGAAGGCTTAATTAATTGTGTCTTCACAAAATGGTGCATCTTTTTGGCGAGGTTAACTTCTTACCACAAATTACGCCATCATTTCTGCCACAAAAGTACGTCATTTGTCTGATGCCATAGTTTTTAGTATGTAGTATTGCACAAAGTAGCATCATTTGTAAATACTTTCTGAGAACACGATATGAATTACTATTATTTTCCTCACAATGGTTCGAACTGTGCTTATTTTGCAAGATATTAAATATTATTGTTCAGGTTCCGCCGTTTCTTGAATATAACATTGAAATTAAAACAAAACTTTAGAATATCATTTTATCAATATCTGAAAGACAGAACATTTTAATATGAAAAGTTTATATTTACTACACCGGACAAAATTTTCTTGTTGTGGTATTTTTGTTAAGACGGTGCTTTGCCAGAAGTATTTATGGCATTTTATTAGAAATTTATTTGATATACTAGATGATAGTTGTCTGCAATATGACAATTTATTGTAAACAGATGAATCATTTGTTACATATACACAAACTGTTAGCTTATAAAAGACCATTATTTGCGGAAACAACATATTTTTCTCTATTTAACAGACCATGATAATTGATTATATCTAAGACAATTAATAGAGTGTCGAATAGGTTATTGTGTACGCATATCTAGAAACGTCTGATTGTATTCACATGTAGCAGCATTTTCTTGAAAAAAGTAACGTTTCTTTTAAAGATTTATTGCTTAAGTTAGATGTATTACAGAACGGTTACTCCTCTTATTGATTAGCCTCTAAACGCGTGGGTTCAGTTCCAATTCGGGGCGAAGGACTGCACGCAGGAAGGTAGTCCAGCTACCACCGGTGGGCCGATTGTTCTAGAAATCTGCGACTTTTAAGTATTTGTAGACATATATAATGCCGCATTCATGAAAGATTTTTTACTCAAAGATTTAACAGGCTTGGACAATGGAAAAGCAAGAAGTGTCATGCAGTTACAACATGAATATAAGTTTTTCATTAACAACACAAATGCCCTATAATAAGAAGTAACATTATTAGTTACAATAATGTCTCAAACTAGAAACCTTTCTACTGAAGGTAATGCTTTCAGTGCACAATTGATTCAATATCAGAGATAAGTGTAGACACACATGACGCACTTTTAAGTCCCAACTGCCTTCCTGGCTAGACATTTTCCAGACTGTCAATTTAAGGCTTATTATTCCATGTAAAACCTCGTCAAGATATTGGTCAATTGCCAGGGTCACAAACACTGCGGACCATACACGTTGATGCAACAAAAAAGTGCACAAAGTTTGCACTGTATTACTGAAACTTAGTTCGATTGTCTTTAATTCTCAAGAATCAGCAATCAATCAGCGTCAGCAATATATTTATCCATTGAGAGTAGTGATGTGTATGTTTATTTTTACTAGTTCATCTTAATTAGTTATCTCAATTAGTTTAAAATTATGTAAAATATAATCCTGTGTTATCTTCATTTCTATGACCACAAGCATAACTCAAAATAACGTCAGAAATAAGACTTAGGATTATGTTTATATGTTTACACAAAACCTTAAGATAGAAAAGAATATATGTTTCATCATTAACCTACTACTGTGGCCAAGCTCTTGTTCCACATCAGACTCTGCAGACGCTGTATGAAAGCTATGTGTCCTATCTCACACTGAACTATGTCAGTTTGCTCGGCAAACAATTAGGGAAATATCACCCTTGAAACAGAAATAAAATACACGTACTTTCTTATTATTTCGCCCTAGAATTCTTGCTGATAATAAATATGGTTTTGTCAGACAACCGAAATCGGAATGTTTGTTTTTAATTGGCTCACTATTTGCTTAATGATTTGTCTTATAAGTAACACACGTTGCTGTCTATTACCTTTCTTTGAATGATTGTTAAAATTGATTCAAATCTTATACGTGTTTTGAATGTATGCGTTTTGAATTCATTATATTCGACTGAAAACTATATTTGATTGTTTGGATACATAAGATGTTAAAGCATCCCTATTAAAGCAAAAGAAACTTATTTTTTTGTCCTGTGACCAAGTATGCAAAATTATCGGACGTCAAATAATTAAATGAGTTTCTCCACATTATTGGCAGTTATCCATGACCTTTAGAGAATAGTTAAGTCAAACGTTTTCCACCGTTAGCACTGTTAGATTAATCTTAGACTTACAGCAGTTAAGGACTGATAAATAAAATAGTCGGCAACTTTAACCCCTTGACCCTTGACAACAAGGCCAGAGTTGGCTCTGAGGGACTAAAATGTTGAATGGTCAGCAACCTTAACCCCTTGACCACAGACACTGATGGTTCAGAAGTTGTACTGTTAGATGGATCTTGAACTCAAAGCTCAGAGGAACAGAAAAGTTGAATGGACAACAATCTTAACCGATTGACCATAGAAGCCAATGGTTCAGCAGTTGTGCTGTAAGATGGGTCTTGAACTCAAAATTCTGAGGGACTGAAAAGTTGAATTGTCAGCAACCTTAACCCCTTGACCATAGACACCAATGTTTCAGTGTTAGCACTGTTAGATGGGTATGGAGCTCACAGCACCGAGTAACAGAGAAGTTGTGTAGCCAGAAAATTTATCACCGTAACCATGGACATCCATACAATTTATTTAGTACTTTAAGGCTTCTTGTTCATTAAATTAACTAGGTCAAACAAGAAACAAACCAGGGCGTGATGAAGAATTGTTTCTGACAAATCTCCTATCACAAATCTCGCAGTCTTGCCACGTCCATCTTATATCATGGACACCACCAGACCCTAGCTGTCAATTAACACACGACTGATTTTCTAAGTTGTCACCAATATTACATGATGTATAAAGATTGCTTCATCAAGAGAGCCAGAAAAGGGGGCAGCTTTTTTATAAATCTGTTACAAAAAAGGTTCTTCAAGCCATAGTTGCCCCAAACGCCAACATATTTTATATTTTATCAATTTCAGTTTTTTTCTTCTTGTTAACAAAGTCTGTTTATATGTACCCACCCAACCACAATGAGACTAGCTAAATGATATGATCTTAATGACATAACACCAACAAAGGAACAGATCACTTGTAAACCTTCTAGCAGAATATATATCACGTTATGGATACATTCATGACATCTTATTGAATAATTGTATTTCAGACATAGTTGTCTGGAGCCAAAGCGACTGTCATCCCCGTATTGGTGACACATTCCATTTTCACAACTCAATAAACTCAAATGCCTGTGTGTTACGTTTTATCTGTTATAGAGCTCTGCTTATTCAGATTGCGCGATAGAATCAATGAATGTAGAGCAAGTGTAATAGAAAATATAGAGTGTTTAAAAATTAACACGACTGATGTGTTGCATACTTTAATAAAGATGTGTATGTCAAACACACACACAAACACACACACACACACACACACACACACACACACACACACACACGCACGCACGCACGCACGCACGCACGCACGCACGCACACACAGAGATATAAAATACATAATATATACATAATATATATATTTATCGAGATAGAAATAGTTTAAAGCACACTTAATTAATCTACTGTTTTATTGAAAATTTCAGATTCAATGAACAGCAAGTTAAAATCTTTTGCGTGATGATTAATTTATAATCAGACTTTCGGAGATGTTTTACAACGTTATATTGGCTAGTGCTTATCAATGGTTTATGGATCACTTACAAGGTACAGCACAGAAAAGCAAATAAAGCAGATATGTTTCTTTAGTTTAAACCGTTAAAAATAATTTTAAAAAATCAGCAAGTAATTTGAAAGGTGGAAGATTTATGGTTGACCTTACAAAAGAAGTAGCAAAGCAATGGTGTTAAAGCTGTACTTTTAATTCATATCTTCATTCTTTTTTCCTTTGTTTATTTTAAAAGAAAGCATAGACAATTAGCATAGACATGTTAGTATAAATCTAATTGGAGAGAAACTTTGGCAATAATAAAAAGTATGCTGCATTTTTAAAGAAATATGATAATGTTATGTTTCTTAAATTAAAAATTAAGGTTCTTTTGAATAATTTTGAATAAAGCAAAATAAATAAATAAATAAATTTGTACAAACAAATAATAAAAAGGCAAAAGAAATAGCAACAACAACACAAAACACCGAAACAAAAATAAAATAAAAAAAACAACAAAATGAACAAAATAATAAAACAAATAATTTTGCATAAAGCAAAATAAATAAATTAATTAATAAAAACAAATAAAAACAAATAATAAAAAGGCAAAAGAAATGGCAACAACAACACAAAACACAAAACAATAAAGTAAAATGAAAAAACAACAATATGATTAAAATAATAAAACAATGCAAATAAAAAATCATTGTCTTGCTTTATTACCGGTTTCTCAGTGTTCAAACCATTTAGTTTTTAGACAATTTTAGACCTTTCTTTTAAAAGACAAACCGTGCTAAAATGTTTTGTTTGTATTTGTTACATCGCACTCAATATGGTCATATTAGTTACATCCGATTTAATACTAGTGCAGGAATACCTTAGACAAATTGCTAGGTACACGTAGAACCACCGGCGCATCAAAGGTCAACTGGATAACATCCCCACATGCAAGCTCTCCTTACAGGGAATCCACGCGGCGATTTAACATAAAACAAACCCCACCCTTATGGTGTTTCCAGCAAGTAAAGTGTTAACATAGAACACATACTTGTACGAGGGAAGTAGATTTTGCCAGCTTGCTTGACTGAAAATTCAATTGTTCCAAAGTTTTATCTATGAAAACTGCTGGAAACTTGGTTCTTTATGGTAAAATAATTAAATTTGTGATCCATGGTTACAACACTTGCTGTACATTCTTTTGGAGTAAGCTTCAAGGGGCATTAAATCCACCATGTAGCATTTGCTCAACACATCAGTTAATAAAAATGCATATATTTTTACTAAGAGTTTGAAAGAGATATCATCCTTTACTATAAAACTAATAAACCCTCTTCTTGTACATTGATTGTAGTCATATTCAATAAAACCTAATATATTGATATTTTTTTAAGTTCAACATCTTTTGACCTTCTTGTACATATCTTATATAAACTTTCTTTTTATACCGTTTGTAGTACTACATCATAAGACATATTATTGCTGAATAGTATTTCCATTGTGCCCACACTCTCCCTTTAAAGCTTATGAAGACGAATTGAGGGTTATCAATCAGCTACAATGTTGCTTGGCTACAGCCTGACACTATCAGACAATTTATTCTGTAAAATGTAGTTATCAGTATCTATCTTCTTGTGTATCTATACCTTTCAGTACGGCTATCTTGAAACAAATAAAATTAGATATTAGGTGCAATATTTGGAACAATCCCACCCACACGCGCCCAAATAATAACGAATTCATGTTTAAGATAATACCATAAAACATTTTGAAACTTAACATATGGAAATGGAAATCATATTGAACAGATTGAATATTCATTTGAACAAGAAAAGACAACAACTGCGGTTGCTCCCAGATGCCAGTTTCTTTATTTAAAAAAAATGACAACTGTGCATAGTTCCAAGGCTTGTCTGCTCGGTTTCATGATAGTTCGACAGGATGTGACAGGATCATAACTGGTATTCAGACCATGCTATACATAGTGAAGGGATCACTCATTCAAGCTGACACCGTCTTCTTATAAGTGAAATACACATAGTGGGACGACAAAAAACTAACAAATAAACAAAAATGTCTTTTACAATTATGTCTTCTCTTGTTTTTCTTTTTGTCTACGTTAAGAGAAAGACATAAATGTGGATGAGGAGTAAATCTGTTGCTTTTAACAATACAGTATTCGAGTTTAATTGCTGATATTTTGATATGTATGTGCCCAATTGTCTTCACTTGAACACTTTTTTGTAATTTGGATGTCTACATAAACGACAGGCATTAAAAGTAAATGGTCGGCAACATGCTTGGCGCCAGACAATCTAACATTTTACGAGCTATCTTTCAACCATGACAGTGATTTCGTTAACAGAAAACAACTGCAGAGATTCACGTATACACATGGTGGACTGTGTGTCTGTTCCTTGTTAGTTAAGGTGACATTAGGTGATTATTGCACCTTGGTTAGAGATTGCAGACGCTTTGTTCTCTTAAACACTGTATGGTCAGAAATGAGTCCACACGACCGGTCACTTCCTGAGTGTGATTCATCACTGACCAGTCGATGCTTCTAGATACATGGATCATGTGCCTTTTTTTGGATTAATTGGACACTGGGGACGTGGACAGCAAAGTAGTTCATTTATTCTTTTTTTTTCATTTTTATATTGAGTTATAAATTGAACTATGAATTGCTTTATTTATTGTTATCATAACATGGATCTGAAAGTTTTTACTTTGAACAACGTTAGGCATATGAAAAAAATATAAATTGTAAATAATGGTTGGAAACGTAATTAGCAATGGACAAATCACTGATAACTCGTAGTTCTCAAAGAACTAACTCCTTTACCAGCTGCACCGAAAACATTCTTACGGAAAGGTCTTATAAAAACGTCGTACATAAAACCCAGATATTGGTTCAGGGCGTCGCTCCATCGGAATTATATCTCAATGATTTTTTCTTCCTGCGATGTACAAAACAGACACAAATTAAAATAACTGTATGGGGTTTACTTATACATGTACATGTATTGCTTATCTTTTGATAGAATGCCAGTCATTACTTTGTTCATTTTAAATTAGCAAAATGATTATGGACTGAAAAATACTTGCAGCAATACCTTATATGCTGTACTAGTATGCTTATTTTTTTCGGAATGCTTGTTTAAATTTGGAATCTTTTTACAATATTATCCCGGTAAAACACACACAAAACAAACAGAATATGTTTTTTTCGAGGAAGAACAATCAGTAATAAAAATCACCATTAATGTTGTATGTCTAGAAGGATATTACTCATGATAGATATTGAATTGCATTTTCCAATTAGCTCCAACAATGATATCGTCATGGATGACTGCAGCAGGAAATGTTAGGCGTCAATAATATCATAAACCATCAGTTGTATTACATGGCTTTGCGCTTTGGTTGATGGCTATTTTTTTCTTTTATTGCTTTTGAACATGGAAATATTGTAATAGTGATAATAAATTCTGATAGAAAGGGAACCACTTAATCTACCAAGCCCGCGAATTTTCTTCGCGTAAAACAACAGTGTACATCCAGACCATGTCTTGTACAAGAACTTGAGCAATTCGATCAAGTTATGCACTACGTGCTGTCCAGTTAAATAGAAAACAGAAAATGAAGTCCTTATTAAACAAACCATTTAAAAAATAAACTACAGTTTGAAATCACACTACTCAAGATAAAAATAAAATTAATTTATATAGTTTTTCCACCAATCGATGTAAGATTAAGCTTTGGTCCGCTATCTATGGCAGATATGAATTTAAAGACTTTTGTTGCCTGATGAATTGTTCAGACGATGATAATTTAAAATCTATAGCCCCTATGTTCATGCAGTAATGCAACCTAATAATTGAAATATGAGACAAATGTATCAGATGTTTTGTTATTCACACGATGAATTAAATACTAAAAATTAGAAACAGCAGCATCAACGTAACTTGCTCCTTTGTCAGATCAATGACAAAAAAACGACCATCACTTTTTTTGCTTAGTTTAAAACCTTGTTGCATAAAATGAATGATTTGGTTATATTTATTTCATATTTAATAAAACATATAAATTACAATTAAAATTTAATAACATTATCGTGTGTTCTTTATTTTGTTTGTTCAAAAATGTCAAACTTTAAAGTTTTGACATTTTTGCTAAAAGTACTTCTGGCCAAGTCATGATAAGCAACAAAAAGCAATGTACTTTTTTCAATAACATATTTACAGTTCATGTGAAAAAAAATCCTTAATAATACAATTTATGCAACCAGATTCGAAACTAAGCACAAAATGTAATGCCCGTTATTTTTTCCAGTTATCTGAAAAAGATCCAACTACAAATTTGTGTTTTATAAGTTTTATAACAAAACTCTAAAGAAAAAATATTTTGATTTTATAATTATTATAGTACTAAAACACAATTATTGTTTTAAATTAAAGTGACTTTGAAGACTTGATTCTTTAATATTTTTATTACACTAGTAAATCAAAATCTAACTTAGATTGAAATGACACAACTATGTTTTTTATGATATTATAATATTCACTTTGTATTTGGGCTAGATGCCTTTATTTACAATAAATATACAATACAATTTACAAGAAATGTTGATTTGGGTTAAGTTGACTTTAGTCCGCCTATTTTGTTGTTGTTTTTTACAAAATCTTGTACACTAATTAAAATAAGTTTTATTTATGTAGGTGCTATAGAGTACTACTTATACATAATTTTTTTGCTGAGACCTTTGGTAACATATTTTAAGAATACGGATCATCAACTATTTGTAACACTGTTATTTTTAATCTTTATTAGTATAGAGTAACTACGATTCAATTTTCTCATTTTTCGATGTTTAATACAAATAATAAACACGCGATAAAAATACAGCCTCAGAAAACACTTTATCAATTAGTCTGTCATAAAGTAGTCATTACAATAATTAATTCCAGTATTCTTTATACATTCCAACAAAATTCATCTTACTTACATATTCCCATCAAAGACATTGTCGTATAAACACCCTTCCCCAGCAAAATTATAAATAAAATACCTAATGGCAAAGAAATCGCTCGAAATATCATCACCTGCCGTTTTAGAAGGTGTGACCGAGATATTAGCATTTGCTATGATTTTCATAAATGTGTCATTGAAATGTATTTAAAAACAAAACTGTTGTTTTAGACTACTGTTGAAGTTTATTTCCTAGTATCACCTAGTTTTGGGGAAACTGATAACTTGTATTCATTTTTTCTTCTTTTGCTTGTGTTTCTTGGTGATACTATGGTGTGTTTTTTTTAAAAAAATTCGGTATAAAAATATGTCATATGGCATAAACCTTCTAATGAAAATTGCCAACAATCGAACTGGAATGTTACCTTAGCTTAGGGTAATATTCATGGAACTATAAAAGAATCAGGCTAGTGGCAATTTTTATTTAATTATTCATCTTATATACATATATAGACTGAATCTCTAAAATTGTGAGAATCTCTTCATTGAGCAAATAAAATAATCTTACATACAAAAAGTTACCATTGCCACTTTTGTTTTAAAGTTGATTTTTCTGAATTAATTGTTTCCTCATTATGTCATAGTACAGCTCCATACAAATTAAAATCATTTCAAATGAATTCGCCTTAAATCAACTCATACATGTACGCGAAATTCGCGGACTGTATTTCCCTTGTTGCAATGGTCATTTTTTAAGAGAGTGGCTGTATTTGTAAACTTATGAATAGGCCTGTCTTAAAGACAGCGATGATGATATGTTAACAATGTTATGGCTGTTAACGATGGAGACAAAAATTTGTCTGACAGAAGCGACGTTGTTTTCTCCCAACATTTCTCTTTTTATCTCGCTCACTCTGTACATTGTTGTCCTTGTAAGGTCGATATATAAGTCAGCCCGATACATCTTCCCAGGTCAATGTACTCTGATAGAAGGAGAAGTCTTTATATTTGATTTTATTTGTTTTGTTACTTACAAATAATTATATATACAAAATAAGCTTTTGAAATAGAAAATGCCACGCTAAATCATGTTAAGGGAGTTAATCGAGTTAATTTAAGTGCCAAACTATGTGTTGTTCGTTATATTATAAAAATGGGACCACTGCCTTCGTTTTGAAAATTAATTTTGTCTCTACTACATGTATCAAACCATCGAATCATCAATGCCATAAAGACAATCATTTATCTTTTCGTCTGCATTTGCACATGATCTTTTTCAAACCGAGAATTCTATTTCGTTTTTTGGTATTAATTTATAAAGATGTCACGTTGAACAAGACAGACATACGAGTATGATGCTGGACAGAGTGTTTTAAGTTGTTAACTTAATCAGACCCATACTTGTGGGAAGATTTTCGCTTGCTGGATACAGTCAATTGATTTTTAGGTCGCCTATTTATATTTGGAAACACCTATGAAATGGCGTCTTTACAAACTGATTTAATTTTATGGCTATTATCATTCTATTACAAACAGTAAAATGAACACATGCCATGCATTTGGAATTCTTTTTTTTTTCTTTCGTTAAAAACCACCGCTAAAATGAAAAACTAAACGTAAGAAATATGAAGTAAAATTCAAACATGTATGAATTTTTCATCCTTGTTTTTATGTTATAATACTGCAAATATACTTAAATGCAATTAACTGTTCTTCGTGTAGGTTTCATTTATAATTATCAGTCATGGTAGTATTTTACGGCAAATAGTGCTGTGGTATTTTAACTTTAGACATTCTGCTTAATTGTGTCACACTTCTTGAAGTAACACCTTAAACTTTAAGTTTTTATTTTCCTAGTTTAAGAACATTGCTTTAGAGATTAATTGCAAAAGCAAAATTATATCGTATGAATACATTTTTTATGGCATGCTTTAAAGATTTCCCGCTCAAATGATTTTTTTTAAAACAACACTCTTCTTTCCAGTAGATTTTGCTATCATTCAGATCTTGAGGATGCAAAGCCAATCTATTGCTTACGAGTTTGATGTTTAATATGATTAGCTTTCAGTTATATTATTTTCGGCGACTTTGATGCTCTACATCATCAGGCAAATATCTGTGCAATAGAAGACTCAGCCATGTACACTAGAAGACTCCAGCTACTCCATAGAAGACTCTCACCCGTTCCCTAGAAGACTCCACCTACTCCATAGAAGACTTGCCCGGTTTCCTAGAAGACTCCAGCTACTCCAAAGAAGACTCATCCAGTGCCCTAGAAGACTCCAGATACTCCCAAGAAGACCATCGCCAGTTCCTTAGAAGACCCACCTACTCCTCAGAAGACTCACCTAGTTCCATAGAAGAATCTACTTACTTCATTGGGGATCGCCAAGTTCCATAGATGACTCCACTCACTCAATAGAAGACTCGTCCAATACTCTAGAAGACTCCACCTTCTCCATGGAGACTCGCCAGTTCTGTAGAAGACTCACCTACTCCATGGAGAATCGCCCAGTTCTCTAGAAGACTCCACTTACTCAACAGAAGACTATCGCCAGTTCCCTGGTTGAATCCACCTACCCAATAGAAGACTATCGCCAGTTCCCTGGATGAATCCACCTACTCAATAGAAGACTATCGCCAGTTCCCTGGATGAATCCACCTACTTAATAGAAGACTATCGCCAGTTCCCTGGATGAATCCACCTACTTAATAGAAGACTATCGCCAGTTCCCTGGATGAATCCACCTACTTAATAGAAGACTATCGCCAGTTCCCTAACCTAAGAATCAGAATAACTTCAATCTGAAAAAGACCATAATTATGTTGTTGTCGATGACCAATAACTCTTTCAATTACTTCACCAGGGGCGTTTAATGCCTATGCCAGAATCCTCCTGTAGTACAACGAGGTCACATGTGCTAAGGTATCACATCATTATAAACAATATTTATGGCTTTTCATATGGTATATATAGTGATGTTTAACCTTTAAAGTCGCAAGGTACAATCGCACTACGCTTTTTATATTCATACAATGTTATAACATAATGCTACAAAAATCAACAGACTTCAGACAACAGTAAATTTATATTTCTAGGTCTAGCCTTGTAATATGTGTCTAAAGTTGTGACAATTTCTTTTTATTGTCGACATAATACAGTGACGAGTAATGTTAATGTTCTACTATCTAATTTACTTTATACAAGCTAGACTTGCACCAGATACTATCGTCTGTACTAATATTTCAATCCAAGCTTTCAATTCCAAGCTGCATATTGACGGAATCCATGATTTCCAATTATTATCCTCACTTGGGAACATAACTGCAAGATTGTTACACAAAATATGAAGAATTATCAGAGAAGCAAGAACAATACTAACGTCTAAGTTCACGAGAATATATAACAATTTAAAAGCAGTCTGTTGCTTTTACATTTCTAGCAAATTCCCATTCTTTAACAAAAATAGAAAATAGCCACTAGAAATATGATGCTTAAATCATCAAATATGACTGCACATTCTTTATATTGTGCCATAGTTTAGAACGTTTCCAATCTATCCTGATTATAGCATTATATGGTTGCATTCAATGACAATTTTCAATTCAATGACAAGTTAATGCTATTTATTATTAATGTTGGACAACATTCAATTCACTGCTGTCGAATTGCTCTGACAATCACCCCCCCCCCCAACACCACCCCACCCCACCCCCACCCCATACCCACCACCTCCAAAGAAGACATGTCTTCTCTGGTTAAATAAAGGTACTTATCACACGTTCTTTAAATCCAATGGTGACACAAAGCAGTCTCTAGATAATACCTGTCTAGAAGGTCTTTTTAATTGGCAAACTTTATTCTCAATGGAACAATTGCCAAAAAGAAGAACTATTCAGAGATGAAATCAGAAGATTCTTATTTTGAACAAATGTTACTGATAGATAGGAAACATGTTCAGAGTATGTAATGGGCATGGTTTCCTTGAAAATGGTTTCTCTCTAGTACAATAAAACATAATTCAAGTTGTAACACGGGATTAGTCGAAATATGTGTCTCGTAGTTTTGTCTGAAATATCATATCTCCTTTATATAGTTGACTTTAAGGATCTAAAATCGTCAGTGTTACTTAAATTTATATTAAATTGTTTTATCTGGTATGTATGTTCATCGTCTTCTTGATATAGAAATTTCACATTATTGTACAATTTTATATTGTCCCTACAGATGAAGATACGTCAGAAATAAACATTTACTGTGCAACTGTCAATTTCTGTAGCAATTTTTGTTTCTTGAAACAATATAGACTTTTCTAAGCTGAGAGAACAAGTAGGTTATTTCCGTTTAACTACATCAACGTATTTGTTGGCGGAACAGTGCTGATAGAGTAATTACCATAGCAGTGTGTATAAGTGTGTCAATAGCCATTTCTATTAAATATTGCCGGTCGATTATAGCTTTCATCTATTTGTCTATTCTAAACATACTAAATATATCCAGTTATTGTTCACATGAATATCTTGCTACACATATTAGAACTGGGTAAAGTATGTGTATTCATTTCTTTGATATGCCCGAAAACAATCACATTACATGCAATTCCAGTCGCTATAGTCACTGTGTCACATAGGGAACAAGGACGCCTTTTATTAATAAGAAAACTTAATTGTTGTTTTTATATATTGTACATATTGTACACATTTTTTATAGTTTATTATATTACTCGTTGTGTTGTTTTATGTAAGCTCATTTTATCAGTTTAACTCCCGATGCAGGTGCTTACTATTAGTTGTCTGACGAGGTTGGAGCGCTCCGCAAGCCAGTTTTAAGCACCCAGTCGGGCTTTTGCCGACTGACCGTTCCAAGGCGGTAACTGCTGGTTCTCATTGTGTGTTATGTCTCTGTGTTTTTGTCACTTTTTCATTTACCCTGTTTACCTTTGTCTAGAGATGCTCTAGATTTAATATCTGTGGTAATTCTTATAGGACATTTTCTTGTTTACCTATCTTTCAGCGTTGTCCAGATAACCGAACAAATGAACTTCTTTACAGGCAATGTAATTGTAATTTTACTATAACAAAATAAAAATAACAAACATAAAACCACATAAGAAGATTCCTTCCAAGATATTTGAAACACAACCAATTATGAACAGGGCATCTCGGTTCCTTTGAAAACCCCACAAAACCAAAAAGATAGTACACTAATATTATTGCTATAAAACTACATTCGATTGATTCGTTTTTGTTTTATTTCTCTATTGCGATTGTCTTTGATGAGATATCTTATACCTTTAAGGCACCATGAAGATAGACTATAGACTATTAGCTTTTCTATAGATATATTTTTTTTCATGACATATATTTCTAATTGAATAAAGGTTATGCGTTAAGACCATTCCATATTACAAACCACATAAGGACATAAAGAACTTGTTAATCATGTTTAATTAACTATAGAATAATGGACTAGTCACATTAATGCAACTATTAAGAAAAGGGAATGTTTGAAGAAACTATTAAAAAGGTTTTTGTTTAAAGTTTATGATTTTGGAATAGAGCTAACAAGATTTTTTCCTAGATTTGTATGTACGATATTTTTTATTTTGAATGCTAAGCAGCCAATATTAACTTAACCTGTTCGTTTGCTCATTTTACCATTTCCGGAGTTTGTATAGCAAACATAAGTGACAAGCACGAAGGCCCCATCGCCAAATTTTCACCCAAGGCATCATTGATGCTTGTAAGTTCTTGCCAATTTATAAACATTTTTTCTTTTAACAAAACAATAAATGTGTCCTATTCCCATATTTTTTTCTTAATCAAACGTTCAATGTGTCAAAGTGGAATTCTATTTCCTTTTATGGCATTTCTTTGACATGTTTTAGAAGAAGCAATGGGTATATACTAATCTTAATGGCCTAAGCGATGCAATATTTTGTGTATCCTTTTACTTCCTTAAGCAACAACACGAGTACGCTTTTAGACCTATTTATTTATAAGTCAATTGGAGAACAAATTATTTCAGCTTATATTAATGCCTCTCGTATGTCCTATTCGTGTGTAGAACCAGAACCCAGGCACTGAGCCTCTGGTGAAATGTGCAGTAAATAGGACTGACATCATATGGTTAGTTTCGGTGTTCGAATCCTGGACCCTCCAATTAGGAATTCAAGGTCTTAACCACTAGACCACGTACGTTCCCTTTAGATATCACATCACTGAATGAACTACGATTTTCCTTATATTCCATTTATCAAGCAGGCCAGGCTTTCTTGAAAAGAGTTTGTCAGTCTTTACATTTATCATTTTCTTGTACAAACATTTTAAATACCGTCACCTGGTCATCCAAAAGAAAACCAAAAGAAAAGTTTTGATAGGATACTTATTTTAATATATATTGGACTAACAATAATGAGTTTAAATGTTTGCCTACCAAAACAAACTGCATGCATAGCATGTTAAATCAAGTAATACTATTTTCAAGTATACATATGTTTTTAAAACATTTAGAACATGCGAATCGTTCTTGTTTACTCATCACAGTAGTCCAATTCCTGCCAACCCTCTTAGATAAAGCACACGATGGGGAAAGTTTTGTGTCCTATCTCTGACTGGACAATGTCAGTTTGTTACGACGAACAAATATAATGTAGCACCCTCAAGAACAAAAGTATCAGGTCGTATTACCTTACTCTACAATGTTTCGCTCTTACTAATAAAACAGTGTATTATTAACAAAAGAGAATTTAACGTAGCACAACAACTCCGATATTCTTACATTACATATACATTACTCATCAAACAAACGATTTTAGAGGCATATTTTGTTATAAAACAAGGACAACACAATTTGAAATTAAACAACAACAACAAGCGGACTTTTAACCAAGAAAAAAACCCGGACTCAGTTGATTGATAAGTATTGCCATTGTGCCCACGCCCTCCCTCTTAACCACGATGCAGACACAATCTAAAGACACTAATGAAGATGGCTTGAGGGTTATCTATCGGCTACAATGTTGCTGTTTTACAGCCCGACACTATCAGACAATTTGTTCGGTAAACCTTTTATATCAGTACTTATTTTGGTGTGTATCAGCATGTTTCACTGCGGATACAATGTATCTTGAAACCAATGAAATCAGACGAAAAAATTGCAACGAAAAAAAATCCGCAGATATAAGAACGATTTCAGGTATAAGATAATAACATAAACATTTCGAAACTTAAATACAGACATGGAGAAGATATTGAGATATTAGAAGAAAGAGAAATCAATCAATGCAAAAACTGACAATAATAAGTGAATCAGCACGAATACACATTGTTGCTTTTTTAAAATCAATTATTAGTGTTTTAGTAGGTTTAAGCACCCCAGTCGATCCTTTTTCCGACTGACCATTCCAAGGCGGTTACTGCTGGTTTTTCTTTGTGTATGTAATGTCTCGACTCTGTGTTTTTGTCCCATTTAGCCTGTTTGCCTTTGTCTAGAGGTAGTTTAGATTTAATTATCCGTGGTACTTTTGATAGGACCGTTTCTTATTTACCTATTTAATATTTTATGTTCCCACTTTTTTTCGCTTGAGCTGTATTTGAAAATTATGGGTGTCTAGCTAAAAGAACCAAGGCATTGAAAGTAAATGGTCGGCAATATATAAACAAAATGCACTTTTTTTCTTGTTAAAAGCGGGGTACAACAGGAGATTTATGTACCTTGACTGGAGACTGCAGACACTTTGTTTTCGGGGACACTGTATGGTCAGTAATCAGAATGTCAGTCCACACAACTTGTCGCTTCCTCAGGTTGATTCATTACTGACCCGTCGATACTTCTAGACTGAAAACGCGCCTTTTTTCTATATAATTTGAAACGTGATAGGGATGTGGTAAAATTTTCAAATTACTTACAGAGCACAAAAGTACTGTTTTTTTTAATGAACGTTTGTCAAATAAATCAGTTCTTCAGTTTAAAATGTATGTTTGCAATATTGCCGGGAAAAATAATTACTTTTAGTTGTTCCTTGCCATATTTGACTTTTTCATTTCCTAACACTCTTATTGCAACACCCGGAGCAGTAAACAATTTTGTTAGGGACTGTCCCGGCCTGACCTAACCTAGTATCTTTAACCCTGCTAGCATAAATGTTTGCGTTTTTAAAGTGTTGTTATCGACTGAGCGAAAAATATAAGTTTTATTTGGGAAATTTTGATGCATACACCTGTAATATACAAATTTTGCATGTACTATCACAGTAACAAGCACTTGAAAAGTCGACCCTGCTTTTATGTGACAGTCTTACTAGGTTATGTCATTATCCGCATATGTTTCGTCTCATTTACATTCAGTTATGTTATTCGAAGTTTCGACTAGGGAAATTTGGCTTAAATGTATTTATTTTGTTTTATTATAAATGTGCATTTACTACACATTAGACATTTAATTAAAACCATGGATATCATGACAATGAATAGTTAATGTTAAATATTTTACGTTAATTAATTTAAGTTAGAGTGTGCTGCAATTAAACAGTAAGCATAACATTTTAAAGGCGAATCTGCTTACATAATTCATTTTTACATTATGTTATTAATTGAGTCATGACTTGGTTTAATAGTTAGCTGTAATCATGAACGTGGATCTAAATGTTTTGACTTTGAACAACAAAGGGCACATTAATAATTTTGAATTTTAAATGATGTTTTGTAAAGTTATTAGCAATGGGTAATAATCTTCGATCGCAACGAACGGGCCCCAGTTCCATTTGCAAGGAAACATTTCTATTTGGAGATGTTATAAAATATTGTTCATAATACCCAGATATTTGTTTAGGGCATTTTTTTCACCAGAATGGCATCGCCATTTCTTTGGCTTTCTGCTCTGAAATTCAAAAACTAAATGCAAGTAATCTGGTATGTTTTTACCAATATTGCTTTTCTTAGACATCAATACAGTAGTTACTAAATTCTTAACGAAAAAACAACAAGGAATGAGTGGAACTGCTGTATGTGAATTGCTTAATTCTCGACATTATTTTATTATCATTTTACAATTTTATCTTGATATTAAACCCACGTAAAATAAAGTTTTTTTTCCTTCAAGGTACAAGAATCCATCATAATAATCACCCTCCATGTTGTATCTCTAGAATAATATTACTCATGATAGATTTTAAATTGCATTTTCCAATTAGCTCCAACAATGATATCGTCATGGGTGACTGCAGCAGGAAATGTTCGGCGTCAATCATATCATAAACCATCAGTTGTATTACATGTTTTTTCGCTTTGGTTGATGATTATTTGTTTCTTTTATGGCTTTTGAACATGGAAGGAAACTTACAGTGATAATACGTTCTGCTAGAAAGGGAACCCCTTAATTAACCAAGCCTGGGAATTTTCATGGCGTAGACCAACAGTATACATCTAAATAATCAATCTAAAAAAGAGCTCGAACGATTTGATCAGGTTCTGTACTATTTGTTGTAAAACGTACTGTTTTTACAATCACATTGCTCACCATAAAAATTATACTATTTTGTAGATTTTTTTCAACAAATATATGAAAGATCAAGGTTTAACCCAGAAATATTTACTTCTAAAATTCTGGTACATTAATCAAAATAGGTTTCATTGCTGTAGGCACCAAGGATAAATACTTATTTTTACTTTACCTGTTAAACCATTGAAAAAAATAAGGATATAGGATCATCAACCCTGCGTAGCACTGTTATTTCTTATCTTTATACGTATAAAGCAACTACGATCAAATTTACTCAAATTTCGATTCCTATGTTTTATAAAAAATCTAATAATTAATATATAGTGTCAAAAAATGTTAACTTGTTTGTCTTTGTGTATTCATTACAATTATTAAACATGTGAGTATGTCTCATTCATCCCAATCAAATCCAAAATACCCACGTATTCCCATCCGTGACATTGTCGTATTTTCCCAACCCTGCAAGATTACAAGTTCAATACCACAGAGACGGAGAAATCGCACACCATATATACAGCTGCGGTGCGCGGATGCTTTTACCAAGACATTTGTTAGGGGCCTTCGCTAGAATTTCAATAATTGTGTCAATGAAAAGTAATTAGAAATAAAAAAATAGACAAAAACAACAAATAGAAATGTTTAATTGTTAATTCGATGTTTGTAAAGATTTATTGACTAATCCTCCTTTAAGTTACAATTTATGACTTCTGTTACGTTGTTCTTTCGTCTGTGCTACTCGCTGATACTTGGCTAAGGGTACATTGTATAATAAAATATATGACGCATGACATCAGCATCCTAGTGAAAATCGTCAACTATCGGACTGACTTACCATAGGAGCTGGACAATTCATAACTGTCCAATCGAAAAAGAAACGCTGGTGAACACACATACAAAACCGTTTATAAACAAACTACCCAGTTGATTGGATAAACAGCTTTTTATCACAAATTAACTTTAAAAATATATTCTCTAATGTTGTTATTGATATAAATATAAATGATTCCATTTATATATACCTTAAAAAATATTAAAAATGGGTTCCAGCACTATTAGAGCACTGAAGCTATCATGTCAAATGGCATGAAACTAAATTGGGATATATTGAATATATTAAGAATTGTACGACTTTTATGCGGAAAATCAAAATAATAGAGAAAACCGACGTGCTGAAAGATCATTCAAGGTATTTGTTCAACATTCCGCAACCTTGAATCTCATTCCTTACAAACAAATTTTGTGTATCATAGTCCATCAAAAGTCGGGCATAAAGTTGCCTCCACCGTACACTAGTGCTTTTGAGGAAAATTGTCCAGTTGTCAAATTAGATTTTGGATTCTATCGAGTGCTTTTTTAGGTTCTGGAAGTATTTTGGATGAGCTTGAATGATTTTTGTTTGTGTTTCTGTCTCAATTATATTATAAATTTGGTTGTAAGCATTTGTATTAGGAAGGACTGCCAAATCCATTGCTTTTTAGAAAACAGTTTAACTATACACTTTGTATATACTATCACATCATCAAGTTCTTCTGGCATCATACCACACCCAGTCACATTATTCTGACACCGGGTCAACCAGTCGTAGACCTAACCTTATATTTGCTTGAGCGTAAGCAAGGGAGCTATACCACTACCATTTTTAACTACTTTGATATGTCGTGGCCCGGGATCAAACCCGGTTTAAAACTTTTGTGGCATATTGCGTAACTTGGCGAGTATAACAACAATTACTGTTGTTGTGTTTCAGATATGGACAGACTGCATAAATTTCACATATTTTAGACAGAAACCTTGTTAGATATTTGTGAAATATTTCTTTACAGTTTTTATGGACGAAAACTTTATGTTTCATTTTCTACGTTAGAGAATAGTGATTTTGGAGATTTATTCCGGAAACAATATTATATCATGTAAGTACATTTTTGTGGCATGCATATTCTGCGCGGAAATGTTTTTTTACTTCTTCGCAATGATCTTCCTTGCAATCATTCAATTCGTGAGGAAGCTAATCTACTGCTTGCGACCTTGAGGTTTAATATTCTTAGATTCTTGATACAATGTTTGCGGCTACTTTGATGCTCTGTCAGTGCATATTGTTTTTTCCTTCATATTTGTTTGAGCAGAAAAAAACACACATTCAGTTTATGCTGGTAATCCATAAATCTTAGAAAAACCAGAAAAAAATCTTTAATATTCTTAAAAACAACAACAAATACAACCACCACCACCACAACTACTACAATCAAACACGTTTAATGTTCGTGAAACTAAAAGTGTCCCCATACTGATAGAAAATATTAATTTTCTGAATATAAAATAAAACAATCAGGATTGTATGATATTTTTTGGGTAATGGGTGAACATATAACTATTTTAGCGAGGATTTTGGTATTGTACAGAAGAAGGAAAGCATCTTATTATTTGTCCGGTTGTGAAATGAACCAATCCCTTTGGACTTGTTTTCTGAACAAAACCGGTTATTTTATCATTTTTGCTTCATGGCTTAAACATTTATTCAATAAAACAATATCTGCAAGTTATAAAACAAACACTGTTTGTCTATTCTAACTTCTTAAGTATGTTAGTATATATATATATACACACTTCACGCCTTCGTGTTTTGATCGTAATTGTATTCCACCTGCAGTACGCAAAAGTCTTGGAATATAACCAATATGGTGTGTTTTATCTTGATGGAGCATCAGTTGTGTGAGGCATAAGTCCTGCAAATTCATCATATAAAGTCGTGTTTTTTCCAGTCATATTTATTTATTTATTTGATGTTATACAAGTTTTTACCGGAATATTGCATCAGTTTATCTATTTTAGGAACACCAGTCGTTGACCACAGCTCACATTGTACTTTTTTACCTCAAGTGTGCTTAATGTTTGTTTAGCTCCAAAGTTTTATTCCCTTCATTCGCTCATAATTGTAACATAAAATTGGAAAGTTCATTCTATGCAATAATTCTGTCAAATAACCAAAGCATCTTAGGGTTTTATCGTTTTAGATTTTGATGACCATGCCAACTGACTCTACTTAGTACATTTATCATCTTACTTTCTTAGCATTGCCATCTTTAATGTCTTAAAACCAGATGCAGATATTGACTTTAATATGCGGAAAGAAATGAAAACGAAAGAATTCATGGGGACCATCCCTTTCTTTCCTTCATGCCAATTGTTATGCTATTTCTTATTATTGCTAGAGAGCACTCTGTTTACCGCTGTCTAGCCGGTCTAAATGAGTTGAGAGCCCAGCAAAATGTCTGCCTTTGTATGGCTACAATAAGAATAGTTATCCGAGGTCAATTGTACCCACTGATGACACTTAAGCTGCTGTCTCTAGTGTTCAGCGATCTAGAAAGTATTTTGATCGGCAAGCTCTAATGTCAAGGGAACAATTGGCAAAATGAAAATGTACCAATTTACAGATGAAACCAGTAGTTTCCTATTTTAAACAAATGTCACATTGATGAATGAAGTTGATGCAATCATCTCTTTTGAATATAGAAAAGGCGCCTTTGTACAATTGAGAAAAGATGAAATCGAATATGGCGAATGTGTGAAAGATTGCAAATTTTGTTTGCATGACACAAAGTTTATAAATCGGTAGAAAATTGGAAAACAATTTGGAGAAAGTATCTTGACATTCAATTTGTACCTTTTAGCTGAATGTAAAGTTTGGTCTTGATGTCTGCCTTTATCTTGCCTCAATTCTGTTTTATTCGCTCACAATATAACATGTCTACAAATAAAAAAGGGAGTTGAAGTGCCGTAGATATAAAACCTGTTCAGGCTGGTAATAAACTAAATAGTACACTACAACACAGTTTAAGTTGGTACACGAAATTATGTTTCTCGCAGTTTTGGCCGGAATATCATATTAAAGAGTGGGCTTTTAATTTTAATATAATTGGTTATACTTAATTTTTTGTTAAATGGTTGTTTGGTTGCGTAATATATATTTATTCTCTTCTTGATATGTTAATTCTACTTTATGTACAATTTTAGATTGATCCTTTAGCTGTATTAGAAATTAACAGTTACTGTGCAACTGCCAGCTTATGGAGGAGTTCTTGGGGTAACAATCTTGCCTTTCTTTTTAGCTAAGTGAACGGGTCAATTGTTTCTATCATAAATACTAATAGATTGAAGTATTATTTGACAAAATTGAAATGAATCTTGGATAAAAGACCGTTAAACTACATCGAAGAATATGTCGAAATAGGGGTGATAGAGTTACTACCATAGCGGTATGGGTAAGCGTATCAACTGCCATTTTTATAAAATGATGCAGGTTCTAATACAGCTTCAATAGGCTTTTACTAAACAAATTAAATATTTAAATAATAAATAAGTTATTTTTCACCTGTATATCTTGCCCCGCATTTTAGGTGCCAATTGATGTTTGTATACCCATCCTTTTAATATATTCAAATGCAATAACATTTTATGCATTTTAAGTCACGATGTCACAGAAAGAACATGATGACACATAGACAGGCAATGCACTTGTATTTTTACACATTTTTTTTTCAATTTTATCAATACATCTAATAAAAAAAGTAAAAAAAATAGATACATGCATACACAATGAAATATAATTTAGAAGTATTCAATAAAATATTTAAATGTTTTTTTATATTATGAAGGACAAAGTGAAACCTATGGTCTCAAGATAACTTTTAGATCTCTTCTTCCATTACACAGCTTATTGTAACAGTCATATTTTCTGAATATATACATGTATCTTTTTAAAAAGCTCGCGTACCAGTCTACACTAAGTTTGTTTAGTCAACAAACCCTTAGCAAATCTATGTCATTTAACTATTTAAAATAAGTGTGTACAAAATCCCATATTTAAACTAGACATATTTTATTGTCTTAAAATTAATGTTTTATTAAATAAAATATTATGATTGCCGTAATAAAATGTATATTTGTTTCTTGTGGACGTGTCTTAAAATGTTTTCAAAGTATACACAATGTAAATTTTAAATCATTATAATGCCATGGGCATGTGGCAGATTTGTACAAACTGAAGCATCGAAAATATTTCCTAACACTCACAAAATGTTTCCTTTAACCGTATGCGAAGAAATTTTATTAACTAATTTAATAAATGTAGAAAAAATATAAGATTATATAAAATAGTTCGGTCGGCTGAACACTATCTAAGAGTATATCGAGGCCTTAGTGCACGTCAACATCAACCTGAGGTATGTGTGTGTGCAATCATGACACACATTGACCTATTTGTCTTCCTTCTAAGACAAGCCAATTAGGACCAGGGCACTACATTTGCCATGAAAACTAAAAAAGAAACAAAAGGATTGTACAATAATATTATGATTTTAAAATTTGTTTTTATTTCTCTTTTACGATTGTCGTTGATATGGCATTAAGTTATGACTAACTACAGACAGCCATTGTTTTTCTACAGATATTTACTTTATTATTTGATGTTTATAAGTCTAATTGTATGAATGTTAAGGCTATTCCATTTCAGAAAAACACCTTTAGACCTACAGAACTAGTAATACAGAAATCCAATACCAATCAGTTAAAATTAACTGAATACAGATTAAAAACGAATTTAATTATGGTAGAACATGTATTTTAGTTTTTTGGTGTTACAATTTAATTAAGAGAAACAACTGAGAAAAGAAAAGTAATGAGAGTGTATTTACATGTTTTTATTTTGGGTAAAATGATAATGATTTTGGTATACAGTGAAAACTAAACACATCTTTGTATGCTTTTCTTTAAAACTGTAAGTAGTCCATTCTAACGTTTTCATTTGCTCAGTTGACACCTTTTTGGAGCTTGAATAGCAAAAACTCAGTGACAAGCACGAAAACATCATCGCCAATTTGATCGCCCAAGGCATCATTGATACTTGCATATTCTTGGACAATTTATAAATATTATTTACTTTTACTGATAATAAAAAATGTGGCTTTTTCAATCATTTTATCTTAATCAAAGATCCAATGTGTCAAAAAGGTAATGTTTTGTTTTATTGTATAGTATTTCGTTAAATTGTTTGAGAAGGCAATACTGGGTATAAAGTAATCTGAATGGCTTAAGTGACCTAAAACTTTGTGTGAATCATTCACTTTACTAAGAAAATAATGCGAATTCGCTTTAAATATCTAATCACTGAATGAATTAAGATGTTCCTTTATAAACTCGCCTTTAATCAAATAGGCACAGGGTTTCTTGAAAAGACTTCATCAGTTTTTACCCTTACCATTTCCCAATCTCTTTAATAACTTTACAACCGTCACCTGCTTACTCGAAAAAGACCCAGGATACTAATTTTAACATATTGTCCAAACAAAATGACTACACTATTACAGTTTATTCAGATAATAAGTCAAATCCGGTAATGCTGTTTGCAAGAATACAGATGTTATTAAGACACTAACTAGATGTGAATCATCATCTTCAACTCACCACAGTTGGCCAACTCATGCCACCTCTTCTAGATAAAGCAGACGCTGGGCTGAAGCTCTGTGCCCTATCACAGCCTGATCTATGTCAGTTTGGTACAACAAACAATTAGCACCCTCTGGAATAAATGTGTCGGGTTTGATGACCTTTCTCACGAATGCACAGCCCTTACTCATTATACAGAGATTGTTAAAGTGCATAAATGTGTCGTTTTATTAGAGTTTTCTTTCATTTTAGTGACAATAAGTTTAAATAAAAACGATGTTAAGGTCTAACATACACAGATAAAATACACATTCTCAAGACTTGATAACAGATAAGGACCAGAAGTTGATTTTTAAAATCTCTTTTATCGTTTGCCACCTCACTTGAGGACTTTCCTAAAATGAATTTTATTGTAACTTTCGATAATTTGAACATACTGCAAAGAATATTAGTAAAAACATCAAATTGTTTCTGGTTAAAATGTTGTTAATTAGACAAAACACTAATGCACAACAACGATATTATCAAATCATTTGCAGCCTCATACTTTTGGAATATATTTATCATTCAATCAATCATGGGTCTTTTTCAAAATGGATTTTCTTTTCACAAACTCTTTAAATATAGGCTCACCGGGCCTTCAGTTTTTGTCAACAACATGATTTATTAGAATAGAACATAAATCCTTTTTATTTTCAAACTTTTGTTTTTCCTTTTTTACAGGTTTGTATGCATTTGAGCCACAGACAAACCTTGAGATCTACTAATTAAAATAGTTTCTGGCCCTTTTTGTATATATTAAGTGCACAATGAACGTATTTTATAGAACTGCAGGGAACTGTTTAAGGGTCCTTAAAATATTTCCCAGTGTTTTGAAGTAAAGGACGGCTAAATGAAAAGCGCTATTCAAAGTCATTTATTACATGACTAAAGTGTTTATGACTTTAAAGTCGATGTAGTCTGATATAATTGGTTTGAAATTCTGCTGTCTGTAAAATCAGAAATTTACATTTATGCTTTGCAATATCAATATCTGCAACTTACAGACGCCTCTCCTGTTTTTCGACTGTTTTTTTGCTAGATTTTGACATATAGCAGAGCTATCATTTCAACACTACATATTTTATAAGAATTCAATGAATAGTGTTTGTAGTTTGTGAAAGTCGACTATAAGACAAAAAATATAGGTGGAAATGTAAAGTAAATGATAAACAATCCAATCCTATCGCAGACTGAATAAACAACAAATATTGGCAATTTTTTTTAATAATTTGTATTATCATCGAACGAACAGTTACGTTCATCGGGCGAGTTTAAGGTTTTGTTTGTGATAGAAAACTATAAGACTAAATTCGAGGTGATACATCTTGCAAGTCAATTTTAAGATTAAAAAAGTGACCTTGTCAAGTAGACTTATCGTTTTTGAGACAAGTACAATTGAAATCAATCCATGTGTTTTAAAAATACACCACGCACACACGATTCTGGATATTGGTAAGCCATTATTAGCGGGTGAAATCACAAATATTGCACGTTGATATATGTCAGGATGCCAAATGAAATACAAAGCCTGTGGTAAACAAATTCTGTTCTGAAACGTTGCAATTCAGCTTAGTCTTAGAAATATAAAAACAGAAGAATGGTAAACGTTCGTGTAAAAAGGCGACCAATTCGTAAGAGAGCAGGTGCGTCTAATGTTAAGATCTATTTCTTTAGTTTGTTTCAATGATAGTAAACCTGCCTTAGTTTGTGTTCACTAATTTGAAACAGATTGTTGAAGCAAATGAATGTTAAGAAAGCTCACATTTTACAAGTTTTACCGATGTAATCTAAGAAATATATTTTCTGAGTATTGCAACCCAATAAAATCGGCTTATTAAAAAACGCACTGTTGTGCTGAAAAAAAAGAATAAAATATCCGAACTATGACAAAAATGTTCCAATGGTGAAATGTCCAGATGAAAAGTCGTACAGGGATAGTTAAACTACTTTGCCCAATGGAGTTTCAAGATGTAATAAATCAATTAGAAAGTAAAACTAATTATACTTTCTTGCATTTGATAAGTGATGATCCTTGATTTGTTGGTTAGCTTTTCTTTTGGAAGGACGGTAAACAAGTTTCTTTGGAATGTCTGGAAAGAATCAGTAACCCTTCGCAATCAGTTGGAAGACCTTAAATTAAGTTTTCTTCCCAACGATGAATAAAATGTCAACTACTTTAACTACTTGATCACACGAGTTGGCCTAGGATAGAGATAATATATCTATTTCGCTGCTGTGTCTTGTGCTAATTTTTTCTCCTCACAATGGTAGAAGTACTATATCTCTAGTAACATTAAATAAACACTTTATTCTGCACTTTCACCTAAATGCTATAGGTTGTCTCCTCAAAAAATACTTTCAGTGACTATTTCCCTTTTAGATCTTTTGTCTTCTATACCATTAATTCTTAAAAATATTTCTTGAGAAACAGCGAATTTATTTCCTGAATTAATTGTTTCAAGGCGTTATTAAATTGCCAAGCCAATCGTTTTGTCAGTAGAAACCTTATTTATTTGATTAAATTATCCAGCAACTGACGTGAATTGATACATATTTATAGATTACTTTAAAGTTGAACAAAGTAGAACAGAAAGAGAGGTAGCTGTTCATATTACGATTTTAATACATTAAACGTCCCAAGTCAATGATAAAACTGGAAATGTTGGTATTTATCAAATCTGATACAATTATGGCACTCAACCGTAAACGTGTTAGGCAGCACTCGCATTTATTAGTCAGCAACACGTAAGACGTCAATCATACTAAACTCGTTAATCTTTAATGATACTGCCAATGATAAACACCTATAACCAAGTATACAACACAATGAACACTTTAATAGTCTCTTGTTAATAGAAGTACCGTTAGTTGATTAATGCACCTTGATTGGAGAGTGCATAAACTTTGTTCTCGTGACGCCGTACGGAGGGCCACCGGATGGTCAGGCAGGTTATTTCCTTCACGTGTTTCATCTCCATTTCTGTATATATTGCGATCGTCTCAATTGCTTGATGAAATTCTGGCGTAAATAGCAGATCTTACCTTAGTGAAGCCATTGGCTAAGTAAGATTTAGGAAACGTTATCGTTCAATGGAAATTAGTATAATGAAAGTGTTCGTTGATTTAAAATAGGATCAATGCATTATTCAGCCAAACGTTCTTAGTGCTATAGTCATTATTAAATGCCCATTTCTTTAATAGAACCAGTATCTAGTAGTAAATATCCAAAGTATTGACTTGTTATCACTTCCGCCAAATGTCAGGTCTGGATTCAAACCCCAAGCCACAAGTATAGTTCTGACATTGCTCCCTTAATGTAGGTTGTAATTGTGCCATAAGTAATTGGTAGGCATTAAAACGAAATATGATTCACGGAAAGCAGCTCGCAATTCCTGTCATGTTAAAGTTTTAAATTGTGGCATTGAATGATAAAAGCATATACATGGCCTAATTGAGACTAAGCAAACATTTATAGATTGGCACTTGACTAGAATCTTATGGTATCAGATGGGATTTGCCGGCATTTTTGCCGATACTGCGTCGCGACATTACTATCATTATAGCACAGGGGCACTTATAAGGTGCCCAGGGAAAGAATCCGCTCGGTCCATTCTACTGATACCGAGCGTAAGGAGGGAAGCCTACTTTAAAGTCTTTGGTTTACCCCGGCAGGGGTTTGAAACCGCGACCTCCCAATCCACAAGCTGACGCTCTACGCTATTGTGGCCAGTGGTATAAATCGTAAATTGTGCAATCTGTACAAATGCTATTAAAATCTGCTTATCCATAAAATGGTGTTTGCAAATTCTGCCATGTAGTTAATTTGAAATGAATGCTACATGTACACAATCATCTTCATGTATAAAGCATTGTAGAAAGGTTAAGAAATTCCTTAGCGTCGGTCGAATGGCTAAATCCATACTGTGTATTCTTTTGTGAGTAGAATAAATGGATAATGAAGGTTCCGGATGCATTATAGTAAAGACATCAAAGGCCTTATAGCCCTTTTATATTTCATACATAGAAATCTCATCATTATCATATCTATTTTGTGTGCAGGTGTATATTATTATTGTTTCATCCATCGCAAGCAGACTGAGCGCAGCATCTGGTCATGCTTTGGGTTATAAAAAGACTTCATAACACGATACTTGTTGTTTATGCAGATGCTAGCAAAGTGTATGTTATTTTTTTCGGGATCAGATAAGAAAGGATGAAATAAATTGTCTAAAAGGAAGATAATGACTCCAAAATGAAGACTGTATAAGGAAATACGCAGTTCGCCATTTTTTTCTTGAGAAAACTGTAAATCAAATACCCATCTTAAGCCATACAATGATTATGCGTGAATTTGATTTAAGTTAGCAATACAAAAGAGCATTGAAGCAAAGCATCAAAGGTCGCCGTCGATGTTATGTTTAACAATGAAACATATTTGCCTAACAGCAAACCGAACATCAGCTAAACCTTGCTTGTATTTAAAATGCCGTTGAAGTTTTGATATTAAAAAAAATATATGAACTAAGGAATTGTAATTGGATGCACGTGAAAAAGTCCAAATACAAACACCTGAATGGAACATTTTACTTGTACATAGTACATCGTCGTAATAAATGCAATTTAAATCAAACAAATCATACATACACATATGGACTATTAACATTTTCAAGTCACAGGTAATGATGTAGCAACATTTTAAATTTTTATTTTATTCTAGTATTTACCAATATTGAATAATGGCCGAAATTCAAAACAAGAATGCGCCGCAATTCACTTGTTTAAAGAGCAACAGGGTTCCATCCACAGGACTTCTCCAGGAATTATTACATATAGACGCCGCGTGCATGTGCGGCAACGATGATTTTACCCAGACAGTGCAGTGCACCAATTAAAGAGGAATTCATTTTTATTTTACCCAAGAACACATCATAGTTTATAAGCGGTGAAAGACATGGATTTCTTAAAGGTCCATGAATACATTCTAATGAGTCATGTTTCCCTCCTTAATGGTGTATCAAAAGTACAAAGGTAAAAATAAAAAATAACTTTCTTTTATAGCAATCCATGATAATACCGGAAAGGCAGACAGAAGTTTTGAAAATAAAATACTCAACAAATTGGTTTTCTGAGAAATATTCTACATGCCGCACATATTGTTCTTTTATGATTCGCATTTCTTCACAAGCCGAAATATTTAAAGAAAGGATACTTTTAACAAAATAAACAATTCAGCATATCATATTAACCTAAATAATTATCGGATGTATCCCAGTTGTATCCTAAAGTGCAAGAACTTAATGTCAATTTAGTCTTGCGACGAAGGCTGAATTAATTATGTCTTCACATAATGATGCTTCCTTTTGACAGGGTAAACGTCTTGCCACAAATTTCACCATAATTTCTGCCATAAAAGTACATCATTTGTCTGATGCCATCGTTTTTCGTATGCATTATTGTACAAAGTAGCACCATTTGTAAATGCTTTCTGAGAATACGCTTTGAATTGCTTTTGTTTTCATCGCAATTGTTCGAAATGTGTATATTTTGCAAACGTCCGTAGCGATAAGTGGTTAATTTAAACAGGTATTAGATATTATTGTTCAGGTTTCGTCGTATCCTGTATATAAAATTGAAACTGGAATAAAACTTTCATGAGCATCACTATGTTAAACCAGTTGTCTATAACACCATGCCAAGCAATTGAATAATTAATGTTTTCGCCATATAGCAGCAACAATCGTGAAACAAAATGTTAACTTATGTATTCGGGACTCTTGCAAAGAGTTGGTAAATAAAAATGAAAAACGAGTCACCATAAACATTGTTGAAAACAATATGTGATGCGATCGAATACTTTTTTCTTTAGAACTTTTTTTCTTAAAATGTTTCTTTATAAAGAGACATGAATGTGAATATTTTAATATTTATCTAATCGAAATACAAAGATTGTTCTTGCTATGCGAAGTTTGTCAAGTTTTATTTGAAGACGGTTCAAGTAAAGCAAGAAACGTGATCAGAATATCTAATCTAACAAAACATCTTAATAAAGACAGACAGTTGAATGAGAATAGGTTTCTATTTAGTACAGAAACGTAAGTTTTCTCGTTGTTGACATTTTGTTGACTTGTGTTTTGCCAAAGGTATCGTATAGTTTTTTTTTAAAAAAATAGTTTGCTTTATTAGATTGCAGATGTCTGTACTGTCATAATGTATTGTAAAATGCTGCAACATTTGTTACATATATTCATACGCTGATAAAAGAAATTTTCATTAGTGTAATTTTCTGTTGGACTGTTGGACAAAACGTGCTGTTGATAGTGTCAACGGCATAATAGATTAGCCTACAGATGAATGTGAGTGCAAACCCAGATATATCAGATTTTATGTGCAAACAATATTTTCCTTAAAAAGGTATGTCCCTTTCAAAGATTTTTTGTTCTAGTTAGTTGTAGTATTAAGCATAAACTGTACTATTTATTTTTGCTGTTGAAAACACTAGTTTCATCAATTATTAGAACCCATTAATTCATATCAGTATGATAAAGAAACCCCATATTCATTGCATAAAACGGCGCATATTTAAGTGTTTTATATTTAAATTTCAAATAATGCTAAGTGAATATGCCACATTTATGGACGATTTTACTCAAAGATTAAACAGGCTGCGACAATGGACAAGTATCATGCATTCAAATATTTATGTTTTCGAATAACAAAACACAGACCCTGTAATATGATATAACATTATTAGTTTCGGCAATTTCTTGAACTAGAAACCTTTCTACAGTATTCAAAGTCCGTAGAGCAAGACTGATTCAACGACAAGTGTATACACACGCGAGACACTTTAACACCCACATGCCTTTCTGGCTAGACTTTTTCCAGACAATCAATTTAAGACGTTTTACTCCATGTACAGTCCTGGCACCGTACCCGTTGTCCAAAACATTGTATATCGTGCGTATTTCTATGGTAATCGTATCGTAACGTAACGTGTAACGTAATAAGCCATTCGTAAAACATCGACAATATATTGGTCAATTGCCATAGTAACATACGTTGTGGGTTACAAACGCTGGTGCTACTAAAATTAAAAGTGCCACAAAGTTTGCACTACTATCAAACATTGCATTGCTTAGTCTGAATGTCCTTAATTGTTAGAAAGGTTAACGTGAATAAGACCTAAAAGGAGCCACCAATGTATTCGTCCATTGCGTTTTAGTGATTGTTTATATGCACTAGTTCCTTTATTTCAACATTATATTCAATATTATTCTGCGATATCTTCATTTTTAAGACCAAAAGCCTAAAGTAAATTACAGAAAAGAGATTATTATGGTAATGTTATTATTTCTCATAAAACATAGGTCTATGCCCAATTACAAAAAATGTTTTTATCCAATGTTTGTTTTAACCAGCTTATTATTTGCAAGACTAATGTATTATAGTCTTTGTTATACGAAACAAAAGTTGTTATCTGTTACCTTTCTTTGAAGGATTGGTAAAATTGATTTACTGCTTATAAGTATTTGATTATTGGTATTCAATTATTTTTAAAACGTCCCTATCGGTTAAGGCAACATACAGTTTCTGTTTATGAAAAAATAATTTCGTTTGTCTTTTGTCGAAGTGGATTTAGATATATTTACTTCGGCATAGGAAACATACTATGGTTAACAGAAAAATTATTTGTACAGCAAAAAAGTCAACATTTCTATAAAACAATAATGTAATTAGAAAAAAATAACCACTGTTGAATACTTCAAATAACAAGGATGACTCTAAAATGTGCCAGCATTTATCTGACCTATCTCACATAATTCTAAGTATAACGTCATCTACACCTTATGTATCAGATCATCTTATTATTTTTCCACTGTTTTCTAAGAAAATAGGCATAGACCACTGCATTATGCTACTGTTCTGTGTTATCACATTTACTGTTGTGATTTACTGTTCTGTTGAAGCTTTGGTACATGTTTTCTAATTTTATTTTATTATATATTGACATAATTTCGACATAATGCTGTGTATTTTTTTCAGCTTAACCTGTGTTAATATTTTGACAAGTTTAAAATGTCGCTTATCAGTTTTTTGTATCCATTCATGAACTGTAATAAACAGGAGAAATTATTTCCGCCGTTAGCATTGTATGGTTGGAATAAGTTGCACATGTTTAGTCAGCAACTTTGACTCCTTGACCATTGACACCAATGTCAGAGTTAGTACTGTTAGGTGAGTTTCGAACTCATCGCTCTTGGGACTGAAACGTTGAATGGTCAGCAATTTCCTTATCATTTGGCCATAGACACCGATTTTTCAGAGTTAGCACAGACAAGTTGGTTTCGAACTCAAAACCCCGGGGGACAGAGCAGTTGAATAGTCATAAAGTTTTATCTCGTATCTTACCTCGAGCATTCATTAACATGATTTAGTACAGTAAGACTTCTTGTTCATGACACAAGGACAAACAAGAGACAAACAAGGCCATGGTGAAGAATGGCCCAGATCAATCTCCTATCACACAGAGAACATTCTCACCACGTCCATCTTTTATCATGAACACCACCAGAACCTAGCTGTCAATTAACACACAACTTATTTTCTATGTTGTCGCCATAGCCCAATTATTAAATGATGTAAATTGATGTTATAAAAAATAAGTTCTTCAAACCATTATTGTTTGTTATGCCCCATCGTATTGATAAGGCCATCGTATTTTAACATTTATTATTTTCTTTTTTCATCTTCATTTAGTTAACAAAGTCTGTTTATGTTTTAAAGATTAACAACTATACACCCAAAAACCCAAGCACAATTAAACTAGGGAAGTGATTCTGAATTGCCTTAAATCTACAAAGGAGCAGACCATTGGTAAAACATCTAGCAGAAATAAAACACTTTATCGGCACATTCACGGCATGTTCAGGATTAATGGTATTTGAAATTTAGTTGTCTGGAGTCAAATCCATCGTCATCCCCATATTGGTGGCAAAGTTCCATTTTCATAACTCTATAGACTTTTGTCTGTTTTTACACGCTTAATCTCTTCTAGATTCTTTTTCAGATTGCGTGATAGAATCTGATCATAACACCCATTGTAGGAGAAACCTACGCGTAAGCAAAACAACAAACACTTGTATTGTCTTAGGAGAGTGTGGGCGCTTGCACTTGTGTGTAACATATATGTCAAACTGTATACGTTACGTTAAACTGCTACGTATACAAAATCAGAGATATCCAAAGAACTATTAAAACTTGCGAAAACGACTTAACGAAGAAGATAGAGAATGTTGGGATTCGAAAGTGAAACATTTATTATTTTAATCAAGATTTGGAATTGTCGGAATTTTATAGGAGGTGAGAGATGTATAAATAGATATAAAATTGGTATAAATAAGCCTTATATTAGATCAATTAACAGTTTGTATTGCATTGTATAATCGATTAAAATATATTGATTTCATATATACATACATGTATCATATTTAACTATTTCACAGTGACAGGATATTTAGTTTTTCCTTAAATATCTAATATAATTAAAGATTATAATTGTTTGAACTTGATTACAGATCAATTATCTTGATATAAGTGATTATACTTTTTCATGCTTCATCATTTAAGTTGTTTTCATCAGTTGTTATTTAGGTTTTTGAGTATAAAACCGTTTTAGCACAAAAACATGTATTTAAGAGCATACAGGCATAATCGTGGGTTCTCAAGAACTATTTCAAGATACAGTCGTTGGTATGTCTGCATTATACTATTATGATACGAATTATAACTGTAATTATAATGATTATACACATACATCTAGGCATGTAGGTTTATACTTGACATCAGCTTGTGTAACCTTAATGAAAAGGCTCACAGAAACTGATCTTTTTATACACATATAGCTTGGATTTTATCAGTTGATACTTAAAGAGTAAACTAATCTTTGTCCTGATCTGCATTTTTATAAACACATGCTCAAGATTGCAAATGTGTAACTATAATTGAGTGTTGGCACCATACTTTTACTATGCCATTTAAAAGTGATATTTTACTTAATTAAGAAAAATTATGAGACACAGTCTGTTAGCGTTACTTTGCATAGATAAACGTGTTTGCGTTATAACATTTAACCAAATGGCTGAAATGTTGTAAATTACAATTAATGTAAATAGAAAAAACAACAACACACATCTTGGTAATTAAAACATTATACAATCAAAGGGTCCATCACATTCATCTTTTTCTCTTCAGTTTAAACATGAAAACAGCATATGTTATGTAAACTTTAAATCATTACGAATGAACCAAAAATATTTTCGCACGTTATCAATGCAATTAACAATACAATTGTCATCAGGCAATTTACTAAGCAGTAAACCACCATTCAACACCAAGAACTTGTATCACCTGTTTCTACAAGTTTTTTTATGATATTATTATTTTTTCTATTTTTCTTGCTGTTACTTTTGTAAAGTTATTTTTGTACAATGTAAAGAATCGCTATTAATAATGTTATATTTTACATATTTTATATAACCGCAGGGAAAAATCAACTGTTAACGCTTTTCAGAAGGTAAATTCTTGTAATCCTTGTATGAAAACGAATTTACAATATATTAGGGTGTTTATATTTTGTGAGATAAGTAGAACGTGCCTGGTTTATTCTTTTTATTGCAATAAAATAGGTTGAGCCACAGCCACGTTACTTATGTTTTAGCTCATCCACGTCATCCGCTGTGACGTTGATGTCTACTTTTTGGCAGATATCACATTCGTTCGTATTTATAGATTTAAAAAGAACGAACATTTTAAGTGTTGATTAAAGAGTTTTACTTCCGTAAAATTGAGATACTGTTGAAAATCGTCAGCGCTGAGACTTAAGTATGTTTTTCTACAGACATTATTAAATTTCATGTTAAGGCTACCGCTGATTATTCAAGAAATTTAATTGTTGTCTTGTTTTGTTATTTACCTCATTGACATGCAAAGTTCTTGATGTTGTGCAATGTTTGTACATACGTCATGAAATTCTGCAGATAAAAGACAGATATAGCAAATAATTTCTCATCCAGAATTGAAATAGATTTGTAAGTTTAATAGATTTTATACCTTGCTCACACCGATGACATTTATGATCATAACAATCACCAGCGTTTGTTCAAAAAGAAGACAATGCAGAAATAATTGGATAAAACTTATCTGATGTCAAGTCAGGGTCGATGAGAATTTTAAGTACAGTTCTACTTTGGACAAGAACAAAAGAATTCAATCGAGCCATCGTTTTTGTAAAAGAAACACGCAAACACATATTTATTTTATTTTGCAGAGAAGGAAAAGAGCACAGGTGTTACATTTAGAAATAGATCAGGCATCGTGCTTTATACCAATTACAAAACAAAGAATATAATTGTACTATACTCGAAAGTGCAATGAGCAGAAATGTGAAGCAAGCTGTAAAACATGAAATAAGACATCTTGTTAAGAGCAGGTGTATTTGCTGATTAGATGTATCTCTTGTACTCTCATAATTCAATGTTTAACCAGTAAGCGCAGCTCTTTTAGGTGTTCTAGTATAAAGGAAGGCGGAAAGAACTTATTTAATGCAAGGAAGTACGCGAGTATACAGATGACCTGAAATAAAAAGATACACTTGTGTTCCAAGTTCAAAGGGATCATTTTTGAGATTGTGAAAATTTTAAATACGCTAAAGGTGCCAGTGATAAGTCGTGCCATTGTTTAAAGCTGTCTTAAGTAAGCAGCTGTTTTATTAGATAATGAAGATTCAAGTAACCGCGGCCTTCATTTTCTTGACCTTTAATTGGAATTTGCATATCTTACCTATAAATATGCTTCCAGTTTGTTTCACTCTCAGATTGTGTTGTCTCTGTATATTACCCACCTTTGATTCTTAAATATTTTGCTTGATGATTATTTTATTTTCAGAGTATCGGAGATATAGTACAACATCCTCATTGGCTATGTTTATCAATGGTTTATTGATCAATCACAAGGTGCAGCACATAAAAGCAAATAAAGCAGATATGTTTCTTTCGTTTAAACCCTTAAAATAATAAGAAAATCAGCAACTGATACGAAAGATGAAAGATTTATAGTTGACCTTTAAGATGATCACGGTAGTTGGCGCGGTGCATGCAGTTTGTGCATAGGAGCTCTTCGGTAGTGAGGAAGTAGTAAAAGAAAGGTTTAAGTCATTCAAAATTGAGGGCTGAGCGTTCAAATCCGGTATCGGCACGCATGATCATTTTCTTCCCACAATTTCACTTTGACAATTATTTCTACGTTACTCTATCAGACTAAAAAGGAAACGAGTGTAGCGTTTGAATTATATTTTGAACACAGCTATTAATTTATTGAAATTTCTAAATTCTTTACCAGCTCCAGTCGTAACCATTTTGCAAAGACACTTAAACCGCAATATCTTTTGATATATTATGCATATATAGAACTACAAAATGTGACAAAATGAAAAAACAATGAAACAGTTTTCAAGAAATGATCTAATCATGTTTTATTGTTAAATTGGTCAAAGCATCAAGTAAAAAGAGATTTTTAGAAAATACTGTTTGCCATACATATTTTAATACTTTGTAAACATGAAAAAGTGCTTAAAAGACACAGAAAAGTTTTACCATATTGTCAGGGTTTATGTCATAACAAAAAAGGAGCACGTAAACCCTATTTTTTTCTGTATTGTTATTAACTCAGCGTACGTATTTTGTTATAAAATACGTAAAAAGGAAAAAAAAGCGTCTATGAAAGAAAATACAGCATAGGAATCGTCTTTAAGAAAAAAAATAGAGAAGCACCGGTGTTCAAGCTGACCTTTTTATTTATATCATCCTTTTATTTTCATTTTTTTATTTTAAAGGAAAGCATACTTTGAGCAATTAGTATAACTATGTAGTATAAATGTGACGTACGAGCACTTTTTGCATAAATACAAAATACAGTTTATGCTGTATCTTTTTGATAAAATTTTTTTTTTTATGTTTCTTAAGTTAAACTTTAGGTGCATTTTAAATGTTCATGAATAAAGCAAAAATCATTTTCTTGCTTTGATACCAGTTTTCCCATTGTACAAAACGCATGATAAGCATTTTGTTTTATTAAGCATTTTAACACCGTTCTTTTAAAAGGCGAATTGTGCTTAGAAGTAGGTTTGTTTGTACTTGTTTAATCCTGCTCAATATGGTCATATTAGTAACGTCCAATATAATACAAGTGGAGGAAGACACTACACAAATGGCCGGATACATGTAGAACCAGAGGCTCATCGAAACTCACTTGGAAGCTATCCCCACATGTAAGTCAATGGGACTCAAAGTCACGCCCCAAGAATCAAATTTAAGTGTTAGACCTTAACGGCTCTACCACGCCCCTCATCAATCGTGCTTAAAAGTCTTATTATGTCTTATACAGACTATACTAAAATAAACGTTTTTATGTTTTTACAAACACATTGAAAGAATGTCCTCCTTTACTATAAAACTAATGTCCCTTCTTGCTTGACATTAGTTATAGTCATATTCAATATAAGCTAATATATTTATTTTTAATTAAACATCTTTTAACATTCTGTAATATTTTACATATCCAGTGCAAACTTTATTGTAAATCATTGATAGTTCTACTGCCTTCGACTCATTTTTTTGAACGAGTACTATCACGGTGCCCGCAACCCGCGTCATAAAGCACGATGCAGATGTAATCTGACGTCACTAATAAAGATGAGTTGAGGGTTATCTATCAGCTTCAAAGTTGCCTGGTTACAGCCCAACAAAATCAGACAATTTATTCTGTAAACCTTTGTTATCAGTACCTATCTCGGTGTGTATCAGTATGCTTCACTACGGATATCTTGAAACCAATAAAATATGAAGTGCAATATTTGGAACAACCGCCCCAACCCCACCCCACCCCCAATGTAATAACGCGTTCATGTTTAGGATCATGCTATAAAACATTTTGAAACTTAAAATTTGGAAATGGAAATGATATTGTGATACTGAACAGATTAAATTTTAATTTTGCCGAGAAAAAATGAGGTTGCTCCCAGCTGTTAATTTCTTTATTTAAAAATTAGGGTGATTTATATGGTAAATACAAAGATAATTTTATCACACTAGGCTGAAAAAATCTAAATCGCAAGGCTTGCCAAGCAAGTTAGTTTTGTCGTGCCGAGTGTGATAAAATTTCTTTTGTTCAACAATAGCCCAGTATACCATTTTTCTACCATCTTTTTTATAAACAAAATTGTTGTCAAAGGTTAAGATTTATTTTGTTTTTCAAATATAGAATTCGCATTCGAGTGCGGGTGTTAAAAGGATCAAATTATTGATCCTTTATAAACTACGATTCGTAAGAAACGTGAATAAAGTTTAACTTACTTGTAGCCAAAGTCAATAAAACTTTATAGTAGGTGAATTTCCGTATGAACTCAAACTAAATCATAGATGAGTAGAGAAAAGTGTCAGCAGATTAAAGTTGCTCGTTGGACCATTTGATTGAGTCTTATTTTACAATGCTCTCCGCTACCAAGATCTAGAAAAAAACTCATACAATTTTACATACTATCATCAAACTATGTTATAATCATATTACACATGTACAGGTTTGTCTTTTTATATGAATAACTACAAGTTCTGTGACTTTTATATCCCGTGTTGATACTGAGAAATTACTTTAAGTGATCGAAGAAATTAAAGTGTTACTACATATGGCATCATATGTTATAAGTAAAAACAATAACAAGAAGGTTTAAATCGTTCTAAACTGTTCTATTTTTGTTCATAAGCTGTTGCGGTCCTTAAAATCTTTTTATGAGTTGACGATGTTTGGAACTTCAAGTGCGGCATAAAATTTATGCTTTTAAAATGTTGTCCCTCTGGATGCGCGTTACAGGTTTTGCACACTGGTGTTTGATAAAGCCAATGTTTTTTACACTTGCCTTTATATATCTAATGTCCGAGGGTAAAAAATAAGATCTTCTTTACTTAAGCAAAACTAAAGATCCGACAAAGTAAAAATGTTTTATTTATTTGTCATTATACATTATTATATTTGTCCTTTCCTCTGCGCTGGATCAAGGCTAGTTTTCTTCAAATATATTGACAATGAGGAACTCATTTCTCTTGTCTAGCCCAAGTTTATACAGACAGGCTTAGCATTATATTTTAAATGATCGTCTTTTTGAATGTTTCGTGAATCATTATCACTTTGTGAAAATTGTTTCATATAAAAGTGACAAAAATAATATGGTAAGAGTTCTTTAACTATAAACAGTAGTTAGGTCTATGTTTTGGATCAGTCTGTGTAATTCAGTTTTGTGCAGCATTTAACAGGTATTTATAATTCCACGACTGGTCTGCCCGGTTTCAGGATAAGGTGACATGACTGTCGGGTTTGCTCTTTTCCTTATATGACTCATCACAAATTTGTTCTTACTTTTCGCTTGGCTTGCATGTGAAATACCTTTGTTCTGTGCCTTTTCGGAGTTAGGTATATGTTGCAATACTCATAGGACTTTGTCATATATTCTTATTCATGATCACAACAATGTTACTTGTGCAGTGTGGCGGTCGTAAAAAATCTCCCCGTGCATGTAATCTATGTTGTCATTTAATTCATCCTATAAGGATTGTTACGTGTATTTCCTTTGATGGACATTGAACTTTGGTTCTTCAATTCCATCTTCACATGAACAGGATGCTACAGTCATTTATTCGTCTCTGGTCATGTTTGTTCATGATTCAGAAAGTTAATTTTATTTGTGGTCAACCATTTTTGTATTGTTTTTCAAATCGAAATAATACCATATTCCTTTTCTGAACACTATGTGGACATTGTTTTTCGATGACGTCACTACTTTCGTCATGACGTATAGAAAATATCCGCGCATGGACATTTTGTTTTCGAATAGATCGTTTTTTCTTTTCGTTGGTTTCATTTGAGAAACTCGTCAGGAAGTGCGAGGTTAGAGCTCTGTAAAACCGGTTTAAGCACTCCAGTCGGTTCATATTGCCGACTGACCGTTCCAAGGCGGTAACTGTCGGGTTTGCTCTTTTCCTTATATGACTCATCACAAATTTGTTCTTACTTTTCGCTTGGCTTGCATGTGAAATACCTTTGTTCTGTGCCTTTTCGGAGTTAGGTATATGTTGCAATACTCATAGGACTTTGTCATATATTCTTATGATGTAGTATCAAAACAAGTGTTAAGATCATGCTATTCAGAGTGAAGGGAGCACTATATCTGCTTCAACTGTATCACTTAATAAAAAAGACAAAGAAATCAATTTGGACGAAACTGACAATAATAAGTAAATAAGCGCGAATACATGTTGCCTTTTCATCTTCCATAATTAGAACTACAATCCAGATGTTTTGATATTCCTCTACCCAAATATCTTCTCCTGAATAGTATTTTGTAAATTTGGGTGTCTGTTTAAAAGTACAGAGGCATTAAAAGTAAATGGTCTGCAACATGCTTGGCGCTAGAAAAGCTAACATTTTAAGAACTGTTTTTCATCAATGACAGTTTTTTTTTACAGGAAACTACTGCATGGAACAAAGTATAAACCTAGTGGACATGTGTCTGTTCCCTGTTAGGAGAGGTGACATCAGCTGATTAATGCACCTTGATTGGAGACTGTTCTTGTAGACACGGTATGGCGGGTAATCAGATGGTCAAATCATTCGGCTAGTCACTTCCTCCGGTTGATTCATCACTGACTCGTCGCTACTTCTCGATACACTGAGAACTTGTTTTATACTTTATAAATGAAACTCTGCGAATGTGGATAGTGAAGTCTTCCAGCTTGAAAGTTACCAAATTAACAGCGTTTCGTAAGCATAACCTACTGTTTTCGAAGTAAAATTTCTCGAAAGTTCTATGTTGGAGTTTGAGAAATCTAGATAGGTTTGATTTTTAAAATCTTGGTGCCAATATATGCAGGACACAACCTTTGCGTGCATTTACTATCAAAATATCAATCGCTTGAAAAGTTGACCTCGCGGTTCTGTGTAACTTCTTGTTAAGTTTTGTTTTGTCTCAATTACTTTTCTTATCTACCTTGGCCTTAATGTTTAAAATTTGTTCTATTACAAATGAACATGTATATTTCTATACAATAAGCATGCTAGTATGACCATGGATATCTCGACAATGAAAAGTTTAGGCCTATGTTAACTCAAATAAGCTGCAATTGAACAATTAGCATAACATTTCATAGAGGTGAATCTGCTCATATCATTAATGTTACCTTGAGTTATAAATTGACACATGGCTAAATAGTTAATTGTTATCATTAACACAGAAAAAAAATCATATGTATTTTTATGTTTGAAAAATATTGCATTTTAGACATCATACAACAAGTTCATATTGAATTAACAACAATAAAAACTGAATGCAGCAATACTATACCGGCTGTATGTGTATGCTTCATTTTATGCATGTTTTCTTAATTTTTGATTTTTAATCATCATTATCTTAAACCGGCCGCAATAGCTCAGGTGGTAGAGCGTCGGCTTGCGGATCGGGAGGTCGTGGGTTCGAACCCCGCCCGGGTCAAACCAAAGACTTTAAAGTTGGTAGTATTGGCTTCCCTCTAACGCTCGGGGCTAAGGGGACAGCATTACGCCTTACTCGTCGGTGTCAGTATAACGGACCGACCGGGTTCAGTCCCTGGGCACCTCATAAGTGCCCCTGTGCTATAATGATAGAAATGTCGCTGCGATGTATCGGCAAAAATGTCGACTAATCCTAATCCCAATCCCATTATCCTAATGTCAAGGCGAAGAACCTTATAAAATAAATATGATATGAAGTTTTTTTTTCGAGGTACATGAATCAATTTTAAAAACAACCGTCCATGTTATAACTCTAGAAGGATATTACTTATGATACATTTTGAACTGAATTTCTAATTAGACCCAACATTAAATTTTACCATGGACGACCGCTGCAGGAAATGTTAGGCGTCAGTTATATCATAGACCATCAGTTGTTTTACATGGTTTTACGCTTCGGCTGATGGCTATTTGTTTTTTATTCCATTTTGAACATGGAAATATTGTAATAATGATAATAAATTCTGCAAGAAAGGGAACCACTTAATCTACAATGCCCGCGAATTTTCTTGGCGTAGACCAACAGTAGACCAGCAGTATACATCTGAATCATCAGTCTTGTACTAGAATATGTTTATCAGGTCCTGCACTATTTGCTGTTCAAATCAAAACAGGACTATAAAAAACAGAAAATAAAGTCCAAATTAAATAATTCATGTTTTATTTAAAAAATACCTTTTATCAACACATGACTCAAGATAAAAAAAAATATTAACTTGTATAGTTTTTTCCCCACAGCTCTTTGTTTCATTGCCGTATGCACCAAGGATTAATTCTTATAATAATATAATCTTTTAATGTTGAACTCTTTGGTAAAGTCTTTAATGATAATTGATTATTAATTCGGCGTACATCTAACACTGTTACTTCGAATCTTTATTATTGAATATAAAGTTACTAACATTAAATTTACACAACATTCGTGTTAATGTTTAATACAAATGATAAACATTTTCATTTATAAGAGGGTAATCATTATAATAATCAGTTTACAAATATACGCAATCGGTAGAGCGTCGGCTCCAGGTACGGGAGGACCCGGGTTCGATCCCGACCAAAGTCGTTAAAAATGGCAGTGGTGATGATCCCTTGCTAAGGCTCAAGCAAATATAAATGTAGTTTCACGGCTGGTTGGCCCAGTGCCATGATAATGTGACTGGGTGTGGTATCATGCCAAGTGTTCACGGCATGCTATACACAGTGAAGGCAGCACTATATCTGCTTCAAGTGGACACCGTCTCCAGATAACTGAAATACTGTTGGTGGGACGGTAAACCTAACAAACAAACAAACAAACAAACAAATGTATTTTTCATGAATCCCAATCAAATCGATAATACTCACAATCATCTATCCATGGAATATTACAAATACAATACCTCAGAGAAAATGCTCACCATATCTGCAGCTGCGGTAAACGGACAGTTCTGCCGAGACCTTGGTCTGGGACTTTGGCTATGACTTTCATAACTGAGCCACTGAACTGTATTTTACAAAACAATACTAGAAATATAATCTTGTTTTAGACAGATTTTGACGTTTATTGGATAAACTACATTTAATTCTTGAGTAAATAATGATTAGTATTACGTTTGTTCTTTGGACTCTATTAATTGCCGATATTTGGCTAAATATAATTTTTCAGTATATTACAATATGACACATGGCATCAGCATGCTTGTGGAAATGGTCAAACATCGGACTGGAAAATAACAATAGATTGCGCTCCGGGTAATATTCCTTGACCAACAATATTTATAACATGAAGACCATTTTTATTTGATTATTTGTCATCCACATACATACAAGCAAAACCTAAAATTGTGTGAGTCTCTTCAACGGCCAAAATAACCTAACATAATCAAACGTGCAAAAGTAACTACTGCCTCTCCGTTTTAATTTTTCATCTTCTGAAATCACATTTTTCTCATCAAAACTCTATTACCGGTTAAACTGCTCAATTAAATCAAATTACAGTCGCTTTGAATCAACGGATATAAGTATGTGATAGGCGAGGGTTGATTTACGCTTTTTACTATGGTGTTTCTTGAGGAGAGACTTTTTAAAAACTTATGAATGAGCCAGTCTACAAGTCAGCGATGATTGTTATGATATCAATGTTATGCTAGCAATAGAGGCAGAAATTAGTTCTGACAGAAGGGACATTGTTTTCTCTCAGCAGCTATCTCTTTATCTCACTAACCCTGTCTTCAGTTGCCATAGTAAGGTCGATCTATAAATCAGCCCAATACTGTACTCTGATACAAGGAGGTGATTTTCTATATTAATATAATTATTATGTCATTTGTGAGGATTATAAACACAAAATAAATCAACGAGCTTGCTGAAGAGAAAGTGTTATGCTAATTTCTCTTGAAGGAATTTTCCTCGTGCAAACACTATTATGGTGTATACTGATCTATCAAATCAAATTAGCTCACCTTGAATCAGCGGATATGAGTGTATGTGAAAGGCGCGGGCTGTATATCATTTGTTACAAGAGCTTTTTTAGAGCGTAAGAGAATGATTATTATGTCAACAATGCTATGGCTGTTAGCAGAGAAGGGAATTAATTCTGACAGAAGAGACTTTGTTTTCTCTCACCCTTTCGTACTCCATCTAGCTTAATCTGTCGCCAGTTGCCATGGTTAGGTCGATCTAAAAATCAAAATCAGCTCAATTCTGCTTCAAGGGTCACTGTACTTGGATACAGATGGACGTTTGCATATATATCAGAATCAGAATTTGTTCAATATCCGTTGATATTATTAAAATTTAAAATCAAAGACGCTGCTCCATACAAACCGACTTTGTTTTAACTAAACAACAAGGTACAACCTGCAAGTTGCAAGTTGTCTGGCAAAATAACGTACAATACATAACAGCACAAGTTCTAACAAATATTATGTATTGTGTATGTCGTATAAAAAGAGTACCGAAAAAAGACTTACAAAATCGAGTATAGCATCTGATGTATCATAAGAGCTGGAATATTGATAACTGTAAAAATGCAAAAAACGTAATTCTGGTTGACACACAGACAGTTTAAATAGACTATAAACATGTATAATTATGACAATAAGCGCCTTTTAATTGTATTACAATTTTTGCGCTCAATAACCTGCACATGTTCAAATGTCCTTATCGTTACAAGCAAGGCATTATAAGGTCCCTTAACTTTGACCTTATTAAATATATAAATGTTGCATGAAAGCTAATATGGGATACATTGAGATTAATCCGCGGATTGCTGTTTAGCTATCTTCATACCAATTATAATATGATATCACTTAATGCCATTAGATGTTTGTATACCATTTGTAAATAATTAAGAGATGATGATAAATAACATGTTTTTATATAACACCTTGTTTTGTATAAATCAGTTGGTCACAACATAAATAATAAATAACAACATCATAAAATTTGTATTGGAAATCTAGGTGTTCTGTCAACTTTGGTAAAAGACACCCCCACCCATTACATTAAACTCAAACTACAGAACACAAAAAGTAAATAACCAAAAACGGGTATATATTTAATTGATGAAATGCATATACGATAACATGTGCCCGTATGCTTATAGAATACGTGAATCACAGTAAACTTCTTAAATGGACACAAAACGTAGAACTCCAAAATCATTTTGCTTTAGGCACGGAACAAAATCTTCTTGTTCAAGTTGACAAGATAAATTGAGTAATGCGTTGTCAATGTTAATCAATAGATATGTAAATGGTAAAAAAAACATTATTTTAATGTATTATAAGAACTTTTGTAGATCTCCATGTATACAACAAAGTGATGAATGCATTTGAAGAAAAGATAAATTTTGAACAGTGTATTGGTGGGTCCTAGAGCTGTGAGTTTCATCATTTTATAAGGTCATGAGGACGCTTATTATACTTTTCTTAAGATAGCAAAAGGGCTTTATATAATATATTTAGGGAAATAAAAGTTCAGAGAGAGAGAGAGAGAGAGAGAGAGAGAGAGAGAGAGAGAGAGAGAGAGAGAGAGAGACAGACAGACAGACAGACAAACAGACAGACAGACAGACAGACAGACAGACGGACAGAGACAGAGAGACAGACAGAGAAAAAGAAAGAGAGAGAGAGAGAATGCGAATAAAGAGAGAAGCGGATGTTAGTTAGAGAAGCTATATAAAAAAGATTTAAATATGTATCCATTAACCCAAATATGAGTTTAATAGTTTCCAAACATGCATGTATTACCATCCAACTGTTTTAGAAAATTTACAATTTGCAAAATGTGTAGAATTCAACAGTTGTTCATGCATGTAGTCGACGAGGAGGGTAAATTCGAAAACGAATCTTACTATTAAGCAATTGCTACAGGAAATTAACACAACTAGAACAGATGAAGTAAAAGTTTGAATCTAAATTTCGGACGCATGGCATACATCTGTTATCAAAAAAGTTAATTTTTATATTATGGCTAACAATCATACACATTCTGTTGTTTTAATAAATTTTATATAAAATGTGCACCGATTGACTTAACTAAACTGGGTATATAGTTTGTACAATTCATTTATGTTGGTGCCAATAGTTTCTGGTTCAACCAATAGAATCCTATTTTTTTCTTTAATAGTCTAACTAAGTAATGTGTCAAGCATGTGGAAAACAAATATCATTTTTCTATAATTAATTGTCTAAGCAAAAACATTATTCTAATCATTAAAATCATTTGTAAAAAACGTAATTCAATAAAATTAAATTCAATAACTATCTTAAATGACATTTATTTAAAAAAAAAACGCGTTACAGCTTTATTTTTAATTCAATAACTATCTTAAATGACCTTAGCAGAAACTTTTCCACATTATTGATTCATGGCTTCAAAAATATATTTGGTCACAACCAATGACGTGCCTGTTATATACACTGTTATATACACTGTATTTTATATTGAAATGTATATTGATTTATTTTTCAAGTTAATGTTCAGTTGGCGCTGTTTTATCCTTAAGATGATGGTTATTTATTATTGGTTTCAACAGCTTCAATAATCATTGTCAATTAAGGAACAAAAATAAAAAATATTGCAAAAGCTGAATAACATAAGTTAATTTTTCAGCAAATTCAAATTATCAACAAAAAATATAAAATGGTCACCGAATATATCCAGTTTGAATCATCAAATATGACAGAAATTCAGTTATTTGTATCGTTTAAAATATCTCCAGTATATTTTATATCCATATCGCATTACTTGTTTTCAGTAAACAACAGTCTTGGGAAAAGCTCATAATTACACTTTATGCTTTCCACAATGGTACACGGCTTGTATAGTTCTCAGGTGGCTGGACTATGTTGTGTAAGATACAACTAAGAATGTTTATTCCAGGTTCGGCCTTTTTTTGATTCTACATAAAACTTTATATATGGAAGTGACGTCAACGACGCCACCAAAGCTATGTAATCGTAAACGTGACAAATTACATCTGTCTTAACGTTATGAAGTAATTCCACGACAAGTTCATTTATCATTCCGCTGCTCTAAATAGATACATGATTTATAAATACTACGCATGAGTTGAAGAACAAATGAAAGCTTTGTGGAATTATCATATGTATTTTTATTTTTATATTATACATTATTATTCATATAACATTATTAGATGTCGTCATTCTGTGAAAGGTTTAAATCTCTGGATAAGACTCAATTTATTATGTTTCCCTTGGTGCATATTTTTATGAGTAAAGACCTTCCCACTGTATTCTATATTTCATGATTAAACCATGGAGTATGGTATGTAGAGACAAGCAAAAAAGCATATTTTCGTCGGAAAAGAACTCGACTTGCATGATGTAGTAGTCCTGAAATATAACCAATTATATTTGTCTGACATTTAATGGACCATCATTTATGTAAGTATTACCAAATTAAACTAAATAAGTCACGATTTCCCCCATAATAATGATTCGTTTATTCGATGTATACAAGCCTTTACCAGAAAATTGCTTCAGTTGATCTATTTTAGTCGTTGAGCATAGCTCACATTTTTACCTTTTCGCCTCAAGGGTACATTATGTTCGTAAATGCAGAACTATATTCACTTCATGCGTTTATAATTATATCATAAAAAGTTCTTTATTTATTCTGTGCATTTTTGTCAAATAACCAAGCAGCTAGTTTTATCGTTTTGGTCTATGGTGACCGTGACATGCATGCAAGCTGACTGATGTCTTTTCCATTTTGGTACAGCAATAATGATACTATCTTGTTTTTTTTCTATCTTCATTTTCTTACAACATAATACCGATATAGAATGAGATATAGCAGAAGAAATGTATGAGAAAGAAGTTTTGAGGACCGTCCGCTCTATTTTCCTGCTAACTCAATGACGTGTTATGCCATTCACTATTATTGCTAGAGAACATTCAATTTACTGCTGTCTACTTGGTCTGAATGGTTTGGGAGCCCAAATGTAAGAAGTATGTCTTAGTATGGCTACAATAAAAGTAGTCTTCAGGGTTCCTTTGTATCTGATGGTGACAGAAAACTGTCTCTACAGCACAGCGATCTAAAAGGTATCTTTACTTGGCAAACTCTTATTTTCAATGCAACAAATGCCAAAAAGCTTTTTAAATTTTCATCCATTTATTTGTTTAAAATAGGACAGCAGTATACACCCAATTATCTTAGTCATCAAAATCTACGGATAAATCATTCATCGTTTTTAAAATAATACCTATAAATGTGTACAAAGTTGTACAATTAAATTGTATATATACCAGACACTTGCACCAACATGTTTCCTACTACCATATATGGAGATTTCTTCATCAAATCTGTAAACCATACATGAAGAAATATAAGATTCTATGAAGAATAAAAAAATCAGTCTAGTTAGGCTACAGACTGTCTAAAAGTAGTTCGTGCGCGTCAGATTCAATCAGGAATGGGTTAAAACACGCATATCACAAAAATAACTATTTGTTTTCCTTATAAGACTATTACCAGACGGCCAATTACATTGTGTGACAGGGGCATAACCAAAGGCCAAAAAGTTCATACAATAATATTTATTATTGCTATAATTAAATTCGGTGGGTTTCTTTCGTTTTTATTTCACTATTACGATTGTTTTTAAGGGCACCAAGAAGATGAAAAAAGACAATTATTGCCTTTCTACTTTATCTCTTATTTGATAAAGGTTCTGTGTTAAACCCATTCTATTTAAAAGAACAACAACACGAAGACATAAAGACATTGTTAAACAGATTTAATTAACTGAAGAAAAGGGGACTAGAGATTTAGAGAAGACTAGTCAGATAAGATTAGTTTGGGTTATATTTCAGTATCTCGAGAACATTCATGTTTGATAAATTCCGATATCTCGTATGAAACACATATTTCATCAATATATTAAATATATTTAAACACATATCTTGTAGTCTTTACTCTGTGAAATATTAGTACAACTTTTGAGAAAAAAATATATATCCTACAAGAGCTGGTATAACAAAAAAGTAACAAACACAACGACATAATTGTCAATTTTCTCTCAAGGCATCATGGATATAAATTCTTAAACAATTTATAAATATTATGTTTTTGTAAATTGTAATTATATCTCTGGCATATTTCCAATCATTTTTATCTTAATCACAGGTTCACTGTGTCAAAGGGTTTTTGTTTCCATTTTAGCATTCTTTTGACTTGTTTGAGATGAAAGACTAAGCATTAAGTTATACTAGTGTTCTAAGAGACGCAAACCATTGGTGAATTCTTCACTCCATTAATCAGACAAGTCGAAATGGAATGTATGCTTTAAATATCTTATCACTGAATAAAATACGATTTTTTTCACCTTTAATGTAGGACTAATGATTTTCTTGAAAATAGTTTGTCAATCTTTATATTTACCATTTCCTTGTACGAACAATTTAGTAAGCTTTTCCTGCATACTCGAAAAGAAACATTTGTAAGGATACTGAATTTAATAATGATTGTCCAAACAGCATGACTACACTATTACTGGTAAATCATGTAATATTGTTTGTTAGTATACAAATGTCATTTAACACTAACAACGTGTTAACACACCACAATGGCCCAATTCTTGCCGCCCCTCCTAGATAAGGCAGACGAAGAAGAAGCTATGTGCCATATCTCAGACTGGAATATATCAGTTTTTGCAACAAACAACTAGAGTGTAGCACTAACTGAAGCAAATATGTAAGCTCTGATTACCTTACTCGAAAATTGTGCAACTGTTAATCATAATACAGAGATAGATAGTTAATCAGTACAGAAATATTTGTGTTGTCTAAATGGAGATTTGGGGTTTGATCACCGTACTATACAAGACCCATTTGTGTGTGTGTGTGTGTGTTTTCAATTACACATAAAATATCTTGTATTTTAAACGACAATAAAGAAGCTGCATTTTTTTTTTCATTTCTAACTAATTTTGGATTTATTTGTTGCTATAGTTGTGTAATTTATTTGTGCGTTTGTTAATTTTAAGAAATTACTTCAGATTGTTTAGATAAACATGTTTGTAAAATATTTTGGTGACATTTATTGTGGAAATTGGTTACAAAACAAAGTGGTGTAAACTTGTAGTTAAAAGCCCGACTTATAAGTCATTTAAAATGATTACTTTCTAAAGTTTATTTTACTAAGAATGGTTGTATATAATTAAACATTGTATTTAAACGTGCAGAAATCTATTTCTTTCATTCTTGAAAACAGTTAAATACCATGATAAATATAAAGATCACAATGAAGAGAGTAATAGGAACTTAACCATTTTGGTGTTAGACACAAAATTTACACAGTTTGCACTGTAAGGTTGGTCACTCCACCTCACAGAGGAGATGAGGTAGGAAGTTATAGCATCGTTAGGAACTTTACCATCCCCACAGGCATCAATTTGTTTGATAAGTACACGAGAGGTGCAAGCTAAAGACGTGTAAACTATAAATGTACCATTGTTTAGTTACTTTGGAATCATCGTAGACACTTCTTCTATCATAGAAACATTCACATTTATTCCCTCTTGTAATTTGAACACCACTAAAACGTTGTGATCAAAACTGGACAACGGATAGTCAGCTTTAGGACATTTTCGTTTACAATAAGTGTAAGGAAATTTTTCCCAAGAAAAAAAAAACGCCCCGGAAGTACGGGATTGTGTCTCTGTACAACATTTCCAGTACCTCCCTTTACTGACTGACCGTTAAAATGGCATGTGTCGCTGTAAAGTGTCTTTTTCACCTTTGAATATAAATTGAATTCAGTTACCTGAGTCAAGTGATTTTTCAAAGTGCGATATTTGTTGGGATATTTATCGGACCTGCTCATATTTGTGTAAATGTATTTCGCATCCTACTGTATGTAGCCTCCGTGAATAAACTATCGCGTCATGTTTAATTTGATGATATCAAAACATCATACTATGAAAAATCTGTATTCGCCTTATATCTTCTAATGTGGTATCGATTTGATAGTTGTACAGCCAGTTATATCAATATAAGTCATAGATGAGTCCAATATTTGATAGGTATTCCTTTCATAATGGTACTGTCACAATTGTTGGTACATTTAATTAACTTTTATCATGCAATATGGATTGGATTTCTTTTAGCTAACAAAGACCGTTTATAATTGATATTTATGGCATTTATTGGTGTTCGAACGAATCTTATTTTAAACATTTTATATAAACAAAAGCCTTGAATCATTTATAATATTGGCATATTACATCTGTTTGGTTTGTCTGGTTTGCTAAGTAAGCAGAGTTTTCATATTTCTAGAAATAATAGATTATTCTGATAATTCAACTAGAATACACAAAGAGTCTAATCATAAATTCTTTAAAAACAATTTTACGTTTACTAAACTAACATGATGAAGAATGGTTTGATTCATAAAAACATCCAAATTTGAAAAAACAGGAGGTTCCTATAATCAATAGTCATTTTCGTTACTCATTTTTATAATTGGCGAATAAAGAATCAATTGTTTTCTAGAGCAAGCAAATATCAACAGTTTATTATCGGTGACAAAATTCAACATTTACGATTAAATAAACATTACTTTTTCTGCTTTTATCTGACTTTTTCATTGTTTCTCTTATCTATAATAAAACTTTCATTCACAAAGTCGGAAAGTAAAAAAACAACATTTATTGTAGGGCTGATTTTTTAACTTCTTAAGATATATATTGCGGTTTGAAAAATAAAGACGCTTTTCATATATATTTAAACATTAATTATTCCAACATTACTCCTAAAGTACCATCAAAGCTGATAGGAGACTTTATTTGATCTTAAATAGATTAAGGGACTATTGTGTAGCTCCATAAATTGCTAATAAAATAGTAATGTTTTCGGATATGTTATCTGAGTGTAAGTGAAACTGACATTCTATTCTAAAATCTTTAACACCCCATTGAATTTGAATGGTACTGAACAACTATAAAGGACAGTTTATGGTAATGCAAGGGCTTATCTCATGGCAGATGGTGAGGTTGTATAATGTACTTATGAAACAGTTTCTTTAATGTTTTAAATTAGAATTCTCTTTTTATTATTTTTATTATGTTTAAATAAAAAAGCCTAATGAAAGTATAGTTAAACAAATCAACCGACATGCACAGATAAAAGACACAGTGCTGAACACTTGACAGAGAATTTGGCAGATAAGGATAAGACGGTTACCAGAAATTGATCTTCATCTTCTCTTGTCTCACGTGTCTCTTCCCAAAAAGGCCTTTGTAAAATGGATAAAAATCCCATTCAATCATTAGAATATATCCCAAAGAATATTTATACAAAAACTAATATTGTATCCGATTGGAATTTTAAAAGTTAGACAGAACAGTCTCGTATAAAAACAATATTTTCAAATTATTTGCTGTTCTTAGACTTTAAGAATACATTAATCAATTAATCAATCATTACCTTTTATAGACTTACACAGGTAAACCACCTGTTTAATGGACCTTATATTATCACGTGTCCTTGGATTTTTAGGTACCAAAACGCCATCCAAAGTAACTTGTTACATGATTAAGATGCTGATTACTTAAAAGACGATGTATTATGGTATGAGCAATTGTAAATCTGGTTTCTGTAAAGTCAGAAAGGTACATTTATGTTTTTAAATATATTCCGTCGCGCAACAAACATTCTGCGGCTCCAGACGCCCATCGATTTGCTATATTTTGACATATCTCAGAGCTTTCATTTCAACACTACATACTTCATCGGAAATCACTGTTTGTAGATGTAATTTAATGTAGCAGTCTGCGATGTTCATTCAATGATCAACGAAGACCTTGACTTGCATATTTATATGTAAAACTTATCAAATCAATAATCTCTAACATGACTTTAAGCTTAGCTTTGGTCATTATTTTTACCAACTGTTGCTGAAAGTGGACAATAAGACAGAAATATAGGTGGAAATGTAAAGTAAATGGTAAATAATCCAATCCTATCGCAGACTGAGTAAAGTAAATTATGTTCACTGAGCGAGATGAAGCTTTTGTTTTTTATAGAAAACAACGAAACTAAAATTTGCAGAATTACATCTTGCATGTCAATTTTAAGAGCAAAAAAGGTTTTGTCATTTCTGAGACAATTGCAATTGAAATTAATCCTCGTTTGCTTATAAAATACACCACGCAGAACCGAGTATGTGTAAAATACAATAATATATTATTGCTGGGGAAAATCCAAGATCTTTCACGCAGATATATATTAGGATGCAAAATAAAATAGAAAGCCAGTAGTACCCACATCCTGTTTTGAAACGTTGTAGTGTAGCTTAGACTTTAACAGGAAAGCAACACAACGTCAAATGATGTTGTAAACATGCAATGATGCAATCTTAAAGAGAGCAGGTGCATCTACTGAAAAATATATTTCTTCGGCTTGTTTAAATGACAGGAAACCTGCTTAAATATGTTCTCTTGTAATTAAAACGGCCCTGCACATTATTTAAGCATGGGAACGTAAAAAAACGGGAAGGTTCCTAATGCGTTGTTGTTTGGATCTACGTTGAAGACTTTGAATATGGCTTTATTTAGAGCCCCAGCACAGACAGCATTCTGCTGTGAGATCATAGCTAGACACTTTGTTTATTATAAATTATTTTGCAAAGAGTTGACGTACAGAAAGAGGTCATAAATCAATTAGTCATACTTACTGAACTGGCATTGGTGGGTGACGCTCTAATCCCCACTCCTTTCTTATACCACTACAGCCTGGTGTTGTATACTGCCGGCTTGACGCCCCTATCATCCAGCCTACATCACTACCCCATTTCAACCTACATGTATTAAGCTCCCACTGTGATCACTATGTGAAGCAAGTTAAGGGCACATTACATATTCCAATGCCTTTTAAACAAGAGAGACAAGACAGAATGGACTGAATATGGAATATCCAGATGAACAGCCATATTTGCAAAGATAACATGAACTACACTTTTACAAACAGTTATACAGTAAAACAACTCTGTCCAATCTACACTGAGGATGTAATAAATTATTACCTTTGGCGTTAAAGGAAGGTTTACTCCTGAAGATATAATTGTGCATGTTCAATCATTCGTCATACTTAATATTTAAAAGAGCTGTATACACACAGTTACAGCTATTCTTCGTACAGCTGATAAATGAATTGCATTGCTATGTTGGTCAGCTTTCATTTTAGGAGAGGGGTGAAGAAAGAAAGTCTCCAGGCAAATAACTAGTGACGCGTCGCAGGTCAATTGGAAGTCCTTACATTAACTATTGTGTCCAAACGACTAATAGAACATCAGCCGCTTTAACTACTTGGTGACGCTAGTTGACCTAGGGCCCAGACAAGATGATTTCTTTTTGTTGCTGTGTCACGTGCTGATTGTCTTGTCTTACAATAGCGGCAGCACATCATCCTTAGAGTACACAACCCACCAGAAACCTTAAATAAACACGTCATACATCACTTCTACCAAATTGCTACAAACTGGGTCTTTCCTAAAATAATGTTTTCATCGACTTGTTTGCACTCAGATCTGCTGTTTTCCATACCATTAATTCTAAAGCATTATGCTTGAGAGTTAGAGTATTTATTTTCAGAACAATTTGTCTCAAAATGCTATTTAATTAGCAAGCTGATCACTTGTAAATATTTTATTTATAGGAAACGCGTTGCATAGGAAGCAGATAAAACAGATAAGTTTCTTCTGCAGAAGCTATTTATTATATTAACCTATGCAGCAACTGCAGTGAAACGATATAAATAGTAGCCGATTTCTGTTGTTGCAGTGCTCGGAATGTCTTGATTCCATTGAACATATGTTTTTTGGTTAATTCCATTTAAAAGATGTGTAATAGATTTATACCTCTAACCTACTTTATCTGATTACATTCTTTGTGTTAATATACGAATAATAGTTTTGTACAAATTGATTATAAACCTACTTGATCGTTCTTACTTTAAATTTTCCATTATTTTTAGTTCTTGAACAAAGACATATACATTGTATTACCTTGCGTATATACACTTAACATACATTTTATGTTAAAATAAACATTTTACAGACCTTTTTATTCTGAAAACTTGCTAGTACTATGCACCAACCTACCTGAAAATCATAATGCGGACTTTTTCTATAGAGACAAGTGATCATGAATTAAAAGTTTTCCATAAGCCATGAATTTACTTTTTCTATTTTAGAGTCTCACACTATCTGACATTTCATTATGTTATTTAATCAGCACATACCGTTGTGTGTAGCTGGGTTATTTACTGTTTTGACAAAGAAACTAAGAACATCAGATATTAAATTTTTGCATGGCAAATTAGAAGAAAATGTTTTTTATGCATAAGGGAAATCTCTGCAATACTCCATGAAGCATACATGAAATTGTTCAGTATTGATGTGTTGATGCTACGACGTTCCGAGTTGCAATTTTAAACAAAACGCTATCTTACAGTATGTGTTGGCTAAGAGTGGGAAATTTATGATTTACTATGTCTGGCAGTTTAATTCAAGACATCCTCTATATGATAAACCTTATTATAATTTACACAAAAGTACCTTTATTATATTTACTTTCTGTTTTGTGTGATGTTGAACTGTTTAGAGTTTTATGACAATTCAATTAAGAAATACATATTTTAATGTTATGTTAATCGCAGTTACTTATAGGGACTTCGTTTATGACCAAATGTAGCAATATATGTTATCCTACCCAATCTTCACATCAGGTTCTATGGAGTTTACACAGTAAGGTTAACATATGAGTTTATGCACTTCATCTGAAATATACAGTAATAGGTGTTACATACATTTTCATCTTTATTACCGGTAGAAACATTAGTTCATCAGTAGGCGTTACACATCGTTTAATCTTTATAACCGGTACAAACATAAGGTTATCATTAGGCGTTATATACCTTTTCATCTTCATAACCGGTTCCATGAGTAGTTTATTAAAAGACGTTGCATGCCTTTTCGGCGTTTTAATCGGTACAAACTGTAGATTATCATAAAGCGTTCCACACCTTTTCATCTTTATAACCGGTACAAACAGTAGTTTATCATTAGAATTCACAAACCTTTCATCTTTATAACCGGTACAAACAGTAGTTTATCATTAGAATTCACAAACCTTTCATCTTTATAACCGGTACAAACAGTAGTTTATCATTAGAATTTACAAACCTTTCATCTTTATAATCGGTACAAACTGTAGATTATCATAAAGCGTTCCACACCTTTTCATCTTTATACCCGGTACAAACTGTAGTTTATCATTAGAATTCACAAACCTTTCATCTTTATACCCGGTACAAACAGTAGTTTATCATTAGAATTTACAAACCTTTTCATCTTTATGACCGGTACAAACAGTAGTTTATCATTAGAATTTACAAACCTTTCATCTTTATGACCGGTACAAACAGTAGTTTATCATTAGAATTTACAAACCTTTCATCTTTATAATCGGTACAAACAGTAGTTTATCATTAGAATTTACAAACCTTTCATCTTTATAATCGGTACAAACAGTAGTTTATCATTAGAATTTACAAACCTTTCATCTTTATAATCGGTACAAACAGTAGTTTATCATTAGAATTTACAAACCTTTCATCTTTATAACCGGTACAAATAGTAGTATTTTACTAGAATTTACAAACCTTTCATATTTGTAACCAGTACAAATAGTAGTTTATCATAAGAATTTACAAACCTTTCATCTTTGTAACCAGTACAAACAGCAGTTTATCATTAGGCGTTGCATACCTGTTCATCTTTATAACCAGTTCGAACACGCGTTTATATCTACGTTTAAAATTAACCCTTGCCAGTGTCATTCTGGCGAAGCATCTCATAGCTGTACTCAATACATTATTTTATTTTGTTTATGACATAATGAATGACGATCCCATATTTGGGTTTTAACCATCATGTCGTAAAGTTCAACTAGATGAAATTTCTTGGACTTCATTCATTGACCTAGCAAGTACTTACAACTATATTGTGCGTTTATAGTCTCATAACATCTGGATAAATCAATCTATGATAGTACATGTAAGTTTATACTGCGTAAAGGTTCCTTCTCACTAGAAATTAGAAAACTAGAATAATTTTTAAATCTAATAACATTGTGGCACTTAACTGTATACGGGCTTGTCACATTTATCAGCTACATCAGTCAGCCATACTCAAATCTTTTATCTCGTATAACAGTGCCAATGATCAATAATCAGTGCATATACCCAAGTACAGAACACAGAGTAGACTTAAGAAGTTCATTGTAAATAGCAGTTACCTTAGTTAATTAATGCAACTTGATCGTTGACGATTTTTTTTCTCGGGACACCGTATGTTTGGCCGTCAGAGGGTCAGACTACAAGACTGCTTATATTCTTCGCGTAATTCATCTCTGATTCGTGTCTTCTTCTAGATAAATGGAAAGCGCCTTCGTTGCTGATGAATTGGTGACGTAAATAGCACGTCTTACCTAAGAAATAGTATAAAAATGGTAAAAGAAAATGAAAATAAGAAAGGGTCCTATAAGAATTACCACAGATGTTTAAATTTGAGCTACTTCTAGACCAAAGGAAACAGGGTTATTGTAAAAGTGACAAAAACACAGAGACGAGACATAACTCACAAAAGGAAAAAAAAACAGCAGTTACCGCCTGTGAAATGTCAGTCGGCAAAAGTAACTAAATAGGATACAGGAAATACTTTCGTTCAATGTTAAGATCTACTTATGTCTACAAAAACATTTCGAATGCATTTTTCTGTAAAACAAGTCTGACGCTTATCATTCATAGCTGTATATTTCTTCGACAGAAAAAGTATTCTGATAGTAAATATTCACGGCAATGAATTTTAAATTATTCCGCTAAAGTCATTTTATCATATGTCAGGTCTAGATCCTAAACCCAACATCCACCAGTATATGTTTAACATTGCTGCCATAATGTTAGTTGTATCGGTGCAATAAGTCATAAATTGTTGTAGCATTAAAACGAATCGAAACGCGCGTGAAGCATAAGTTAGCAAACCCTGTTATGTAAAAGTTCTGAATTGATAAAATTGACATATATAGAGGATCGGATATGAGTGTTCATTAGATACTGAAAATATTCAACGAGATGGATGAAATGATACGAAACGAGGCTCTGCCGAGTTTAGTATCACTTTAGACAACTAGTTTAGTATTTTCAGTACCTAATGAACCCTTAGATTAGATTCTATTTATAACATAACCAAATCATCAGCTGTTTTTGTTTACAATGCATCATCTTTTTAAAGTATGAACAGTCGGCCTTGACATGTTTAATTCGGTTTGGGAGAATCTGCACAAAAAAGTTTCACTCTTTACCCGACCATTTTCCATAAAAAGGCAACATATTCGTTTACATGACTAATATATATATATATAAACTAACTGAGACTTAGTAAACATTGATTGATTTACATCTTTCTGGAACCTATGGTATGCTTATGTAAAGTATACATCTATGACCAGTACAAATGCTATTAAAATCTGCCAACGTAAAACATGGTGTTTGCCATATGATTGTTTAACTATTTTGGTTTTGGTACGAATACAACACATTTACTGTAATGATCACGTATAAAGCCTTGTAGATAGGTTAGGAAATACCTTAGAAAAATACCTGAGTAGACTGTGAAAAACAATTCTTCATGTTCATATATAATTAGCAAAAAATGGAAATGGAAAATGTAGGTTTGGATATCCTGATTTTCGTATGAATTATAGTAAACACATTAAAATCCGTATAGCTTTGTTTATATTAATTATATAAATCTCGCATGTTTTTAGCGGTGTACAATCCTTATCACATCTATATTTTCCATTTTGAATATCGAGTGCAGCTGTTTATTGTGATTGTTTGTTCAACCGCAGAAAGACTGAGCGCAGCATCTCGGTATGCTTTGGGTTTTAGAGACTTGATCCGTTCGTGCTTGTTCTGAGATAATAACTGTTTATTCAGATGCTAGTGATCTGTATGTTTTTTTCTTCGGAATCAGATGTAGAGAGGATGAAATCAATTGTCTAAAAGGAAGATAATGATGCCTAAAATGAACAAGGTGTCAGAATATATGTCCATTTTTTGTGTTGAACAATGGCTCTACGGGTTAATATGTGTGTACGACACCACACATTTGCTTGTGTGCAGTAACATAAGTATAAAATTACGATTAGACTAAAGCTGAATAAAATGGAAAATAATTAGTTATATTTTGGTAGGAGTGAACTATAAACGTGTTTACGTCAGCACCGAGAACATAATACTGACGGTCGTGTTCTTTTTACGCACACTATTGCTACAATAACATGGCATCTGTTAGAGGAAATCGAGAGTTTGTCAGTTTGTCTGATGACGATTTTGTTACATCAAGATATAACAGAGAAGCAGCAGCAGTGAATGCTTTTCGAGATTTTATGTCGAGGAAAATTATGAGAACTGACTTTATGGAAAATAAAACTTTGTAAGCTTTATGTTGGAATGAGGAGCTCGGAGGGTTCGTTGTACAATAAATTACTCAGGTCATTAAAACTATCTATTTACCTCAACACAAGTCTTAATTTGAATATTAATTATCATTTGTTGATTTATATAAAATATCCGCTATTTCTCCACTTTATAATATATTCAGAAATCTCATCATTAGCGTGCAATTATTTCTTTAACAAATTTACAGAAATGTGCAATCATTAAATGACATAACAAATCTATTTACATAGACGTTATCACACCTAACGCAAAGTGCGCTGACCTGGTATAAAACAATAATCTGATATTTGGAGGGCGACATAACTATACTTTTGCAGGTACAGGATGTTTTTCATAGAAAACAAAGGCACTTCTGTCAGAGCTAATGGCTGTCTTTATCAATTATATCCACAACACCGTCCCTACCTGTTATCGGACTCATTCTTAAGTACCGAAACACTATCGCGTTCTTGAAGAGAAGAAAAAATGAGTCAAACACCCGAAATTAAATCCAAACTCTATTGATAGTTCCAACGATCAGCGCTGGGACATTGTGTATTCAAATAGATCGTCTTCCTTTTCGTTGCTTGCATTTGAGAAACTCATCAAGGAATGCGAGGTTAGAGCTCTGTAAACCCGGTTTAAGCACCCCAGTCGGCTCTTATTGCCGACTGACCGCTCCAAGGCGGTTACTGTCAGGTTTGCTCTTATTGTTAAATAACTCATTACAAATTTGTTCTTACTTTTCACTTGGCTTGCATGTGAATACCTCTGTCCTGTGCCTTTTCAGAGTTTGGCATATGTTGCAATGCTTACAGGACTTTGTCATATTTTCTTTTATACAAATCATGAACATGTGCAGAGTGTTTAAATCTCTTTCGGCCGTTTTTCTGTTCCTAATAAGACTTCGCGGATGAATAATGATAACGTCTAGCGGTATAAAAATGTCTTAGAAATACACAATGGGAAGCATTACTACCCTATTATCAAAGTTATCAAAAGACATAAGTATTTTAAATTTATTAAAAAATAAAATAATGGTTTTGATATTGGTTTTCATCATTTTATATAAATATGAATCATTATCAGATATCTCCCATTTTGACAAGCCGCAGCTGTTGAATGTGATTATTTAATCAAATGCCGACTGGCTTTGCGGAGCATCTCGGCAAACTTTGTGCGTTCAGTGACCTTTCTGTACACAACATAAAGCCTACAGATCCAGCAAGTTATGATGAGATAATCAATGTTTATTCAAATGCTAGTGAACTGTATTTTGTTTATGTCGCAATCAGTCGGGGGTAAAACTGTCTATTTGAAGTTTCTAAAATTGAAGATTAAGGTGTTACAACTTGTAGAAACGTGAGAGATCAGGAAATCGTGCCGCGTTTTTTACGGTAATCAAAAGTTGTTACACATTTAGAAAACATGCCTCACAAGTTGCCGACGTTGCAGTTTAGCAATTATATCTTGAGTAAGTTAGAGTTAGCATACCATTGCATAGCCAATATAGCTTGGCTATGGTCCTTTAATACCATGCCAGTCCTGAAAGAAAACTTAACTTAAAAGTAGATAATGTTTTTCTTGAAATTTTATGTAAAGGTGATATCCATAATGAACTTTTATCTCGAGACAATATCCGGTTGAAGTAGATATAATGCTGCCTTCACTGTGTATAGCATTTCGGCTACTGGTACAGTTGAATAACATAAATTTCAGTCAACATAGAGATTCAGTTAAATGGGAACGGTCATTTCTTAAATCAAACAAAGAAATAATCATACATACACGATTCAAAAAGTATATATATATAAATGATTAAAACGAAAAACGACGACAGGTTTCACGTTAAACATAAATGTGTCCTTAGAAGCTTAAATAAATGTTATTTTAAAAGCTTATCTTTCCATATTTAAACTACTTTGATATATTCTGGAAGATTCCTTTAAGAAATACATTTACTAATGTAATAAAGGAATAAAGGTAAGAACCTCTCTGATTTCATATTGAATAAAAGAATAAAAGCATAAAAACATGCTGATTTAACTAAACAACTAATTGCATCATATATAAAGGCCCCTAACACCTCATGAGTTTGCTTACCTTGTCCAAATTCAGCAAGCCTGATAGCGGGTTTTTGTGTATGAATAATTTCTCAATTATATTTCCTTATTTGAGGATATTGGTAATGCATGTAAATAAAATATAACATTTGTAAAAAAAATTCTCGTTTTAGAACTTATTAGATGATACTTATTGTAAACCCCTCATATATATAAATATATATATATATATATATATATATATATATATATATATATATATATATATATATATATATATATATATATATATATATATATATATATATAGTATCTGGTTAGACTAAGTTTCACCTTTGGCACAAACGAATAATGGTAGCCTTAAATATGTACACAATTAATATTATCATTCACCCCATGCCAACATTGATAGATAGTTTATTTCTTCAGTACAGTTAGGCACTCGCTTAACATTTCAAGAACACTCGTAGACAAGTGGATGTCAGAAGATAAACTATACGTCAGCTTTTAAAGAATACATTTGATGCCGGGGATGCTTGTTAATTATAATTAACGATGAGACGTAGTGAATGTGTTTCTTAAAAGAAAGAATGTCTGAAGATAAATGTTTCTACTTGCATTGATAAGAGGTATATTTAATCATGTTGAAATTTGTTGTATAAGAGCATGGTTTTAACAACGCACACAAGAGTTGATTGACATTGATGCATTCTCGAATGTGTCGTTTGCCAGAACGTGAGAATATAATAATTTAATTAAAAAATCGGTGTTATTATGTGGAGTAAAATGTCAAACTAACAATATTAAAATATAAACACTTAAAGTTAAACTTAAGAATAACTATAAATAGTTTTATGTGGTGTGCATTCTATTTTTTTCCATTTAAGAAAAAACTGACACGTCTGTGTGAAGAATACTGTTAAAGATCAACCTCTGTACGCTTTTTGATCCTGATCTACAGGAACCTCTGCTAAATTTTCAGCAACGAATCTTTTTTTATTCATATGTCAATATACACCTACATAAAATCTGTTTGTATTTGTATAAATAAAATGGCAGGCTGAACAGTGTAATAACTGATCTCCAATAAAAATAAAAATAGTAGTATACGATCAATTATTTTGGAATCCTAAGTATATCAAACGGTGAACATTCGTCACGTGGTCATAATGTGGGAAGTTCTTTAAGGTAAGATGTGGTGCGCCGGTGGTTCTACCCAGACAGTGTCTACCAAAATAGCTAAAGGTCGCTACAATAAATATAATAACATGGTGTCAATCATGTTCAAAACTTTCATGCTAGCTAGCATACAATTATGGTCAATAAGATAGGTCCAGCTATTTCTATGTCGGATACCCTTAGAAATAGATTCAGAGGCGCACCGCAGGTGGAAGACCTACCCATATTGAGTTGTTTGCCACTACAGGGACTCGAATCCATGCGTAGAGAGGCTAAGCAGCCAGGGGAGTTTAAACTCGGTGACTCTACTACTAGGCCATGGTAGACTATTATTGCTTGTTCGATTAAATATACGCACATTAAAAAGTTGCATATACAGAATTTTGAAATACAAATTATAAAAACAATTATTTCATAACATTTTCATTATCAAACAAAACGATACTTAAACAAAACAAAAATACATTAACAACTAGCGCTAAATTCACAACAATGGAGTCTCGGAAAGTAAATATGTCAAAATTAACGATTCTAATAAAGCCCGCCAAACATTTTTCCAGCGGTCAAAGACCTATTGCACCGTAGCCTGTTGTACATTCCTGAGGATAGATAAAAATGACCGGGCTTTTGCGTTTGTTCTAGTAAGTGTTACAGCCCTAATTTGTTATAACAACCTGACATAGTCCAGGCTGAGATAGGGCACATAACTTCCACAAAAAAAGTTTGTTTTTCTAGGTGGAGTTGCAAGATATGGGTCCCGATAATTGGTAAATAAAACAAGTTGTTACTTTAAATAGTAAGAAAATGGTTCTTATTACGGTCCCATGATAGCATATGCACTGATATATTTCTCCGGCCTAGTTCGCTGATTATCGATAATCGACCCACTTAACGAAAGCACGCAACGTCAACGGCTTGGTATTTTACAATAAGATTATTGTCTCAACACTGTCAGTAATTACAACTGACATATTGTTTATAAAACAACAACATATCCTCATCAACTAAACTAATAAAGTTATTAGTAGAGCATTTTCATAAGGAAAGTAAGTTTTTATACCGTCTTTTTTGCTGTGACAATAGGAAATATATCTCCACCCACAATTTTACAATTCTGCATTTCTGATATTTTTGATGTAGTAACGGCACGTCAACGCCAGTGGTTACGTGGAGAGGTCGTTTTAAAGAATGCTAGCAGAGACAAAAGCTCACCATTGTCACATGCCTTATCTCAGGCGGGTTTTAAGAAACATTGATTTGCATTTGTATGAAGATGAAAATATTAACCAAGAATAAATACATTATTTTTATCTCATTCTGAGAAGTTATGACAACTATAAACCTTTATAGCAAACCTTTTAAATTACATACAAAGTATACTGGTAAATTTTGTTGCAGTTTACAAGAAAGTACCCATTTCGGAATCTGTTGTATCTGTGTGTGTTTCTTAGAACTTTGTATTTGTTTCTAAATGTGAAGACATTTAGAATGATAACATAATTAAGAATTCGCCAGTTTTTGACCAAGTAAGATCGCCAAATTTCATTGTTTTAGCTACAAGAAGAATCGTCGTCTTTGCCAGGCCTTCATTCGCAGAAATATAGACAGCCGCAAATTGAATCAGCACTAATGTTGAAAGATATAACTTCGTAGGGCATAATCCAAATATTGGCTTGATTGCAGAACATACTGGTTTTAAGCGAAATGTCATGTGGACATCATTATTTGTAATTACGTCACTCCTTTCATTGTGTGATGTCATTATTTATGTTTGATTAGACGTCATCACATAGGCTGTTTTATTTCAATTAGATCTATGTTCACTGTTTTGTCAACTTTTTTAATAAGACATACCGTCTCCGTGTTACTGTCATTTTTAAACTTCTCTGGCGATTGGAACAATCTTATACTTTTATTTATTTTATAGGTTACAATCCTCATAGGACATTGTAATACTTTTGTAGCAGGCTTCATTTTATCTGTAGATTCTCACACATCTGTACTAGGGGTTTACGTAAAACAATTATGATAGAAATAAGAAACACATTGTAGCATATTTACTTTATACGTTAATATTAGGCTTCACTTATAAAACGTTTTGCTTAAATCACATAATTTCACAACGACGTATATTAAGGTTAAGCATGTTATTTTCATTTATATTTATTATTAATTATAACGTACGATGCTACAATACATAGGCCAAATATATATATATATATATATATATATATATATATATATATATATATATATATATATATATATATATATATATATATATATATATATATATATATATATATATATATATATATATATATATATATATATATATATATATATATATATCTTCTACAGAAATATTATTTTGCGTACAACAAGTAATGCACAAAAATGCAGTAAAAGCAATATGCAATATGCTTCACCCCTAAAACAATAAAACATACAAATTATACAACTTTATTGTATAATTTGTATTGCAAATGCACGTATACATTTACTATGGTACATGTATCAGAAGATTTATACGGGATATTGTTTGAAGACTGCTTACTAATTCAGATCTTGCCTCATAGGGATGGAGACATGATACATTTAGCTGTCGGTTGTCGGTAAAGCCTGCTACCTCGACATAAGCATTTTATGGAAAATCATGATTTGTAGAAAGGAGGCGGAAGGTTTCTGCCTCACACAAATATTTTACTAGACGATTTGGGTACATCCAACACAACTTGCCAGTCATTTATTTTATAAATAAAACATGATACATCTGGTTGTCTCCAGAAACTATTTTCGCCACACTTATATGTACTGTTACTGAATATGATGAAGAGTATTTCTGCGCTGTATAAGTAATTTTGTATTCTATAGACTGTATCGGTAATCATACAGTAAGAGTATTGAATTATACATACGAATGAGGCTGGTATCTTGGTATATTTGGTTATACCATGTAATGATGCTTTTCTGTATTGAAAAGAAGCTCAATGGTATAGCCTTCAAAACTATTCTAACCCATACTGAAGACAAAATTTGTTTCAAGCCCGCTTTTAGAGTGTGTTAGATAGATGCTATAAAACTTATATAAAACATTTCTCAATAAGCCTTTCTTTTTTATATGGCATATCATCAAATTACCAAAGATATTTTTAATTTTTGAGAAATTATTTTGAAGTGGGGGTTTCAAGCTACAAAAGTACACGATGCTATCGTTTGTTTTTTTAAACAATAGTTGATTTTAAACATTGAGGATAGAAAATTATGTTAACAGGATATAAAAGGTTTTTGTAATATACATTACTCTAGAGAAAACGCCACTAAAATCATATCTAAATCCACATCAGAATAGAAACTTTTCAGATACAAATACATTTAAGCAAAAAAGAACGTGGTTTTATAACGTTACAATTTTTACAAAAAAGTTACTTCTTCAGAGCGATTGTTAATATTTTAACACATAACTTCCTTTTGTGAAACGGTTTAAGGTCAATATATTATGAGTTATATACATTCTTGTGTAAGACAATACGGTAAGCTGGCACTATTGTTCCAGAAGGTGTTACAGCTCTAATTGTTAGTACAAGCTGGCATAGTTCACACAACTTTAACTCGTTTCCTGAGTTAAACGTGACATGAACTGGCTTATAGCAATAGGTAAATTATGTAGACTGAATATAATATGTACTTTAACACATTTAATTATGCATAACTGCGCAATGTCTATTTCTTCGTTACTGTGTGGGCATTTTTTTGTATATTTCTTTCATCATATTTTATAAGTATTTTTCAATAAACTAGTTTATTTTTACATTACTGTATAATGTATTCTGAGAAAACAACATATATTGATTTAGTCATAAAATAAAAATTGAAAAGAAAAGAACAATAAGCGTTTCCTTGACAATGACGTGATTATGCTTTTACTGATACATCTGTTGACCAGACTTCAGAAATTGGTCACTTAAAAAACGGAAGCACTAAAATTAATCAAAAATATCAAATTTCAACAAATTTCAGCAAGAAATATAAATTGTATTGAAATATCTACCCATATTGTGCCAAACTAACAAATCATTGCTTGGATCCTAATATTTCTTCTACTTATTCAAAAGTTAACTGTTACATTTAAAAGATTAATACATATGTGTTATTTTAAGCATTTTCGGATATAGTTGAGATAACTTAAGATTGAATTAGTAAGTACAATAGTAATTAGAGATAACGATAGATACCCTTATATGATGTTTTTATTGTCTGACTAATCATATAAGCAAGATATAACTCCAAGTTATCTGTCTTAAGTATATAACTTGTGTAGTAACTTGAATCAGGAATGAAAATCATCAGAATTTCAGCTCGACAGAAAAAGATTCTTCCAGATATCTGTCCCATTCTAGCTCCTTTTGAATTGCAAACTTTGTTGATAAATGACAATACATGACAACTAAGTTCTGCAAACCAATGCTTATAACAGAATTATATGTGTATCTGTAAGACACACCAACCTTCGTACTAGTCAAGACCTGCAAGCGATCAACAAGACGGCTGTTGCGTAACATAGAACAATAAGCCTGAACTTACATGTCTGGAAAATATCTTGCCATAAGGCCAAATGTGTCCAAATTTGTGTCATGTTAGTCTAAACTTATCCCTGTCTGTCTTGTTCTAAGGAAAGTGTCTCTTCTAGGATAATAATTGCTGGAGTTAATGGTGTTATTTCACAATACGAGTAAATGGGGTTTATGGAAAACTGCAAATGTGATATCATTGCACTTGTTGATTTTGTTAAAACCTGTTTAATCCCCAATTACATGCGCAGTTAATTTTTGAAGTAGGTATAAAATTAGCATTTGTTTTGCCAAATATTTACTTTGAATAATATTAAACTTTTATTAAGAAATAAACGTGTTTTATTTTAATATATCATGATAATCCATTTAATTAAACACATAAATTTTATAAACATTGATATCTTGAAAATATCTTACTAATTTTCATGCCGTCAATTTGTCTATTTTCCTAGCTTGTTAAAAGCTTCTTTTTATAAGCAGACAATTCCACAGTATTTTAAAGAACGATAATAATGGAACAAATAAACAGAACACACCATATATCATTTATTTCCAGACTGCTGACAATCAACGATTTAGCCATCCATTTAAATGACATAAACTATTCCTGGTTAAACTCATTCTGGCAATTTGAGTGCAGCGAGATAAATGTCTTTCCAATGGACAATATACATATTAAATACTCTGTAAATTGTACTTTTAAGTTATTTTTCCTCATATGTAACTTAGCGTACGTTTAGAGAATAAACAATCATAAAATACTGTGGCTAGATTAGGGTCATCAGACTTTACTCAGACAATCAATCAGCACTTTTAGTCGGTTCGAATAAATGCCAAGATGATCATAAAATGCATCTTTTTAGAAAATATTGAAGGACCATTTAAATGAGACTCGACATATAACTGCGGTTAAGATGTAATTAAGATGATTTTATTTCCCCCCAAAAGCCTTGGTAACACCTACACAAAATGAGAGAAACAAAAGTGATTAGTAAAGCAATTTGCCAAGCTTTTGGAAACAGCTGTACTTTTAACCAGTTTGAGAACTTTTAATCAGCCGGAGGTTCTTTGTTTTACTATATACAATATTCCAAAGCATCATTTGCAAATAGTATATTTGGAAGACATTTTTTAAAATAAGTAAACATTGGTAAAAATTATCCAAGAACAAAATAATGCGAAATATTTATGAACAATTTATAACGAGTGTAAACTGGAGCATTTTCTTATAATAAATTACTATAGGAAAAATAATGAAAATAATTTGTTTTTCGTATAGAAATCATCTGTCATTAATTTATCCAAGGCCTAGATTGTAATTCAGGTACTTCATTAATATGACGAAACATTATAATGGTATTTAGTTGTTTCCAAAATGTATTGTCTCTAGTTCTTCTGTGTTTTAAATGTAAAGCCATAAGCTATATGAAGATTAATGAACGTCTCTTTACACTAATATACCACAAAAACACAAGCCATTGAGACTATTTACAGATACCTTTTCATCCGGGCCTTGCACATTAATGACAATAAACCTTATATATTTGGGTTTAAAAACTATATATTATCTTAAACTAAATCTAAATGCTGTTAAAGAAATTAACCTATACTGCTTATTGTTCAAAACTTTTGCAAGCAAATTGTAATGCTTGTCTCACAACTTCCTGTGCATTGTATTGGAGAATCAAAATATGGTTGAATGATGAATGATAAAATATAGAGTTTTTCGTGATAGATTGTAAAAAGAACAAAATGCTGCGAAATATTTAAGAACATTTTATAGCGAGAGTATGATAAAACGGTGTTCGTTTTACAAGCGTCTTCCCTGACAATAAACACGCAACATGATTTCCAACTACTGGTAAGAACATTTACAATTTAAAACATATGGAACATGCTAGCACTGACTACCATTCAACAGTCTAGCACAATCTGCATAGTGTCCACGTGCTTTTTGAAACAACAAGGTTTACTATAGGAAAGCGCATTATAACAACAGAACAAAGGTATTTCACATGCAAGCCAAGCGAAAAGTAAGAACAAATTTGTGATGAGTCATTTAAGGAAAAGAGCAAACCCGACAGTTACCAACTTGGAACGGTCAGCCGGCAATATGGACCGAGCAACGAAAAAAAAACGAACTATTTGAAAACAAAATGTCCATGCGCTGATATTTTCCTAACGTTATGACGAAAGTAGTGACGTCATCGAAAAATAATGTCCACATAGTGTTCAGAAAAGGAATATGGTATTATTTCGGTTTGAAAAAACAACACAAAAATGGTTGATCACAAATAAAATAAACTTTCTAAATCATAAACAAACATGACCATAGACGAATAAATGGTTGTAGCATCCTGTTCATGTGAAAATGGAATTGAAGAACTAAAGTTCAATGTCCATCAAAGGAAATACACGTAACAATCCTTTTAGGATGAATTAAATGACAACATAGATTACATGCACGGGGAGATTTTTTACGACCGCCACACTGCACAAGTAACATTGTTGTGATTTTGAATAAGAATCATGAATTTAAGACTCGTTATGTCGTTCTTGTTTTCGCGATATGAATTTTAGCGAATAATACGAACGATTCTCAGGTGGTTTAAAATCTCTGGGAAATACCAAATGGAGAGTATTTATATTCGCTGATAGTAAAGGTGTAAAAGTATTAAAATTATTTCATTTCTTAAATTAAACATCTTTGGAAGATATACATTTATTCCGTTTCAGTCCGTGACCGATTAAGCTGTAATCGATTATCATTGATAGTCAATAACGCTGACTAATCATCTGGGTGTAATAGTCTAGTGGTAAAATATATTCCTTAAAAACCAAACATCACAGAGCCAAGTTTCTTTCTCAGCCATCTATTTTCTTATAAAATCTTATTTGTTTTAAAGGTCAATCAAAATACAGTTAGATAATATTTTTCATCATGTGTTTTTATGTGCATAAATTTTATTTTAACCGTTTTGATTCAATTTTGCAAATCATAAAGCACATAGAGATATTAAAAATATCTTTAAAGCAATTTAATGCGTACACAGTTTAGATTAGCAAAACTTCACCACACAATTAAAATTAATTAAATCAGTAGCATAGATCATTTCTTAATCACAACTTTAAACTTCCACTGTCCAAAAGGTATGTTCAGACATCCTTCTGCTTGACATTTTTTGGAGTTAAAGTAAGTAAAATAACTATAATGAGCTCACTTTCTTCCCTAGATGAATAAATAACAATTTGGTGCATACAAATTATTTTATTATCACACAAGAGATAGGAATTCATGCCAAATCATTGGCTAATATTACTGAACCGTGTGTGTAAGATAAAGATTTTTTTGTGATAGGTAGGATAAGACAAATCAATACCTTTAATGGCATACCATTTAAATCACAATTCAAAACCCTGCACTGGTAGAGCTCTCACGATATATTTCTGAAATGCATGTTAAGTTTAAGAAAGCAAAGCTGGTCAACTCAGAGTGGCCACAATGCATATTTCTAAGTTCAGAGAAATGCACATGTCGATGGGTTGTATTAATATAATTTTGAAGTGAACGATTAGTTGCAATAAAATAGTTTACACCATTTTGTAGGGGTTTTAGTGAAGTTCAAATGCATATTAAAAAAAAATCGTCCAACCAACATAAATAGATTGTAGACAATCGTTCGGTAAAACATTGAAAAAACAGTTTTACTTTGATTTATATATAATTGTTAAGATAATTTACATATAATTGTATATGAAATACAGCCATTTTTTCCGTTATGAGTGCCACGTTTTTCACCTGATTTATTTATATGATTTATTTCATCGTGTAACAATTTTAGGGCGTTCTACTCTAGGAATTGGACGAGAATTCTTCCATAAGTGGAAAAATTATTATATTTTTATATATGCTGACACCAAAATGCTTCGAACAGTTTATACTTTATTCTTCTTTGTCAGTTAGTTTAAATTTCTTTATTTTTTTCTTTGTCACAGGCTGGAATTGTTATGACCCCATTTCCTCTATCGTGACTAGCTACAAGTAAATATGAACGATTGCTAAAATAGATTTAGCGACATTTCGTTACAATTATTTGAAATTGAGTCAACATCCTTATGGAATAAAGCGTACTTTTATCTTTAAGCTGTTATATTGATGCTTAGTGTTTTGCATGAGAAACCTGCACTTTTATTACGTTACAAATGAGGATGAACATGCAAATAATAGATTACAGTAATGTGCTGATTGGAATTAATAGCGTGAAATAGAAATATTTGTACAAATAATTTAATATGTTTATGGTGCACCTTGTATGAAAAAAAGAATGTTTTGCACTCGCATTCTGTACATTAACCGTGACAGTTTGATTTTGAAAATTAACTTGTAGTTAAATACACTCCTACTTTAAGAAATAATTATTCTGACAGGATTATTACTTAGAAACGGGTCGACGCAGTGTCGAACTAAACATCTATTTAATAGACTTTTTTTCTTTAGAGTGTGCAGAATTTTAGTACAGTTGTAAGATTTCCTAAAATTAGGAGAAACATATTAAGGGTAGTGTGGTTGCACCTTGTGAAGTGAAGGTTAAATATCACTCGTTATATTATGTTTGTTAATTATCACTCGTTATATTTTGTTTGTTAAATGTCACTCGCTATATTTTGTTTGTTAAATATCACTCGTTATATTTTGTTTGTTAAATGTCACTCGTTATATTATGTTTGTTAAATGTCACTCGTTATATTATGTTTGTTAAATATCACTCGTTATATTATGTTTGTTAAATGTCACTCGTTATATTATGTTTGTTAAATATCACTCGTTATATTATGTTTGTTAAATATCACTCGTTATATTATGTTTGTTAAATGTCACTCGTTATATTATGTTTGTTAAATATCACTCGTTATATTATGTTTGTTAAATATCACTCGTTATATTTTGTTTGTTAAATATCACTAGTTATATTATGTTTGTTAAATATCACTCGTTATATTATGTTTGTTAAATGTCACTCGTTATATTATGTTTAAGTTTTTGAATACTATTATCCTGGGACATGTGATCTTGTTGTGTTACATGATTATCCTGATGACGACAATGTGCGCGCCCTGACGGTTCTTGTGGACTAATTTGTGATGTACTTATTACAAATAAACACACAAGTTATTTTAATAAAGCTGAAAGTAAAGCAATGTTCATGTTGTCATATGTCTGTAAAAATGACGATTTGAAGTTTTAATAGAAGGCTAAATTGCTAATATAAAGTATAATTAGCACCATACTCATGGTCAAAATTGCAGAAACGCACGTAATTGTCTTCATATAGTCTGTTTGTACACGTCATACTTATGATATAGAATATAAGTTTTAGAGCTTTTAACATACCCAAATATGAAAGCTAACAAAGTAACGTACCCTTACAAAATGTAACATTACAAGTCTAAGTTATCTACGAAAACCACTTAAAATTGGTGCTAAGATGCTAAAAGTACACCGCCGAAAAAAAACTTTATAAGATTTAAAAGACACACGCCAAAACTATACATGTACACACCGTAGTTTTCTATTTTTCAATTCAAGATAGCAGCAATAGAGATGAACTAGTTGCACTATTTGTGTGGTGCAGCGATTTCTCATTGTTTTGTTCCCGTTAAGAACAACGAATCTTTTATACACTGCCTTTATCTGTAGTCCTGAAGGAAAGCTTCACCTTGTCAATATCTACTGTATTCAAATAACAAAAAAAATCAAGCTCAAGAAACGGCATGCGGCAGATAGATTTATATGCTGTGCAAATGGAGCTTGTTTTGTTTTTTTAAATTTGAAAACATTTTTAGAAATCACGTCAAGTGATTTCATGGCCCCCGTCTCATTGTCATATCTCAAGTTTAAAAGGATAGATAACATTGACATAGCCGTGTTTGTATAAATAATCCTAAATTGTTAGATACTCTTCAAAGTCTCTTCTACTTTCACTCTTCCATTACGATTCTATTCTACAATCATCCAGAAGAAAATGCTTTGCGATCTAAAATACCGCTTTAGCACTTCTGTAATTTACTTTTGTATTAATATTATGTTTGCCACGCACGCTGATCTAAAACAAATAAAGCATGACTGTATCCTGAAACACTTTTTACAGCTTCATTACCAAGAAACATTATTAATTTTCAGCTCATTCATGTAACAATAAAAACGACACATGAAATGTTTAGCCCAAAATGATGTTTTGGCATAGTACCACTCATGTTTTAAATGTTTTGCCAAATTTCTTCTAGGCAAATAAATAGCAAGCAATGTGAGAGAAACCGAGGCAGACATATTTAATAGTATTAGAGATCACTACTGCCAAAAATTTCGAATTTCAAAACATGCGATAGCCAATAACAAGTAACAATTATTTACCCTACATGTAAATTGTGCTGAATGCTTAACATTAATGCTCTATTCTCGATCGACGATCTTTTGAAAAGACTGACACTAAGATTCACATTACAATGGAATAAAACATTTCACTGGGACATTCTTAAGAGTGTTGAAATGACAATAAAAATACTTGTCATTGCTGTCAAAATTATTGTGCTTCATGCAACTTATTTTCGGATTTGTTTATACAAACAATTGGTCAATTTTGAACTACAGCTTTTAAGCAATTTAAGAAGTAAAACTGATGTCTTATCAACTTATTTTAAATCTTTTATTCTTTGGCTCTGCGTTTGATAAAATGGATTAAAAAATTCAATAAAACACTCCTTTCCAGCTTATTACGCATAGCAAGTTTAGTCAAGGTTCTCATGTTAACGATAATATGTATAGTTTTAAAACGTCCATCCAAACAGCTTAAAAGTTTTACAATCATATATATTTTGTTTCTTGCGTGCCAAACTCATATATCTGGTAATTTGTTAACAAGAATACATCCATGTAAACTAAGAGTGAAATTACGAGCAATTCTATCGCTATTCTTTCTCCCTGATCACCGAATGCATCTCTTCGATAATACCTTGATAAAAAATTATACTTACTTTGTCTTGAACTGAATGCTTTATTCTGTCAAACATACACCAACTAAATCAGCATAAAATATCAGATTACAGAAAAGGTGTAAACGTTACAGTCATCATCCTCTAAACATGGCAGCAAAAAGGATAAATAAATAAATGTGTCATAAGAAGCTTAAATAAATGTTATTTTAAAAGATTATATTTCCATAATAAAACTGCTGTGATATATTCTGAAAGATTCCTTAAAGAAATATATTTACTAATGTAATAAAGGAATAAAGGTAAGAACCTCTCTGATTTCATATGGAATAAAAGAATAAAGTACATGTATTTATTTTTATAGACATTAGTTGACTTTTACATGCCTAACTGATCTGTTACACCACTTTTGCCCTGTCCCGAGGGTGGTCTCAAAATACAGGTTTGACTGTATATATATATATATATATATATATATATATATATATATATATATATATATATATATATATATATATATATATATATATATATATATATATATATATATATATATATATATATATATATATATATATATATACTTCATATATTGATCCTGGTTAAACTAAGTTTTACCTTTGGCACAAGCGAATAATGGTAGCCTTAAATATGTACATGTATACAATTAATATTATCATTCACCCCATGCCAACATTGATATATAGTTTATTTCTTTAGTACAGTTAGGCACTCGCTTAACATTTCAAGAACACTCGTAGACAAGTGGATGTTAGAAGATAAACTATGCAGGGGATGCTTATTCATGATGATTTACGATGAGACAAAGTGAAGGTGTTTCTTAAAAGGAAGAATGTCTGAAGATAAATGTATCTTCTTGCATTGATTAGAGGTATATTTAATCATGTTGAAGAGATTTTTCGTTTGAGAGCACGGTTTTCACAACGCACACAAGAGATGATTGTCATTGATGCATTCTCGAATGTTTACAAGAATGTAAGAACAATAATTTAATTAAAAATTCGGTGTTATTATGTGGAGTAAAATGTCAAACTAACACAATTAAAAATGTAAACACTTATAGTTAAGCTTGAGAATAACTATAGATAGTCTAATGGTGGTGTGCATTCTATATTCCTTTTATTTTAGTATAGAATACTGTTAAAAATTAACCTCTGTACACTTTCTGATCCTGATCTACAGGAACCTCTGCTAAATTTTCAGCAACGATTCTATTTATATATTTATATGTAAATATACACATACAGAAAAGCTTTTTTATTTGTATAAATAAATTGGCAGGCTGGACAGTGGAATAACTGATCTCAAATAAAAAATAAAGGTAGATATATTAATATTAATTATTTTGGAATCCCAAGTATATCATACAGTGTACATTTATCGCGTGGACATGTGGGAAGTTCTTTAAGGTGAGATGTGGTGCGCCGGTAGTTCTACCTAGACAGTGTCTACCAAAATAGCTTGAAGTCGCTATAATTACCGTAATTGGTTGCAGCGATGTTTTCAAAAAACACACAAATACATAAAAACAGCATCTCAATATATCTATAAAGGTTGATATTTATGGCAAACCATATCACCTTTTTAACATTGTCTTGGCATCTTCAGATTAAGTTGTATGCTCTTCAAACAAATCACTTCCCTGTGGTGTTACATAGCTAAGACACGAAAGTGCGAAGATAATCAAAATTGCCAGCTTCACCTACACCTATCAGATCTAAAAAAACTAGCGGTTTTAAAAGCAACAACATACTTTTCTAAAACATTTCAGATAGAATATTGTTTCATCTAAAAAAAGAAAAAATTGAAGTCAATCATGTTCAAAACTTTCAAGCTAGCTAGCATACTTAAGTGACTTTTACCTGCTACAGAAGTGTCTTAAAATTTTCCAAAGAAAGAGACAAGGAACAGTGATGCAGAAAAAAAATATCTCATCAAACTGTAAACTAGGAACTTTGTCACTATTAATAATAAGCTGAAAATTACGTAGGCTCCCGAAACCTATATTTTTCCTTTCTGTTATTAATCATAAAGAAGAACGACCATGATTATTAATAATACTGTTTAAAATGTCTTAACATTCCATCAAGTAATGATGTTTTGTTGTTCTGTTTATAAATTTGCTTTACTATTTGTGGTAATTAAATCATTTAAACGCATAGTGGAACACAATGACATAATTATGGTTAATAAGTTAGATCCAGCTATTTCAATGTCGGATGCCCTTAGGAAAAGATCCAGAGGCGCACCGCAGGTTAGCTGGAAGACCTACCCATATTGAGTTGTTTGCCACTACAGGGACTCGTACCCACGCGTTGAGAGGCTAAGCAGTCAGGGGAGTTAAAACACGGTAACTCTGCTACTAGGCCATGGTAGACCATTATTGCTTGTTCGAATAAATTAACACACATCAAAAAGTTGCATAAACGGAATTTTGATTTATAAAAACAATTATTTCCTAACATATTCATTATCAAACAAAACTATACTGAAAGAAAACAAAAATACATTAACAACTATCGCTAAATTTACAACAATGGAGTCTCGGAAAGTAAATATGTCAAAACTAACGATTCTGATAAAGCCAGCCAAACATTTTTCCAGCGGTCAAAGACCTATTGCACCGTTGCCCGTTGTACATTCCTGAGGATAGATAAAAATGACCGGGTTTTTGCTTTTGTTCTAGTAGGTGTTACAGCCCTAATTTGTTATAACAACCTGACATAGTCCAGGCTGAGATAGGGCACATAACTTCCACTAAACGTTTGTTTTATCTAGGTGGAGTTGCAAGTTTTGGGTCTCGATAATTGGTAAATAAAACATGTTGTTACTGTAAATAGTAAGAAAATGGCTCTTATTACGGTCCCATGGCAGCATATGCACTGATATATTTTTCCGGCCTAGTTCGCTGATTATCGATAATCAACCCACTTAACGAAGCACGCAACGTCAACGGCTAAGTATTTTACAATTAGATGGAAAGTACCATCATTTTCATTCAACATTTAAATTTAAATCAGCTAACGTAGTAACGATTCATGAAAAAATGTTTTATATAGAAAAGTAACTTCCAATTTATATAATATATATAATAAACAAAATATATAGTGGAGTTTGACTGAAGCATAATACTTGGCCATAACATTAGCCCAAATATCGGTCTAAAATCCCTCAAAATCCATTTTAACGGATCAATTATCAGCTCGACTCGGAGTTGTTGTTTTTACTATATTTTTATTATTGTCTCAACACTGTCAGTAATTACAACTGGCATATTGTTAAAAAAACAACAACATATTATCCCCATCAACTAAGTTATTGGTACAGCATTTTCATAAGGAACGTAAGTTTTTATACCGTCTTTGTTGCCGTGACACTAAGAAATATATCTCCACCCACAATTTTACCATTCTGCATTTCTGATATTTTTGATGTGGTAACGGCACTTCAACGCCAGTGGTTACGTGGAGGGGTCGTTTTAAAGAATGCTGGCAGAAGCAAAAGCTCAACATAGCCATATGCCTAATCTCAGGCGGGTTTTGAGAAAGATTAAATTGCATTTCTATGAAGATGAAAATATTAACCAAGAATAAATTCATTATTTTTATCTCATTCTGATAAGTTATGACAACTATAAACCTTTATAGCAAACCTTTTAAATGACATACAAAGTATACTGGTAAATTTTGTTGCAGTTTACAAGAAAGTACCCATTTCGGAATCTTTTGTATCTTTGTGTGTTTCTTAGACTTTAGTATTTGTTTCTAAATGTGAAGACATTAAGAATGATAACATAATAAAAAATGCCAGTTTTTGACCAAGTAAGATCGCCAAATTTCATTGATTTAGCTACAAGAAGACTCGTCGTCTTTGCCAGGCCTTCAAAGTATTCGCAGAAATATAGGCAGCAGCAAACTGTCTGGTAAACGCAGCACTAACGTTGAAAGGTATAACTTCGAAGAGCATAATCCAAATATTGGCTTGATTGCAGAACAAACTGGTTTTAAGCGAAATGTCATGTGGACATCATTATTTGTAATTACGTCACTCCTTTCATTGTGTGATGTCATAACTTATGTTTGAGTAGACGTCATCACTAGGCTGTTTTATGTCAAATAGATTTATGTTCACTGATTGTCAACTTGTTTTATATTACGTATCGTCTCAGTGTTACTGCCATTTTATACTTCTGGCGATTGGAATTATCTTATACTTTTATTTATATAAAGGTTTCAATACTTATAGGACATTGTAATACTTTTGTAGCAGGCTTCATTTTATCTGTAGATTCTCATACATCTGTACTAGGGGTTTACGTAAAACAATTGTGATAGAAATAAGAAACACATTGTAGCATATTAACTTTACACGCTGATAATATTAGGTTTCACTTATAAAACGTTTTGCTCAAATCACATAATTTCACAACGACGTATATCAAGGTTAAGCATGTTATTTTCATTTATATTTATTATTAATTATAATGTACGATGCTAAAATACATAGTCCAAATATATATATATATTTCTTCTACAGAAATATTATTTTGCGTACAACAAGTAATGCACAAAAATGCAGTGAAAGCAATATGCAACATGCTTCACTCCTAAAACAATAAAACATACAAATTATACAACTTTATTGTATAATTTGTATTGCAAATGCACGTATACATTTACTATGGTACATGTATCAGAAGATGATGCATTTATACGGGATATTGTTTAGAGACTGCTTCCTAATTCAGGTCTTGTCTCAGAGGGATGCAGACATGATACATTTAGCTGTCGGTTGTCGGTAAAGCCTGTTACCTCAACATATGCATTTTATGGAAAATCATGATTTGTAGAAAGAAGGCGGAAGGTTTCTGCCTCACACAAATATTTTACTAGACGATTTGTGTACATCCAACACAACTTGCCAGTCTTTTATTTTATAAAGAAAGCATGATATATCTGGCTGTCTCCAGAAACTATTTTCTCCACACTTATATGTACTTTAATTGAATATGGATGAAGGGTATTTCTTCGCTGTATAAATAATTTTGTATTCTATGGACTGTATCGGTAATCATACAGTAAGACTATTGAATTATGCATACGAATGAGGCTGGTATCTTGGTATATTTGGTTATACCATGTAATGATGCTTTTCTGTATTGAAAAGAAGCTCAATGGTATAGCCTTCAAAACTATTCTAACCCATACTGAAGACAAAATTTGTTTCAAGCCCGCTTTTAGAGTGTGTTAGATAGATGCTATAAAACTTATATAAAACATTTCTCAATAAGCCTTTCTTTTTTATATGGCATATCATCAAATTACCAAAGATATTTTTAATTTTTGAGAAAGTATTTTGAAGTGGGGTTTTCAAGCTACAAAAGTACACGATGCTATCGTTTGTTTTTTGTAAACAATGGTTGTTTTTAAACATTGAGGATACAAATTATGTTAACAGGATATAAAGGGTTTTTGCAATATACATTATTCTAGAGAAAACGCCACCAAAATCATATCTAAATCCACATCAGAATAGAAACTTTTCAGATACAAATACATTTAAGCAAAAAAGAACGTGGTTTCATAACGTTACAATTTTTACAAAAAGTAACTTCTTCAAAGCGATTGTCAATATTTCAACACATAACTTCCTTTTGTGAAACGGTTTGAGGTTAATATATTATGAGTTATATACATTCTTGTGTAAGACAATACGGTAAACTGGCACTATTGTTCCAGAAGGTGTTACAGCTCTAATTGTTAGTACAAGCTGACATAGTCCACACAACTTTACCTCGTTTCCTGAGTTAAGGGTGACATAAACTGGCTTATAGCAATAGGTAAATTATGTAGACTGAATATAATATGTACTTTAACAGATTAATTATGCATAACTGCGCAATGTCTATTTCTTCGTTACTGTGTGGGCATTTTCTTGTATATTTCTTTCATCATATTTTATAAGTATTTTTCAATAAACTAGTTTATTTTTACATTACTGTATAATGTATTCTGAGAAAACAACATATATTGATTTAGTCATAAAATAAAAATTGAAAAGAAAAGAACAATAAGCGTTTCCTTGACAATGACGTGATTATGCTTTTACTGATACATCTGTTGACCAGACTTCAGAAATTGGTCACTTAAAAAACGGAAGCACTTAAATAAATCAAAATATCAATGGGAAATTTCAGCAAGAAATATTAATTGTATTAAAATATATACCCATATTGTGCCAAACCAATAAATCATTGCTTGGATCTTAATATTTCTTCTACTTATTCAAAAGTTAACTTTTACTTATTAAAGGTTAATACATATGTGTTATTTTAAGCATTTTTGGATATAGTTGAGATAACTTTAGATTGAATTAGTAAGTACAATAGTAATTAGAGATAACGATAGATACCCTTATATGATGTTTTTATTGTCTGACTAATCAGATGAGCAGGATATAACTCCAAGTTATCTGTCTTAAGTATATAACTTGTGTAGTAACTTCCAGAATCAGGAATGAAAATGAAAATCATCAGAATTTCAGCTCGACAGAAAAAAATTCTTCCAGATAACTGTCCCATTCTAGCTCCTTTTGAATTGCAAACTTTGTTGATAAATGACAATACATGACAACTAAGTTCTGTAAACCAATGCTAATAACAGTATGATATATGTATCTGTAAGACACACCAACCTTCGTGCTACATGTAGTCAAGACCTGCAAGCGATCAACAAGACGGCTGTTGCGTAACATGGAACAATAAGCCTAAACTAACATGTCTGGAAAAAGTCTGGTCATAAGGCCAAATGTGTCCAAATTTGTGTCATGTTAGTCTAAACTCATCCCTGTCTGTCTTGTTCTAAGGAAAGTGTCTCTTCTAGGATAATCATTGCTGGAGTTAATGGTGTTATTTCACAATATGAGTAAATAGGGATTATGGAAAATTGTAAATGTGACATCATTGCCCTTGTTGATGTTGTTAAAACCTGTTTAATCCCCAAGTACATGCGCAGTTAATTTTTGAAGTAGGTATAAAATTAGCATTTGTTTTGCCAAATATTTATTTCGAATAATATTAAACTTTTATTAAGAAATAAACTTGTTTAATTTTAATATATCATGATAATCCATTTAATCAAACACATAAATTTTATAAACATTGATATCTTGAAATTTTCTTACTAATTTTCATGCCGTCAATTTGTCTATTTTCCTAGCTTGTTAAAAGCTTCTTTTTATAAGCAGACAATTCCACAGTATTTTAAAGAACGATAATAATGGAACAAATAAACAGAACACACCATATATCATTTATTTCCAGACTTCTGACAATCAACGATTTAGCCATCCATTTAAATGACATAAACTATTCCTGGTTAGACTTATTCTGGCAATTTGAGTGCAGTGAGATGAATGTCTTTCCAATGGACAATATACATATTAAATACTCTGTAAATTGTACTTTAAAGTTATTTTTCCTCATATGTAACTTCGCGTACGTTTACAGAATAAACAATCATAAAAACTGTGGCTAGATTAGGGTCATCAGACTTTATTCAGACAATCAATCAGCACTTTTATTCGGTTGGAATGAATGCCAAGATGATCATAAAATGCATCTTTTTAGAAAATATTAAAGGAACAATTGAATGAGACTCGACATATAACTGCAGTTAAGATGTAATTAAGATGATTTAATTCCCCCCCCCCCCCCAAAAGCCTTGGTAACACCCACACAAAGTAAGAGAAGCAAAGTGATTGGTAAAGTTTCTGGAAACAGCTGTACTTTTAACCAGTTTGAGAATTTTAATCAGCCTGAGGTTCTTTGTTTTACAATATATATACTATATATATAATATCCCAAAGCATCATTTGCAAATAGCATATTTGGAAGACATTTTTTTAAATAAGTAAACATTGGTAAAAGTTTTCCAAGATCAAAATAATGCGATATATTTATGAACACTTTATAACGAGTGTAAACTGGAGCATTTTCCTATAATAAATAACTATAGGAAAAATAATGAAAATAATTTGTTTTTCGTATAGAAATCATCTGTCATTAATTTATCTAAGGCCTAGATTGTAATTCAGGTACTTCATTAATATGACGAAACATTATAATGGTATTTAGTTGTTTCCAAAATGTATTGTCTCTAGTTCTTCTGTGTTTTAAATGCAAAGCCATAAGCTATATGAAGATTAATGAACGTCTCTTTACACTAATATACCACAAACACACAAGCCATTGAGACTATTTACAGATACCCTTTCATCCGGGCCTTGCACATTAATGACAATAAACCTTATATATTTGGGTTTAAAAACTATATATTATCTTAAACTAAATCTAAATGCTGTTAAAGAAATTAACCTATACTGCTTATTGTTCAAAATTTTTGCAAGCAAATTGTAATGCTTGTCTCACAACTTCCTGTGCATTGTATTGGAGAAACAAAATATGGTTGAATGATGAATGATAAAATATAGAGTTTTTCGTGATAGATTGTAAAAAGAACAAAATGTTGCGAAATATTTAAGAACATTTTGTAGCGAGAGTATGATAAAACGGTGTTCGTTTTACAAGCGTCTTCCCTGACAATAAACACGCAACATGATTTCCAACTACTGGTAAGAACATTTACCATTTAATACATACAGATCATGCTAGCACGGACTACCACTCAACAGTCTAACTCAATCTGCACAATGTGCCCGTGCTTTTTAAAACAACAAGGTTTACTATAGGAAAGCGTATTATAACCGGTATATAACGTCTTGCTGACATCTTTAATAAGAATATATGACAAAGTCCTATGAGTATTGCAACATATACCAAACTCCGGAAAGGCACAGAACAAAGGTATTTCACATGCAAGCCAAGCGAAAAGTAAGAACAAATTTGTGATGAGTCATTTAAAGAAAAGAGCAAACCCGACTTGGAACGGTCAGCCGGCAATATGGACCGAGCAACGAAAAGAAAAACGATCTATTTGAAAACAAAATGTCCATGCGCTGATATTTTCTATACGTTATGACGAAAGTAGTGACGTCATCGAAAAATAATGCCCACATAGTGTTCAGAAAAGGAATATGGTATTATTTCGGTTTGAAAAACAACACAAAAATGGTTGACCACAAATAAAATTAACTTTCTGAATCATAAACAAACATGACCAGAGACGAATAAATGGTTGTAGCATCCTGTTCATGTGAAGATGGAATTGAAGAACTAAAGTTAATGTCCATCAAAGGAAATACACGTAACAATCCTTTTAGGATGAATTAAATGACAACATAGATTACATGCACGGAGAGATTTTTACGACCGCCACACTGCACAAGTAACATTGTTGTGATTTTGAATAAGAATCATGAATTTAAGACTCGTTATGTCGTTCTTGTTTTCGCAATCATGAGTTTAAGACTCGTTATGTCGGCTTGTTTTCGCGATATAAATTTTAGCGAATAATACGAACGATTCTCAGGTGATTTAAAATCTCTGGGAAATACCAAATGGACGGTATTTATATTCGCTGATAGTAAAGGTGTTAAAGTATTAAAATTATTTCATTTCTTAAATTAAACATCTTTGGAAGATATACATTTATTCCGTTTCAGTCCGTGACCGATTAAGCTGTAATCGATTATCATTGATAGTCAATAACGCTGACTTATCATCTGGGTGTAATAGTCTAGTGGTAAAATATATTCCTTAAAAATCAAATATCCCAGGGCCGAGTTTCTTTCTCAGCCATCTATTTTCTAATAAAATCTTATTTGTTTTAAAGGTCAATCAAAGTACAGTCAGATAATATTTTTCATCATGTGTTTTTTTGTGCATAAATTTTATTATAACCGTTTTGATTCAATTTTGCAAATCACAAAGCACATAGAGATATTAAAAATATCTTTAAAGCAATTTAATGCGCACACAGTTTAGATCAGCAAAACTTCACCACACAATTAAAATTAATTAAATCAGTAGCATAGATCATTTCTTAATCACAATTTTAAACTTCCAAAAGGTATGTTCAGACATCCTTCTGCTTGACATTTTTGGAGTTAAAGTAAGTAAAATAACTATAATGAGCTCACTTTCTTCCCTAGATGAATAAAATAACAATTTGGTACATACAAATTATTTTATTATCACATAAGAGATAGGAATTCATGCCAAATTATTGGCTAATATTACTGAACCGTGTGTGTAAGATAAAGATTTTTTTGTGATAGGTAGGATAAGACAAATCAATACTTTCAATGGCATACAATTTAAATCACAATTCAAAACCCTGCACTGGTAGAGCTCTCACGATATATTTCTGAAATGCATGTTAAGTTTAAGAAAGCAAAGCTGGTCAACTCAGAGTGGCCACAAGGCATATTTATAAGTTCAGAGAAATTGAACAGATTCACATGTCGATGTGTTGTGTTAATATAATTTTGCAGTGAACGATTAGTTGCAATAAAATAGTTCGATGCTTCGGACAGTTTATACTTTATTCTTCTTTGTCAGTTAGTTTAAATTTCTTTATTTTTTCTTTGTCACAGGCTGGAATTGTTATGTTGAAATTAATAAACAGAAAGGTATGACCCCATTTCCCATATCGTGACTAGCTAAATCTTAACGATTGCTAAAATAAATTTAGCGATATTTCGTTACAATTATTTGAAATTGAGTCAACATCCTTATTTAATAAAGCGTACTTTTATCTTTAAGCTGTTATAGTGATGCTTGGTATTTTGCATGAGAAACCTGCACTTTTATAACGTTACAAATGAGGATGAACATGCAAATAATAGATTACAGTAATGTGCTGATTGGAATTAATAGCGTGAAATAGAAATATTTGTACAAATAATTTAATATGTTTATGGTGCACCTTGTATGAAAAAAAGAATTTTGGCACTCGCATTCTGTACATTAACCGTGACAGTTTGATTTTGAAAATTAACTTGTAGTTTAATACACTCCGACTTTGAGAAAAAAAATAGTCTGACAGGACATTTAATACTTAGAAACGGGTCGACGCAGTGTCGAACTAAACATCTATTTAATCGACTTTTTGCTTGAGAGTGTGCAGAATTTTAGTACAGTTGTAAGATTTCCTAAAATTAGGAGAAATATATTAAGGGTAGTGTGGTTGCACCTTGTGAAGTGAAGGTTAAATATCACTCGTTATATTATGTTTGTTAAATATCACTCGTTATTAAGTATTTGAAAACTATTATTTGAATACTATTATCCTGGGACATGTGATCTTGTTGTGTTACATAATTACCCTGATGACGACAATGTGCGCGCCCTGACGGTTCTTGTGGACTTATTTGTGATGTACTTATTACAAATAAACACAAAAGTTATTTTAATAAAGCTGAAAGTAAAGCAATGTTCATGTTGTCATATGTCTGTAAAAATGACGATTTGAAGTTTTAATAGAAGGCTTAATTGCTAATATAAAGTATAATTTGCACCATACTCATAGAACAAAATTGCAGAAACGCACGTAATTGTCTTCATATAGTCTGTTTGTACACGTCATAATTATAATATAGAATATAAGATTTAGAGCTTTTAACATACCCATATATGAAAGCTAACAAAGTAACGTACCCTTACAAAATGTAACATTACAAATCTAAGTTATCTACGAAAACCACTTAAAATTATCAAAGATGCTATAAGTACACCGCCGAAAAAAAACTATATAAGATGTAAAAGACACACGCCAAAACTATACATGTGCACAACGTAGTTTTCTATTTTTCAATTCAAGATAGCAGCAATAGAGATGAACTAGTTGCACTATATGTGTGATGCAGCGATTTCTCATTGTTTTGTTTCCGTTAAGAACAATGAATCTTTTATACACTGCCTTTATCTGTAGTACTGAAGGAAAGCTTCACCTTGTCAATATCTACTGTATTCAAATAACAAAAAAAAATCAAGCTCAAGAAACGGCATGCGGCAGACAGATTTATATGCTGTGCAAATGGAGCTTGTTGTTATTTTTAAATTTTAAAACATTTTTAGAAATGACGTCAAGTGATTGTAAGTTACTAAACAGATCAAATACGCCAAGTTGAAAAATAGGTTGACACGAAGACGTCTGCAAAGCTTTTCGACGTACAGATATGCTACACCATTTCATGGCCCCGTCTCATTGTCATATCTCAAGTTTTAAAGGATATATAACATTGACATAGCCGTGTTTGTATAAATAATCCTAAATTGTTAGAAGTACAATACTCTTCAAAGTCTCTTCTACTTTCACTCTTCCATTACGATTCTATTCTACAATCATCCAGAAGAAAATGCTTTGGGATCTATAATACCGCTTTAGCACTTCTGTGATTTACTTTTGTATTAATATTATGTTTTCCACGCACGCTGCTCTAAACCAAATAAAGCATGACTGTATCCTGAAACACTTTTTACAGCTTCGTTACCAAGAAACATTATTAATTTTCAGCTCATTCATGTAACAATAAAAACGACACATTAAATGTTTAGCCTAAAATGATGTTTTGGCATAGTACCACTCATGTTTTAAATCTTTTGCCAAATTTCTTCTAAGCAAATAAATAGCAAACAATGTGAGAGAAACCGAGGCAGACATATTTAATAGTTTTAGAGATCACTCCTGCCAAAAATTTCGAATTTCAAAAATGCGATAGCCAATAACAAGTAATATTTTTTACCCTACATGTAAATTGTGCTGAATGCTTGGCAGTAATGCTCTATTCTCGATCAACGAACTTTTGAAAAGGCTGACAGTAAAATTCACATTACAATGGAATAAAACATTTCACTGGGACATTCTTAAGAGTGTTGAAATGACAATAAAAGTAATTGTCATTGTTGTCAAAATTATTATGCTTCATGCAACTTATTTTCGGATTTGTTTATACAAACAATTGGCCAATTTTGAACTACAACTTTTAGGCAATTTAAAAAGTAAAACTGATGTCTTATCAACTTATTTTAAATCTTTTATATCTTTTATCATTTAGCTCTGCGCTTGATAAAATGGAGTAAAAATTCAATAAAACACTCCTTTCCACATTATTACGCATAGCAAGTTTAGTCAAGGTTCTTATGTTAACGATAATATTTATAGTTTTAAAACGCCCATCCAAACAGCTTAAAAGTTTTACAATCATATATATTTTGTTACTTGCGTGCCAAACTCATATATCTGATAATTTGTTAATAGGAATACATCCATGTAAACTAAGAGTGAAATTACTAGCAATTCTATCGCTATTCTTTCTCCCTGATCACCGAATGCATCTCTTCGATAATACCTTGATAAAAAATTATACTCACTTTGTCTTGAACTGAATGCTTTATTCTGTCAAACATACACCAACTAAATCAGCATAAAATATCAGATTACAGAAAAGGTATAAACGTTACAGTCATCATCCTCTAAACATGGCAGCAAAAAGGATTAATAAATAAATATAACAAGTACTCAAGTCATTGATTTCATAAGTTTGGAAAGTTAAGTTCTTTTTTTTTTAAAAAAACATGATAAAATGCTCATTTTGTCTTGAATTAAATGATTTATCTTGTCAAGCATTCACCTACTTAAGCAGCATTAAAAAGTACATTTAAGAAAAGGCATAAACGTAACAATTGCCATATTCAAAACATGGTTGCAACAAGGATTAATCAACAAATAAAACCAATATCAAAAAAGTTTAATATTTCACTGATCTCATTTGTTTGCAAATTCTATTAAAGTTTTTTTTTAAAAAAACACATGTTAAATATGAAATTCTTACCTTCCATAGTACAAGTTCTATATAAATTAATACCTTAATTTGCATTTGCATGCTCTTCACCTGATGTTATTTATTTGATTACCTGCAAGAAATGTAAATTACAATATGTTGGCCAGACCAGTCAAAAATGCAGTGTAAGAATGATAGCCATAATTTTGATATTAAACATTTTCCAAATACATTCACAACTGTTGCAGAACACTTTAATTCCAATGGGCACTCAATCAATGTTTTTTCATTTATGCCAATTGATAAAGTTAACTACAATTGGAAAAGCCTTTTGAAAGAAACTGAATAGATGTACAAACTTTGTACAGTTTTGCCTGATGGTATGAACACAAAGTTACTTTACTAATTATCTGTATTGTCTCTGGTGAACAAGGACTATGTATATGGTTCATACTTAACATGTTGCTTTTAACTTGCATATTATATATATGATTATCTTTATAGCATATCGATTTTATAAATGGAGTGAATCATGTAATTACAACAAGGTATATAAAACATAATGTCATCTAAAAAAGAACTGTTAAATGTAAAAAACCCACCTCATTTGAATATATTTTGAAGAGTAATCAACACAGCTGAGCATTATTAATTATTGTCTACTTAATGCCATATCTTAAACCATAGCAGAGTAAATGGCCATGTCACTAAATCTTAACCTTCATAATCTTTTTGAAGCAGGGTATATTGTAAATCTTAGCTAAAGCTGTTTAGTTAATACACAATTTGGTGCCAACTATTTAGCACATGACTAGTAACATTTTAATGTTGTTGCAGGCAAATAGTTAAAAATAAAGTTATAGGCAATTATAAAAGGAAATGGTTCGTAGCTAAAATATTTTAAAAGACAGCAGGAATACAGACTATTCTTGTAGGCTGTTGTCTTTGTTCTGTTCTTTTTCTTTTGGGAGTTGGGTCTGTTTGGAGATATAAATCATTTTCCTAATCACATATGTTGTATTTTATTAATAAAAAAAATTCAAATGTCATATTACAGATAAGATCAATGATTAATAGGTAAGGTAAAAAAACATTTCACAATTTCGGGCAAACATAAAACAAACTACTTGTACACGAAGTGTGCGCGTATATGTGTGTGCGCAGATGTTCGCATGTTTTTATGTGTGAGTATGGGGATGTATGTGTGCGGTTGTGTGCGTGTGGATGTGAATTATCCAAACAACAATATTTGACATAAATGTAATGTGTTCAAGTTTGTTCTCCTCTAGAGCCAATTTAGAAGTATATTTTGCAGACATCTAGTTGCAACACATAACCAGGACTTCGTTCTGATATCTGTTTCTTTGATTGTTTTGACATAATACCTTATCTGGTAATCTAGTCTATAGGTGAAACAATCACTGCTTTCTGATCAAAGATATGAAAGATAGTGTCATTCAGAGATCGGGGATATTACACTTTCAGAACAAGATAAAGATAGCCTCGGCATTATAGCGGGATCAGTTAGCATATATTTTACAATCTACAAGTCCAAGAAAAGAACATGCAACTTTTTAATTTATTTGTAGTGTCAATCCTGAACCTGCTGGAGAAATAAATAAAAGACAGATAGATTGATTTGCACTTTAGAAACGACTTACCCAATCCATAATTTTAACAAATACTTTCTGACCCAACATTAGAATTGAACGTTTTTATTGTCGCATTACTGTCTCGTGTCTGTCCAAAATGCATTAACATTAAAAAATACAATCTGTCTACAGGCTTTATACGATCACAAATAACAAAAACAGCGACCAATTCGTGTTGCACTGATCAAGGCTGCAAAGACAGAAAGCCTTAAACTGTAACAAAGATTGCGCTGTTCAGCAATCGTTGATGTTCAAGTTCATTAAGGGAAGAAAAGGAAAAAATGTAATAAATATATAATGGATTATCATCTTAAAAATAAGTTTTTGAAAAGAAATTACAATAAAAGTACATGCATCGTTTATCCACACACACTGTAGTAATGCCCTTACTCGAATAATATAAATTTACAAATCTTCAAACATTGGATGATGTACGTCCAGTATTTTATTTAATTTCCCATTTGGATATGCATATGAAGTTGTAATTATTTAATCATCTGTGCACATCATTTTAGCAAGCGTGTTTAAGGTTTTACAAAAGCCGCAAGCAATATTATTGGTGTTTCTTTTTACTTCTGTTTAACTGTTTAATATAGTTTCGTATATTACTGGTGGTTTTGTGGCCTCTGTCGTGTTGCTAAAATACTCAATTACAAGAAAACTTCCACATGGATTTAAAAGTTTGAATAATACGTTTCTGTTAGTGTCTGGATACAAGACAACAACATCGAACGTTACAGATAAGTTCATTGGCGGCATAAAATGATTGCTGGAAGGAAGAAGCGAGGGTACAACGACATTAAACATATTTTGAAAACTGGAAGAAGTTGAGTTAACAAAGCATTTTGCTTAATTGTTGATGAACATGGTACAACACTTAAATACAGTAAATCATAATCAAAGTCTGTTGAACAGGGAAGAAGGATGGTAACTAGTATATATGTAAGATAGATGTAGTATTTGCAAAATTGGTTTTCCTTCTGGTCTGATAATTGAAATAAAATGCACTCTTAAATTTAATTTTATTTTAAAACATTTAAGTGTGCATAACAAATGAGCGGCCTGTAATGTGAAGCAGTATTGATACAGATGTGCATTTAAAATTCACAGAGCGCATAAATTTTGGAAAAAAAAATAAGAGAGCTGTTTAATTTAACAAAAGGCAGGTTTTCTGTCAGAGAAGCAATCTGAAGAGTTAATCCCATAGAAACATCCGCCCTCTGTAAGATTGCTTATTTGATGTTTTATTTATTTATTAACATATTGTAAAATTGGGGTTTCGTGCCTTTACGCATCTAACAATAACAAAATTGAAACATTTAATGACAGCATGGTGCATTTATACACGGAATGCGTTTCAACATTCGACTTTCACCAACAGAAAATCGTTTAAAGAGAGTACGTTGCCCGGTAGTGTGTAATGTGATGTAACTATAAAATATCATTGCATTGGTTCCATCTTTACTTTGTGCTGGTGTCAGATATTTGTGAACGAGTCAATGTCTTCATTTATCATTTCTTTCGACTACTCAGACAGCTCATTGAATTTCATATACATGCACCTTTCTCTCGTGAAAGATAGGGGTGTTCAATAAAAGCTCTCCGAAATTTCCAACTCATGCACAGTCGGTAAACCGGAAAGGCGTCTGCGAGTCGTCTTCTAATGTTCATGTGTAACAAAACAAAAACAAATAATGGAAGAACTATAATGGAAACAAGGCTGTTAATATAACAGACACAAATCGTAAGTCACAGAACACATTTATATTGCATTTCACCCCCCACATATAAACTAAATTTAGGACCACACGGCTTTTAATCTGTCAGTTATGTCGCATACGCCGCCATGCTAATATTTTTGTTTCATCAGTGTGTAAATATGTAAAATATCCGTACATATTTCTTATTTATGAAAATTGTCTTGCATGAGACTATTTTTAGAAAAAAACTAACTCTGTAGAACTATAATGCTGCATACAGGGGACATACACAAATAAGCTCGATGCATTACTTACAATGAGTTGTCATTTCAAAATAACTTAAAGTAACAGAGAAAAAACATAAAGTCAACCGAACAAGAGATGTCACAAGGAAGCGCTCGGCTATTGCAGTGCTTCATAGTAAAACAGACAAACATTGCTATCTCAACTTAAACATGCATGCGTACATATGTAACGACATCTTAATTCACAAATATACCGAACGCTTAAACACAAAATATTCCATGGAATGTCTGTTTTTCCAATACAAAAAGAACAGTGGAAAGATTAATATCACGTATGTTTTTCAGACAAAAGTAGGCACATGTAAGTCCAGAATAGTGTAAGTATGACTTAAAATGGGTCTTTGTAGAAAACGATCGGTTGAGTTATTATCGATATATGACTGTAATTAAGATGTGTTTTGCTCAATTAACTGCTACAGTTTGAGAAAACCTAAAATAGGCTTTAAGAGTGCTCGGTAAAATATTTAAGGCGTAATTTCGGAAATAGCTGTATTTGAAACCAAGTTTTGAATAGAAATCAGAAATAACAAGGAGATGATGTTTATTATTTTACCAATATGAAACATCAAGGCAATTTCTCACATGTATATAATTTTATATGTTTCATTTGTGAACATGTCTTTTAAACGTACATTATGTCTCCCTATCACAATATTAATGTATTGGTAAATATTGATTGATAAATGATGAACTGATTAAAAGAAATGCCCCCACTGCCCCCTCCCCTCCAACCCAGCAAAAAAGAAATGTGCTCTAGATGGAGATTTTTGTCATTGTTGGAATCGAAGGACAACTTCATATTATTAGTCTTAATGCATACTTGCCTTTCATGGCTTTAAAAAGGGTAGCAGGCAGGAAAGGAATTATTCATTTATATCATTAAAGTGGTATTGCATAAAAATGGCTTTAAAGCATGAAAGAGTGGAAATGACGTAAAGAAGGCTGCATATTCTTGTCTTTTTTACTTTTCTCTACACCTCTGATGAACATCAATATGCGGATAATAAATTATTTAAATATGGTGAATCATAAGAAGAAAATTACCCCAAATCAAAATTGACTATATTGTAAAAATTCGGCTTCATCTTAATATGTGATTGCATCTTTTAAGTATACACAACTCCATTTCAAAATTCAGCAAGAATCAGTATTTCTGTTTAAAATCTTATTCTACAGGTTTGCAGGATTGTTTGTTTGTTTTGTTTTGTTACATCGCCCCGACACAATAATGGCCATGTGGTCATGTTGTCGACGTCCAGCTAATTATTGGTGGAGGAAGACACTAGACTTATGCCTTGGTAGAAACACTGGCGCAACGCTGAAAAACCTTCCCACATGAAAGCCCCGAACCGGACTCGAACCCACGCGGTGAGGAGCTGAGGAGTTGCAAGTCAGCGACTACAGCAGCTCGGCCACGGGTTGCTCCAAGGCTGGCAGGAGCCCAAAAGAGCAAGCTTTGTGCTAGTCTTCAAATACATATCTATATGCATGAACAAGTTCACAAAATAGTAACATATAACCTTCTTAAATAATCTTTCGTCTTAAAACAATTGTTAATTAACAAAATATTGCTCAGCACATCTTGTTCATAACCATATATTATACAACGAAAGTGCAACGATTATACAACTTTTATACACGTATACGCAGCAACAAAACTCAAACATCTACAGATGATAGATATTTTGCTGTACTTAATATATAATCTGTATGGTTGCACATGTAGACTAAAACAATGGCATCAGACAAGTGACGCATACTATAGGGGAATTTATAACTATAGAAAGTGGCGAGGCGTACAGTGTATCACCATCCAAACGACTTGGAATAAGACATTATCATTTATGTATATATTCTTAGATAATTTCGTCTTCAGGTCTTGTTCTATTTTTACGTTAACATTGCATAACTGGTATTTTCCAAAAGTATTGCATCTCCCTATTTCATTTATTGAATAATATTAATAACTCAGAAGATAACCTTGTCTTTCAATACTTACACTTCTTTGGTGACGACTCGTATACGATTTGGATGAACCTCATTTAATCGGTTCAAGATTGTTTGTTTCTGAAAAACACTGCAGCGACCAATTATGATCATAATAGCAACGTCCAGCTTTTGGCAGAGGAAGACCCCAGACAAATGTCTGGGTAAGAACCACCTACATGTAGGCTAAGTAGTCAGAGGAGTTACAAATCGGCGACTCTACCAATACGCCACGGGCGCCCGCGATATCGGCTCAATTTTGTCCAAAGTATATATACAAAAGATACACCATAATGTGAAATAATAACTGCTTGGGAGTATCTTTATATTAATTTTTCATCAAGTCCTTGAACGTTTATGATGAAAACCTGATATATGTTATTGTTTCTCAAAATTATGTTGCAGTTTCATTGAAAAAACATAAATAATAGAAGGGTCACTAAACCGTTTTGCCCATTTTAAATGATGTACCAGTCTACGATAAACATAATGTATGTGTTTGTATCCCAAGACTATTGCCTTCAAAATAAATGTCAAGAGCAAATAATGATATATTTGGTTATGTCCTAAAGCTATGGCATCTACTTAATGCTCTTTTATGGTGACACCATGCCATATCTGGCTGATTTTGCATTTTACATTTTACATATGATTAGTGTATTATATGGTCGCATTCTAAGCATAAACAACCATACACATGTTGTAGTATTTTGAAGAAAACACAGTAACGATTTCCTAAAACGGCTGCAACCAACAAATTTTCCATTTACGGATCAAATACGATTGGTTAAATTAAATATATGGCTGAACCGAAACTTTTATTATACATAAAGGTGGAATCGTAATGACTTTTACCCCGCGGGGTATGAAGTTATGATGTGTATCCATTTTTTCAGAGCAATATATATACAAAGTTAATATGTTGCCGTAGAATAACTGTAACATAATGTCCAGAGTATGAAAGCATAGGTGACAGGAACCATGAAACTTGGTTGCGTCGTTTATTGTGACATATATCGAAGGTACAATAAAGATAAATCAAGAACGTAATCAATCTCACGTTACAGACTTCATGTCAAGATTTAATTTTGTTTGTTGGTTTTATCATCCCACCAATAAGTTATCTAGAGACGGTGTACACTTGTAGCAGATATATATATATTGCTGCCTTCACTGTTTATAGCATGCCGTGAACACATGGCATGACACCACACCCAGTCAAGCTATCCGGACACCGGGCCAACCAGTACAACCCTTATATTCGCTTGAGCGTACGCTAGGAAGCTATACCACTACTATTTTTACGACTTTGATATGTCGGGGCTGATATCGAACCAGGGGCCTCCCGTACCTGGATGCCGATTGCGCTACCAGGTCCGGACAACATTTAATGAGCTTGACTCCATTGCACGATATAAAATATAATTATCTCTATTGTTGTAGCTTAACTGTCACTATTTGTATTTCATTAGTGGCAATAAACATCACATTGTACTTGTACATGTATGGCTCCTGTTCAGACAGTATTCTCTTGGCAGATTTAACTCTTTGCGTAAGCCTAATAAATATGTGCTAATCGTTTAAATAAAAAAGGAGAAGGTTTTACCCCTCTACTCTATGTCCAATATCTAGCTGCCAGCACATACACTTTATGAAACGATTACCTCGCAAAGAATCTAATTAGCTCCATAAATTATTTACGCTTTCCCTCTTCTAAAGGACATATTTGGCTCTAATTTATATTAGCTTTTAGTAAGTTTAATATGCTTAAATAGCATTACAACATATACCAAACCCTGAAAAGGGACAGGACAAAGGTATTTAAATACAATCCATTGGTAAAAATAAGCTTTGATGAGTCATTTAACAAAAGCTTTTGAGCAAAATAAAAAATAACTAAATCGTTGTGCTAAGAAATTCCTTAAGTTTCTCTTACACCTTACACTGACAAACGGTATGCTCAAACACCATTAAAGCTCTAAGTACACTACAGTGAATGAAATGTTGAATGTAAAGATCCATCTTGTTGAATAAATAACCCTGCAATACATATAACACGAATGATGGAAGATCTTGCCAATCAATAGCAAAACTGACCGGATCGAGCCCGTGGAAACAAAGAAAACAAATTCCAATATCAGAAGGTTAAGAAAAGTCAGCAGTACATTTTTCACAGACCCATTCAATGCCTAAAGATATGAAAACTGTCATATACTTTTCTGACATGTTGGTATATATATACTGTAGTAAATGATTAGTTGCAACAACAGCAAAAACATCCCGCAATTCTGTACGTGATTTGATGATGCTTGAAGTACCCTATTATTGTTGTGTTGCTGTTGTTGTTGTTTTTTTCTTTGCTTATTAGCTCATCGACTTATTAATATCAATAAATATATTATATACAATCGTACAGCACAAACTCCTATTGATTCATATATTATCAGTGCAGTGTTTCAGTCAAGACGTTCCTGATTTATTTATAGTGCTGGCTTTAATAGCATCGTGTCCATGCTCTTTGATCTTAACTGCAATCAATTCGCAAGAGTCAAGGTAAAACTGATCAGCAAAACATTATATGACCACTTCTACATTTACTTGCAAATTATGCAAGCAGTTCGGTAATTAAAGAAGACAAAATAATTATTCCATTTAAAACTAATATGGCGGCAACCAAAGATAAATTAGGTGATATATCATTAGGTTGTAGAAATTGAATCATAATTTTCATGAACTGTGTTCCGATAATGATGTTTGTTATTTTGGCAGTTTCGTAATTTCCTAGGTGCCGATGAATAGGTAAATAAGAAAAGGTCCTATAAAATTACCACAGATATTTTAATAAACGACCTCTAGTCAAAGGCAAGCAGGGAAAATGTAAATGTGACACAACACAGAAACGAAGCATAACACAAAAAGAAAAACCAGCAGTTGCCGTCTTGGACCGGTCAGTCGGCAAAAGGACCGACTGGGGTGCTGAAACCTGGTTTGTGGATCGCTCCAACCTCTTACTTCCTGAGGTTTTTCTATTAAACAGTGTAAATAAGAATATCCCGTTAAAGTGAGACAACTAACAGTAAGCACCTGCATCGGGAATTAAAACAGATAAAATGAACTAATATATAGACATAATAACTAGTAATAAGATAAACTATCAACATATGTACAATAGATAAATTTACAGTAGATAAATGCCTCGGCAAATCATAGATTGCATCAATATGCGGCTTGTGAAGAACCGCTTAGACTAAAGGGTATATAAATCATTATCTGTATCTTCCTTGTATAAAATGATTTTAATGAATAATGAAGTGCACTGTCGCAGTTTGATTTTGACAAATGAATCCAAGATTAAGTACGCTCGAACCTTAAGAAACACTTTTCAAACAGTACCTTTAAAACCTAAAAGAGAGTCGGTGGAAAGCCAAACATGAATTTTTAAAAAGACTGTGCTGTTTTGTTTTAACTTTACCAAATGTATACCAAACTAAAAGACAATCTCACAGTGCCAGATTCTATATTGAAGTCATCGATGAATGTATTCACTGTACTGGTATCTTTTGTAAAGGTTGTGAGATCTTCCATATAGAACAGGTGATTGATCTTACTTTGTAAACTGTTCTGTTTAGTAGTGTACTTGGAGGAGATAGAGCCAGACTGAAGAGACGTAGTAAGAGTGACTCTCCTTGGAAGATGTCACTTATGATGTCTATTGTATCATGCCAGTGTTGTGTTTTAGTATTAATGTGGTCTCCCAGGTACTCATACCGCCTTTCATGAGATTTAATGTGGCACACTGTCACAGGTCCTGCTAGTCTTTCAAAGCAGTACTGAGATATCTCCTTTCGGTTTTAGTATTCTTCTCATATCATTGTGTTGATCAGTAGTTCTTATCAATCTCTTTTGCAGTATGTTGTTCTAGTGGTAATATAGCCCCAGGTGGTTGGTTTGTAGTTTTTTTATGATTTTCAGTGTCATTTGTTTTGGTAGTAAATAAGTCAATCCGTGTGTTGGCCATTCTGGGCATTCTCAGGCTACCTGATTGTACTGTTATAGCTATTTGTTATACTTTTGTGCATTTTTTTAATTTTTTGGTACCAGAAATTTGGTATTTTTTCCATACCAGGAGTTTTCCAGTTACTAGCTTTTTCAAGGCCTTTGTTTCTGAATCCTTAGATAATCCTTAGATATTTTATCTTGGTAATTTGTCGTATTTTCTATTTTTGTGATTCACTCGGCTACCTCATTATGATATTTTTCATCCTCACATAATATGTTCCAGAATTCTTTAACTGCAACAAGTTTTGGTAGTTTATCAACTTCATTATGTGTTTATTCTGCGTTTTCCCAAAATCGCTATATAACGTCTTTTGGTCCTCCTTAAACATTTTGAATGGTTTTGCTCTTTGTGATAACTTTGTGTTCTGTATTATTGTTATTATTACTATAATTATTATTATTTTTATTATCATTATTATTATTATTATTAATATTGTTATCATGATCATCATCATCATCATTTCTATTATTATTGTGCAATTTTAGTTAGAGTAACTGTAGGTTGAGGAAAAGCATTAAACTTGTCCGATGTAAACAGCAGAGACTCTTAACATAAGGGTTGAAAGTAATAAACTACTTTATGAGCAATCTCATTGTTTAATTAGTAACGGACTTTAGAGGAATCAATATAATCTTCATAGTCATAATTTGATTAATATTTTTTTTAAATTTGCAATCAGGAAAACCTAAATAATACGGAAAGGCAGTATACATAAAAATGTGGATAATACTAGCAGTCAAATGCAATATTCCTACTGCAAATAAATTTAAACAGCTTCTTATTGTTTTAGTTTACTTCTTTTCCTTAATAATGATGTTTTCTCAAACCTATTCAAAATTAATTCGTGTTTCTATATGTCCGTTGAAGAAAAATAAAAACAACGTTTTAACTTATTGTGATTGTTCCCAACTAAGGTTGTCTGCCACGCACGTTGTATTCGTAACAATTTTATGGATTCTAGAAAAACAAATTTCTGAAAGAATACAGAACGTTAATTAACTTTACGCCCAAAATGTTACAAAATGTATGCTAAATCTTTTTATGGTTAAATAGTGCTTTGACATTGGAATCATTCAAGCTTTATATTATACGATCGTATTCCGTATGAGAATATAAATTAACAATGTGAAACCAATGCAGTTAAACTAATGTACTTTCGAAACTTGTCTTACAAACATGTAAAATTCAAACAATTGCATTTTCCATCACAAGCTACTTGTAAGAATTACTTGGAGTTTTTGCTAGAGCGACATGTTTGCAAATGTGCTTATCCCGATAAGCGAAATTTCAAAATCGGCCAACAGATTATACATGTAAACTAGTCAGCATACTCACTTACATTGCTTTAAAAGGTGAATTTTTATTTATTAGTCAGGAATTTTATTGAAAATGATGCATTGAGTAAAATGTCTAGTACATGTCTGAATACATTGGGTCATTCATTAATAAGAATATATATGATGAAGTCTTAAGAGCATTGCAACGTACATTAAAATTTAGAAAGGCACAAGACAAAGGTACTCATAGGCAAGCTAAATACAAAGGTCGGAACAACCTCTGACGAGTCATTTAACAAAAAGAGCAAACCCAAAAAATACTTCATTGGAACGGTCAGTGGGCAATATGGACCGACTCGGGTGCTTAAAACGGTTTTACAGAGCTCTAAATTTCTTAAATGCAAGCTTTGAAAAAAAAATATCTATGTGAATAAAAAATGCCCCAGCACTGACGTTTTCTTTGATAAATTATAACGAAAGTAGTGACGTCATTAAAACATAATGGCGCACAGTGGTTGAAACTCCCTACTATTGGCGGCATTACACTAGGACAGTGTTCTGATAATCTGAAGTAAAGAAATGTGAAGCATAATATTTTCAAATACCAAACGACAAAACGAATTCAAATAATCAATAACTCTAGACGTTTGAATAATATTCAATGCGAGAGGTTAAGATTGAAATGATATTACTTATGGGATAAAACACAAAAAAACTTGGGCAATATCATTGAACCCTAAAGTATAAAGCTTGCGTCATTGTTGTTAAGAATATGTGCCCTTGTCCATCCATGTAAACGTGGGTCAAATTCTTTATCAGCAGTCATACGAAGCCTATACATGACGACTAAGCTCTCTAAGAGCAAGAGAGAAAACACATCATTGGGCTGTATTCATGAGTCCTTAAAAAGTGAAAAAAACATGTATCATGATTTCTAAATTAATGTAAGACGTTGGTAATTTTTTTAATTCACATTCATCATAAATTATATAACGTTAGTACTAAGTTTTGTTTAAATGTTATATTTTTTACAAATAATGAATAAAGCAATATCAGTCTTAATTGCTGATAGTTACAACTCTTAATATGTTTCATCAATTGTTTTATAATTAATATTATTATGCATCATCACAAAGCTATTAACAAACGTGCCAATAAATAAAAAACTCAATCACTTTTCAGATTGGCAATCTTATGCTATTGGTACATTGGTGTCAAATAACTATAAGTGGCTAATGTGCATTATTCCATATTTTAAGTGAGCTATATCGTCCTGTTTTGTGTTCTTTTCTGCCTGAACACGGAATTCATCTTTCTGTTTTTATAACAATGCTGGCTTTTGTATGAGGGAAAGTTCTTTTTTTAAACCATCAGAAACAAAAACAGCATAAAATGCCAATGTTAAAAAGGATATTTAATATTAAAAATAATGATTCTAGGATTACTAAGATTAACTAGTAATTACAATTTCAGGATTGAAACTCAAATCCCTGTTTTCATTAGGTTTATTATAAAATTATTATTGAATCCTGAAACTTCTAATCACCTATGGTATATAAAATGATACCTTAACTATCCTATCTTGTTATGTTACCGACTATCAAATTGATTAACTAGCTCCTATCACCTTGTTATATTATAATCTCAACATGTGAAGTTTGCCACCCAAGTACATCCACACAAATCATGGAAAAATATGAGAAACATATACAAAGAGGAAATGGGCTATCTTGATAAATTACAAGAGTGTCATAAGACGGGCACCTCTTAAATCATTGCCAAAAATATTCTCCTAAATAAAAACAACAGCACCGAAATTAATTTATGTTCATAAATAAACTTGAAGGCATAATTTGACGACAAAAGTCATTAAAAATAATTAAAAAAAAACACTAAAATGTATAATTCTTGTTTAAAAGTGTATATAAATGTTAGCAATAATAGTAAATGACCCAGCGCACATAATCGCAGTCTTTGATTATCGTATTGTACGCATTTACCCAGATATTGGAATGATATCAACGAATATTGTCTTTAAATTCTCAAAAATAATGTTGATAACAGCAAGCAAACCTCAAATATTATCTGAAACTTAGTTATAACATTAAAAACAATATTATGATGTCTAAGTGCCTTTAAATATTTGTTATGGATAAAAATCGTTTTCAGTAAATACAGGGTTGTCTTTAGAAATGATAAAGTTCGTTTAATTTTTATTAATAAGTTAGTATTTTAAAAGTTCGTTTTTCACGAATAACTTTATTATGAATCAACATACAAATGAAGAGGTTCATATTGTCGCATAACTGTCTCGAGCCTGTCAAAAAGACATTACAACAACAGAATTAAGCCACGACTGCAACTCTTACCACAACAAATGATTCAACAATGGTTGATTTGTATACAACTGGTCTTTGTTGCTCAAATGCATAAAGAGACGTTTATGTAACACGCACACTATTACTGAGTCAAATAATGGCTGATGGTCGAAACTTGTAAGGGCTGCAATAAGACAAAATAATATAAAAAAATATTTGTATTTTCTTTTTAAGTTTTCAACTTTAAGGGACCGAAGATTTCTTATTCTCCATAAAAGTAAGATATCTGTAAACAAATAAGACATAAGGAAGTGAACTGTTTTTTAACTAAATTTTTAACAAACCCTTAAAAGTGGGTTTATAATGTAATCATTTTAATGACACATTCCTAAGCAATTTCCTATTGTATGTGTTGTGTTTTAGAGGTCAGGTTTTCTTATTTAGTGGTAATATAACATATTACATTTTTTGTATTATAAATTATAAAACTCAACTATTTGTCTGAAGTTTGGTATAATCTTTCATCATTTGAAATAAACTAGTAAACCATTTTAATAATTCAGTGAGACAAAAAATGGTCATAGTCATGACTTTATGATGAAATATTTAATAAAGCTTGAATTATCACCTCGATTTCTAACATTTAAATCACTTTACTATCAGCTTTTCTAGTGTAAATTAGTTTCAGCCTTCGCAATAGATAATAATTCAGTGTTCAATGTTTTATGTCTGTCCAAAACACTAATAGTACACAATCTCAATAATAGTAATAATAGTATATGTAAACATCAGGTTCATAATTTTCTAAACTTTGAATACCATCTGATATATTTATTATCTGTATTATTACATGTCATTTTCTGTCATTCATGGGTAATGTTCGTACTGACTTAGAGGTTGTTTATTAAAGGCTTCTCTTTTTGGGCAACACAACTTATTACACATCATCTGCCTGTTTTAAGGCATTTCCTATAGTATTTGTAAGAAAATCAACAATTATGATTGCTTGTGGTAAATGAGCTTGTGGTAAAGGAACACTTCAGAAACCAAACACTTAAATTTCATTTAATATTTATAAGACATAATTATTGATAACATTAAACAGATTTGGGTCGGCTCCACATATATAAATAAAATAAAATTGTTGAAATGTCAAATTACCTGAAAAGTCAACCCACACACACTTGCACGCACACCTAAATACACTAAACACCCGCACACGCAAATACTCCGAACACGCACAACCGCGCACATGACACCTACCACGCACACACACACGCACATGGCAATGCACGAAACTTACTTTTTAATTCTGCAGTACCATGTCAATGTACAAATCACTCCATTGTTTAAAAAAACTCATTTTAAATGTTTCACGAACAAGTTTTATGACTAACCTTCTGGTCATTTTAAGTGAATGAAGACATAGGTATGTGAGGAAAACAGTGAGTATAACAATGCAGAGTCTGAAAGACAGTTGAGAAATAATATGCTTTCTTACATTTTGTATCAAAATTAAAGAAATTGTGTTAAGGACAAACTGTTAAGCCAAGAAAGTGGGTTGATCATGTGACCTTAATAATACTTGTGTTATACAGATTTTTTCCCTTATTAAAACACAGTTAGGATGAGAGCAAAATGCTTGGACTTCATGCAATAATATATCTGAACAAAGAATAATTACACTTTTATTGTTTTTGTTTACTGAAAGCCAAAATCGTCAAGGGGTATAAACTAAAGTAGGATACATGGCCATTTTAAACGGTTCGTTTGAGACATTACAATGTACGTGCTCTGAACACGTTCACGTTAATAATCAATGGTATTTTACAGGCATATCATTTTATAATTTGTAATATTTTAAAAACATTATGAAAAATATTATGAATACAAAAATATAAATGTATGTCCTATTCGTATTAGGAATGTACATGTATGATTATTCAAACTAACTGAGACAAGCTATTATATCGTTCTATCGACAAACAATTGCAATAAACTACATCTGTTTTATACTCAAAAGTAGCTTAAAACCTCCATATAAACAACTGCATTAAAACATTGTCTTTTTATTACACGTGTTAAAAATATTTTGTTTTACTTTACTACTGAGCAAAACAATTCGATTTTTACCTCCTTCTGGGAAATCTGAAAAACATAGTCACAATATTCTTCCGGTGATATATTGCTTATCGCTGACAGGTTAACCGTCTCATATTTGCCACGCATTCTTTACACACCACACCCGACCGTTCAAAAATAAAGAAAGGCTGAACTTAATAGATAATAAATCAAATCATTTTGTCATTTATTGACTTTTTAAACGTTCAATTTTAAGATTTAGATTTTAGATATGTCTTAGTAGATGGAATCTTCGGTAGTGCTTACATGTAGGTGGAAACATGCAGAGTCTTCTGTCCAGTGAAATGACATCGGATGCTAAGGCTCCTCCTCTGTCTTGGGCCCGCCTGCTGCCACTGGCTCGACAATCTCCTCCTTCTCGCCTGGCTTGATGTCCCTCAGCAAAATGATAACTCCGTCACTGATGCCATTGATGCTAGTCTAGCGAAATCCTTAGGCATACTCAACTCCTTCACATGGGGACAGACGACAAGCATACATTTCATGAAAAATTGAATAATTCATTCAAGATAACTTACCTTGTAGGAATCTCTAGGTTCAAACCTTTAATACATTTGTACCGAAACATGAAGAAAGCAAACAAGCATCACACTTAATACAAAAAAAACATTTTTGTGGACGTAAGTCTTTAAAAACTAAAATGATATTACATAGAAATAATTGCTTTTATAATTTAAAAAAAAAACATATTAAAAGAATGCGACTTCCTTTTAATCCTTGCACGAGTATTAACCGTATTACCCAATTTTTCTGTCTACTGTTTCTCCCATTTATTAGAGTGACGACACAAGATATAGTAAGACATAATCTCTTGTACTTAACCTCGGCTCTCATGATCCTGGTTGTTCAGCAGCTCAAAGTTTGGTTCTGTTTCTTTTGCTGATCATATTTCTCGGTCTATTCTTTCCCACATCTGTTTATCCCCTGCACAGCAGCCATTTCATATCGGCAATGGAAACTATTAATATAAACCATGGTTGCATCTTGATATAAGTTAACTATTCCTTGACTAAAAATGAATTAGTTTAGAAAGGGCATATTTAAAATGGAAACCTCCACAAGTATTTGGTATATTTTGCAATTTATCGTTGTAAAAGGTGTTTAAGTAATGTTTGCATGATCTTAGTTTTTCTTCTTTGAGGTCGATTTAGTATATGCATCATTTAATATTTACCACACATTTCCCCCTTTATTAGATTAATTAAAATAGTTTAGTTTTAAAAATTTAAGCCTGAAGCAATTATAAACATATAACTTTTAAGCTTTCACTAGTTTAAAGCATAACAAAAAGAAATAATTCCTTATTGATTGTGGCTCACAAAGCCATTGTTTTATATAAACTAAATGGCTTAAAATGAGTATTAGTTAAGAAAAAAGGACGTGTTCACGTTGTTGATATAAAGCTGGTTGTAACTTAGGAGTATATGCGTATAGCACCACAAATAATATTTATAGCACCAGAAATTGGCCTTGTTGTGCAATTAAACAATATTTTTTTTAAAAAAAAGCAAATTAGACTGAAAAATATCTACCTGTAAGATATGCTACAAAAGGAAATAATGAATTAATTAATTTGGTATCTCTAATGGTTTTAATTCTGCAATTACAAATATATTATCAAGTCTAATCACCTCCTTTTTTTAAAAAAAAACTAAATTAATTTATAAGGTTAACTGTGGGTGACAGAGACCCGGATGTACTCATTAATAAAATACAAGAGTAAGACGTCGCACTAATCACTGGTCTGCTTATAACCGAAAATGTACCATTGGTAAAGCAGAATTATTTTTTTTCGCCATATAAACGATTTTGTCCATAAGTTTTAAACTAACCTCTAAACTAAGCATCTGTGTCTTTTCTCCAACTAGCACGTAACCAAGACAGTATATAAATTGTTAGATTTACTTAACTTTTTATATCCAATTAATACCAAAAGTAACAAATATTATAATACTATAAAGTATGACTATGATTAAAGTAACTTGCAACAGCAACATGCCAACAGGGTACGTATTTGCAATCTACTGGTCATTGAGTACTTTCAGGATGCGATATATTATTCCTTTCAATATACAATGATAGTTTTCTCATCATTACATAAAAGTTGCAGTCAGACCTGTTACTAAGTACATCTCCGCAATACAATTAATAATATGACTGAGGCCATGGTTGTCACTAATAACATTATTTCTATAATAAGTTATGAATGATTACCCCAAGGATTGTCAAATCTAGTATAGCAAGTCCAGTACAATCCTTAATCTTATTTGACGGGCAGACATATTTCTCAATGCAATACTTCCACAAGGCAGAGGAGGACATTTTAGGTGCAATGATAAACAATTTAATTGTAATAAATAAAACTTGTCCGGATATTCAATGTTAAGGGAAGGTAACAAACACTTTAAATCAGCTTTGATTATGTCGGTTTAATCAGAAAAAAATACGAACGTACGAATATACATCCTATCAATCACACTTTATTAACGTTCATTGTAGAAATAAAGCCTCTTGTTTTAATAAATCCCCTTTTTTGTTTCTGTAACAAGCACATAGTAATTTATAAAGTAAAGCACACAATAATTTAAGTAAGTAAGTAGTGAATGAAATTTTATTGTATTTATATTTTATTAAGAAACTCAGGGTACAATATACGTTATCTCTAAACAAATGACTGCCAATTTTAAGGGACAGTTGGTCTGCTGCCATATTGGGTCTGTCTTAATATCCGCCAACACAACCAGATTCAGTCTCACAGTTATGACGTTTAAAGCTTCTGTCGTATATCAGTCACTCACATTAGTAATTGCCCTGTTTAATTCTGTAATTACGACACATTGTGTATGTACAGGGTCAAGAATAGATTGGATAATTTAAATGTATCATATATTAAACTGATATACATAAGATATTTTTGTCTCGTCATGATTTTCTGTTCCTGTGTGTGTGTTTTTTTATCATTTATGTTATTCTTTTCATTTGTACAGTGTTTAATTTCATTTGAATACGTTTGATTGCCATTGCTTGATTGTACATCACTTCCACTCTGTAGTCTAAAAATCCTGCTGACTGTATACTTTAATAGTGTGATACAGATCACACCACACCAGCATATGTTTTCAACCGAATGATAATAAACATGCAAAAGCAATACAACCGTACCTAACAACACCCAAACCTACATTGTTTGCAGACCTTTCAGCAATTTACTTAGTTTAAACATCATTATCTGCTTTTTGTTCTACTATTAGTAGACAATCATCAGAAACGACATAACCTTTATTTACATATTCTAACAACCTATTTTAAAGTTCGATTTTCCTGGCAGCAAAGTAAGCCTTATATGCTTAGGAAGTCACCTTAACCCTATCTTCCTGATACTGACATCTTCTGTTAAGAGAAAACAAAGACCCGTCAATCAGAGCTTCTGTCTTTGTCATTAACAGCCATTGCAATGTTAACAGCAATGATCAACCCTATCTACATGCCCCGCCTCATTCGTTCGTTTTAATAATACGCTCACTCTCTCAAAGAAATACAATTCATATAAAGCCAAATATCTCCGCCGCTTTCCATTACACTGATTTGCCTCTGTGGTAAGAGCCCTGATAATTGTATGGACAATGATAATATATAACAACGTGCTTGTGAAATTGTTTACACTTCAGAGCTGACATGATTATAGTAACACTACGTCTGACTCAAGAGGAGTAAGTGGTAATGTATGTGCTTTGACTAGATAGGCCTGTGTAATCATAAATTCACTAGATGTTGTAAGCTATGCCTTCATTGAGTTATCTTTGTGATGTTATATTTGTCCGTTGCATCGGAGGGGAATAAGCCAATGTCCGAAATGTCCGAAATGGGAATGTATGTGTAGTATAATTGTGATTAATGTTATGTTATACGTGGGTATATATCTAAATTGATTAACATAACATGTACACAAATAACAATATAATATCCAATTTCGATGCCATAATTAATATGATTACAATCAATACATTATATAAATTGTGTACCGTATAATTAATAATGATAAGGCTGTCCCTTATTAATCTTAAGGGTCATAATAAGCTTGTTTGACATAGATCCTTAATAGAGGCTTAAATCGTTCAAACTAAGATTTTTATCTACATTGGATTTCATTTGCCTGTAACTCGAAAAGAAATGAAAGTACAGTTACGCAAACGATGGTATCCATATTCATTAAATCATTTTTTGTGAAATTCCACAAAAGATGATACACAGAAGCACTTAGCCTTGGCACCTAAAGCAATAAACTCTTTATGTAACATATTAACCATCATTTGTTAAATATTTAGGCTCAGTCTTGACTCAGAATTTTACTTTACGGCTTATAACAATAAATATTGCTTAATTCTTACATTGCTCAATTAAGTTATATTATTTTATCGAATTTTCTTAAGACCTTATTTCTTGGCTGTATTATTATTGCCTACAACTAAGTGGCAACAAGACCAGATTCTAATTTAATGGCTCCTTGTATAAGGATGCTGGTCTGCATATACACCGTCGGCCTATTTCTAGTCGATTTCGTCCAAGTTGGTTAAGGAATAGACACATGTTTCTAGAAAAACATAAGTTTTATTTTGTTTATTTTCATGGAGGTTTTCGTCCCGTCACTAGAACAGACTGTATGGGAATACTGCAAATGCCTCAACAATCAAATATGCATTTGTTAAACAAGCATACATACAAATTAAGCAGATATAGTATTCCTGTCGAAACTCTTCTTACATGTTGTAACTAAACATTGTACGCTGAGTAGCATAAGACATAAAAGCAGTGTGGTAAAATACACAGAGTTCATGTTGCATAAAGTATTTTATTCCCTTAACTACAACCTGGGTAGACATCATAGGTCAGCAACCTCTCTCCTTATGTATGCGTCCTCGTTAAAGAGAAGACAGCAACTCTTAAGTTACGTGCCACGAAAATAAACAGGCTTCAGATATTTATATATAAGTGAATACCACACCGCCGATACTGTGTTATTGTGCCATAGGATAAAAAACTTTATCGGTTATCTTTGTAACACTAGATGTCTGATTGCTTCTCTTTCTTAACATCATTTACACAAATGTCTGTTTACAGTGTCTGTGATGCTTGGTACTCGACAGTCTATCCGGAAAGAAGGATGTCGAAAATATTGCTTTTTACGTTCCAAATCCAGAAATAGAGACGTTCCCAATGTTTTCAGAAGAGGAGACGGATCCATGGTGAATCACATGGATGTAATTATCAGTCTTGTAGTCTGAGCTTCTAATGACTAGCCATACAATGACGAAAACATATCTTTCTGCAGTCTTCAATCAAGGTACATTAAAGGTGGTATCCGAAAGTTTGCCTATATCTGATATATTCAACAATATCTGACCTCTTTTGGGGTATTTGTAAGTAGATTTTTTTTTTTAGAAAAAGAAATCGTACTTAAGTCTAAGCTTTGATAATTTTTAACGGTATCTTAATTACTCCTAAATTACTCAATTACAGTAAAACATGTTCATTCTATTCAAACCTATAAATAAGAACGATTGGGATATCTGCTAAAATAGATATTGACTTCACAGCGGTTGACGTGGATGAGCTAAAATATAGGTGGTAACGTGGTTTAGTTTGAAAATAGCTAACTATGCAGAGTGGCTCAGATAAGAGACACACGTTTGAAATGACGATTGTGACGTTATGGTTTTATTTCAGACAGATGAAGGCCATCAATAAACAGCATTTTAAGAGATCTGTTCAGGTAAAAAGAGTTTTCAATGATGAATAATGAGAAAAGTTTTGTACCAATTTGTCGGATACCACATTTAATGCTCGTATTTTTACTCGCGATTAACATACACAATATCCCAGTGCTCGCTATGTCTATTTTTAGGTTTATGAAAGGCGTTACGGTTTATTAGAGTATTATGACAATAAAAAGTGGGATATATTTCCAAAGCCAAGCAACCTTCTTGATAACTAATTTCCAAACATTTAAAGACAGAAATTAAATGTCATATGAAAATGTATATATAATATGGTTTTATAAATAATATTTGGCACTTGGCAAGATATTTCTAAGTATAAGTATTCCTTTTATCATACTTAAGACACAATCAGCTATTTTTATGATTAAAATCGCTATTAAGAATGCACTATCTTTTTCACAGTTACATCCATTTCTTTAATTCATCCATTTTCGTTTTGAATTTGTGTTTAGTGTTTTATCTCAAATTTTAAAGCATTATTGATGGAGGAACTTCCCTGTGTAAAAATTATAATGTATATGCAATCATTTTCTTGAATCCATTTTTTGTCGTATTGTTAAATAATTCTGAAACATTTCAAGATAGGCTCTGAACAAAAAGTTTTCAAAATTAATGTCTGATACTGGCTGGGTATAATAAAGCAAGATTATGGTTCATAGATAATCATCAAACCATCCTCATTAGAATATGTCTGTATATCATATTATTTTAGGATACTTATCAACGCTTTACAATGCTGCCATTTGTCGCGTTGGTTTTAATATTGTTAATTTTATAAATATTTACCTCCTGCATTAAAACATTTTTTCTGTGTTAAAAATATACATCTGACGAGAATCCCGTTTACATAACACACCCCAGATAAGGTCACTAAGTTTTCGACATCACTTGGACTGTTTACTTTCAAAAAAGTGTTGTTATTTTAATCTTATAGGACTGGCTTTGTTTTCTAGGCATCTCATATTCATACTGTACATATTAACACATTTCCTTGCATAAACCCTAATGGTTAGTCTTTGTGTAGTTTAAGACTTTCGATTAGCTGGGGGTTTTTTTCATATTGTAGTATATCTGTATATTACATACAAATATTGTTACACTTACTCAATTAAAAAAGTAAAAATGAGGTGTAAATCGGAAAATATGATATAAGTGAGTTAGAATTAAATAAGAATGTGCGAAGAAATGGTTTTAAAATAAGCCTAAAAGTCTCAAGAAAAAGAAAGCTTGAAACAAGTTAAACAAAATGTTATAAAGTAAAGGAGGTAAATTAAAATTAAAAATATCTACATAATTTAACATGTAAATGATTTTACACATATTGATATCGGTAAAACATTTAAATCAAGGAGACAAAAAGTAGAACAAACATTCCAATTACAGAAGCAACGCGGCTAAAATTGCTGATTTATGCTTCAATCGAGTAACGTTTTATCTTTATAGATTTTACAAAAACTTTGCTTTTATTTGATAACATTAAGTGTTTATAATACAACGCTTCTGCTATCAGATTTGCTATGCTACAATTTACTCATAAATATTTTATTTTTCATGCAAGTGGCTCAGCACCTTTGAAAAATATTTCTAGGGAAATAAATATCACACATAAATGACTATGAAGAACGCTATAAAAAGACAATCAGTCTGAGTACAAACGCGTCTTTTGGAGCGTGCGTGTCAGATTCGTATCGGTTTGGTCGACACAAAAAACTGGATGTTATGCTTGATTGTATAAATATAATTCGAATAAGCTTTTGTAAATATATTATTCCATTAATGTATCAAATCAGCTGCAAGGTTTCCCTTTTAGTATTGATATAAACTCTTAATGTTGCATTTTACAACAATACATCAATTTGGAGAGATACAAACATTTTAGCAACTTTTTCTTTTGTCATCGAAACAAACCGGAGCCATACAGTTTACTAGAAGTACCTCCTCTCGTAAGCTTGTGCAACACATGTTTTATAGCTTATTTAACTGTTCCAATTTCTTGTTTATCGAACACGTAAATAAATTAAAACCACCAATCGGCCATATATTTTAATTTGCACTCTAATCAATCTCTCATGCAGTAGCTCCGAATTTCATCTATCACAAAAGCTTTATACTTTTCACAATTTCCAAAAATAAAATTTAATATCTGCACGGTGTACTTATCAAAACAGACAGCTTACTGATTCAAATTATACTACATGTAACCTAAGATATTATCATTTTACCAACCAAAATAAATATTAATATTAACTACTAATCTGACACCTACAACCAATTGTTCCGGTCGAAGTTTCATACATGTATTGTCTCCTTAACAAGCTGATATGAATATATAAAATTTTGCTCTGGCTGTGATATAAATGCATGGTCCTAATTTATCATTGACTCGACATTGCAGAGGTTCTGTTTCGATTTTGTCTGATTTCCTGATAATTGTCTTAACTTCTAAGACATCAAATTAACCAAGACGAATAAAAGAACCGTTTAAGAAAAAGTAGATATTGTTTGTTTGCTTGTCAAGGTACATGTCAAGGTTTCCATTCATCATTGGCAGACATCCAAGATTGCTATGTTGGTGGAACAGTCGTAAGCAACATACAAAATACAAGTTAAATATTTCCTGTGACCTATGTGAATGTTAAAATGATAGGTCTGCGAAATGTTAACTTGGTGCAAATACCGGACACAGGACAGACGTCTGCAAGTCCATGTTAATGATGCGTGGCAAAACCGTTCATACTGATACATTAGACTGAATCCGAGGCTCTAAATGTGATGAATATAGAGCGTTTTAAGGTACACTGTCTCAACTATAATGCACTTTGCTATGTTAATAAATTTGTTCCACCGCACACGTGTGGAGAAAATTAAGTAAAATAGCTGCCTAGGCTTTGTTTCTTTAACACGTGCTTCTGTTATCTAGGATTTAATCTCGTCTGTAGAAAAGAAGTGAAAACACGAGTAGCGAGGTTACCTTGTCAAATTAACAAATGGTACTTATTGAAAAACTAGCACATGTCGGCATTTATTGTCCTCCTTTAATATACTCTTTAAACTGCATTCCATAAAGACACATGCATTAAGTGTTATGAGACCAATACAAAAGACACCCCTTCTAAAGGCACTAAATGTAATCAACAAGACTAAATCAGATGAAAGATTTAAGTAAAATTAAATGTGCATGTTCGTTAAAATGTGTTAACTTTTAAAAAGTAAGACAAGGGATAATTACAATTAATTTTACATATTGTCACATTCGCATAATGAATATATTAGTGAATGCCATCTCGTATTTAAACCCCGGATAAATGAAAGAAGGAGCCACATAAACCCGGAGTACCGTTTTAACTATATCTGGCAATCTATACAATAAGGGGATAAAAACCAATGTAAGAGTTTGTCAAAATCTTTACTTATCAAACCATGAAACGTGCATGAGTATTTATAATAAAACTTTGCCCATAAACATTGTGGGAAAGACATAATTTGAGTAACGAGATTTCATCAGTTTACTTCTTTAAAATGTGCACATCTTTACTAAGGTAGGATCAACAGGACCAACATCATACATTTAATAATCATTTTGACAATAAAATGTGGTCGTACTAACACAGATATTCTTATTATGCTTAACATCTCGGCAAACTATGTAAATTAGTGTTTAACTATGTAGAAAACTTTCCAATCTACATTGTTTGTTGTTTACTTTGGGAATTAAAGATTTTTACAGGTGCAAATTAACTTAACTTTATTTATTTATTTGACAAATAAAGGTGAAAATAAATGTTTAAAGAACAAAAGTAAATTAAATGATGTCTACAATGAATAAAATGTAGGAAATGTGGCGCAGTTTTCGAAACATAAACATATTGAGTATGCAGTCCAAACAGAATATTTCGAAAAGTTTATGTTTATTCCGATGTTGCAGGTGGGCACTGTAGATTGAAAGAAGATTTGAGTGGAGTATTTTAACCACGACCGACAAAACACAAGAATCGATACCTTAAGTTATCTTACGTCTGCAGCAGGAGTAACCCGTCCGCTACCATAGAGAGATGCGCTTTTTGGGTCGACTATAAAGAAACATAAACAATCTAATAAGTATAATATAAGTAAACGTATTTTGTGAATATAAGTCGTCGGTAGTCAATGAAAACGCTACGCACCAACAGCTAAATGGTTGCCACCTTTTTGCTGTTCTAGCTATAATTATTGGTGAAAGGGAACCTGTCCTGAACACCAAAGGATTTGAGTTTTTTTAGGAATATATATTTATATATATAGGCATTAATGGGACAGAAATGCTAACCTCAGACCAAAAAATAGGAAACAATACCAACACCTTTCCGGAATGCCGCGTCACTAGATCAGATATACTTGCCCATGTGAGTTTAAATCTGTATGTATGAGATTAGACCTGTAAAAAAACAAATGGGCATATTTCCCCCATAGTCTTCCATAACGTACGTGTCTTCACAAGAATTTGATTCCAGTTAATAAAAAAAACAATATTCTTAAACTTGCAATAAAATACAAACTAATTTGAAGAATAATTAACTATTGTGTATTCTTTTATAAATTTCAAGTTGTAAAAGTATGGCTCTTTGCTAGGTTTGAACCTGCAAACCTTACTTTAAGTCTCTCGTCTTTTATTCATTTAACCAATGTATAGATTGAAATATTTTTTTAATATTTTTAATATTACAACACAATGAAATGAAACACTGTCTTTATATTTAAAATGTCGTACCCGTTATGGATAAATGCAGAGGCTCATTGACGTTCCATTAATCGAGCGGATACTATACCACGTAACATTAAAAGAAAGTACTTCTAATTAAACTGGAAAAGAATCAATTGATGTGGTCCATTGAGCTAATTGCAATTTTTTTGCTCATCCTCTTAATACCATCTTGAAATTTTATTAAATACTTTTTTCCTCTTGGAATGTGAAAAAAATTTCGTACAATTATTCTAAAGCAAAGGAGGAAGTGTATACAAGTGATACTTTCTCAGATAAAGGACAGGCGTTACTTATTTATATTTTGAAAGAACATAATTTATTTTCTCTAAGAAAAATATTAAAATTGCTTATTATCAAAGTTGACATCAAATATAAAATATTTAAATGACCGCTCTAGCTTGTCATTTGCTTACATGTAACTGCTTATTTATATAGCAAATAAATCCAGGTCTTGTGCTGATGTAGCAGACGCGATACAAACACAAATATAAACTGACTGCAAGATGCCAGAACACAAAAAAGGTTTCAATAGTCACCACCCCCACCCACCCTCCTCATAATGCCGACGAGTAAAGAATAACTCAAAAGTAGTTATGCTCCATGCGGGTTCTTGCTTGAATACGATTAATTATATGTTAGTGCTCATGGAACAATTATTTAATCAATTTCTTTACCTACACTCCAAGACAGATTTTAACATATACAAACACTTTCATTTTATACCAATACAATGGCCCTGGTATATATATATATATATATATATATATATATATATATATATATATATATATATATATATATATATATATATATATATATATATATATATATATATATATATATATATATATATATATATATATATATATATATTCGGTAATCTGAAATGATATTGAAGCAACTATTCTAATTTTATAAAAGCTCCTAAAGGGGATAACGTCTTCAAACGTCACATTGATAGTCGACTTCTACTACAATCTGGAAAGGAAGACTAAATAACGGCAATATAAAAATCAAACAAAACAAATTGACCGTCGCTGTTGAGACTCAAATCGATTTGAGGCTGCTGTATTTAAATGAAGATCACGTTTAACTCTCTGGTTAATTAGTAAGTTATAACAAGTTGTTGAACGACAAGTTGATTCCAGAGTCCTCCTCATAACTACTCTTTGTTAGAGATGTTTTACGCTTTTTAAAGTATATTTAGAATAGGGCCAATGACTGACTAAAAAAAAGATTTTGCCTGATTTGTAAAATAAATAAATTCGATTAAATTAATATCGAGCATGTTTTTCTATCAAATTTTGTAATCACAAACAAAGCATTTACTGGCTACAGCATTTCCACTAGTCTACAATTTAATATTTGTTAGATCTCTTAACATACTTGTTACTGGTACGCTTAGAATCGTTCGTACCTGATACTTTCCTCAGGTATTTTACCGACCGTTAAAAGCATGAAAGGTCACATATCAGCGGTCATGGTCACCTCTACTCAAGCAGATACAGATACAGGGTGCTGCTGAGAGAAAACAAAGTCCCTGCTGTCATAACAACTTTCTGTCTCTATCATTAACAGCCATTAACCGTTAACGTAATCTTTGCATGTACCAATATCAGTTGGCTGGCTCCATTCATATATAGTTTTATAGTTTTATACACTATTTCTCTTTATTGAAGAAAGAACTTTTGAATAAAATCAATACACATATTTTAAAACAGTTATTATAAGTCAATAATAGATTAATCTGATTTAACGATGATTTCCTATGCATTGATAAGTCTTGATGAGCTACGAAAGATTTATTTGGGAAAGAAATCTAGTTAAAGTTGCCATATTAAATCACTTATCAACTATAGAAAGGATTGCTCTCTGTTTGTACAGTTCTGATAATTGTATGGATAATATATTAATATATACAATGTGCAAGTGAAACTGTCCATACATTGAAGTGACGGGCATACAAAAATATTATTGTATACATTAACTTTGACACATGAGAAGTAATGGATAATGAATTTGCTTCGACAAGATAACGTAAGAAAACAGTCATGAGCCCACCAGATGATAGGAGCAATTTCCTTGAAGCGCCATCTGCGATGCTGAATCTGTTTTCTGTTGGATGGGCGTGGACAATGTCTTACATAGAGAAGCATGGGACTTATGGCTGTGATAGAGATTACATTGTTATACAGTTGTATACTAATGTATGGTAATCCTTAAAAGAACACAAACACGAACAAATGTGTCATACTTTCTAACAACTGTAGTTATAATCTACATTTTGTAATTAGCACCCCCAGGTACTGTTTTAAAAGATTTATGTATTGTGTATTTATTTATATTTACTTATGCTATTTGTTAGATCTTATCAACATCAACTCGAAACAGTTTGTGTTTTGAAAACATTTTCAGTACACACGTTATGGTAAAATTCAATTATTTAATTTTACAAAATTTAGTTAAGCAAAATGACGTCAGAGTAACGCCCAAATTATGGCACTGAAAATGGTGTCGTATTTAAAAAAAAACACACACACATTTAAATGATGCTAACGTCATAAATGTGTGATCTATGTATTCAAACTAAAATGCAGTAGGTTATAACTGCTCCTGTTGCGTACACCATTCTTTGAAGAAAATAATGTACTTTCACTACCTGCTAGAAAGAATAATTTTCAATACTAAGTTTAAAAATGTGTTCAACTTTGAGACGATTAAACAAATCAAATCAAACATTTTTATTAAATGCCAGTACAAAGACTGACCTTATCGTTATCTCACCATATCAGTGTCATCAATATATATGCTGAAAAACCCTTTGCACATTGTGTCAAAAACTAACCAGGTAATTCTAGTCCAAAAATGTGAAAAAGTTCATTTTAACTAGTAAATAACGTTGATTTTTCACGCTTTCGGTCAATCAAGCTATGATACAAATCTTTAATGCTAACAAGTAAGCAAACAATAGATGGAATATAACTTACATGTAATTAGCTTTAAATCGATTATGTACTTGTTAGCATACCATACCTTGATATTATAATACTATAAAAATATAAGAATAAGCACAAGTCTTTACAAATTCGTATCTCTTATCTACACCTTCTGCCGTCTTTTTGGGTATAATAATTTAATGAGTGTCTTTTATGTGTAACAATGTTAGATATTTTAATCAAATATAATTTTATTCAATAAATGACCTTAAAATGGTTGATATTTCAATTTATTTTTCAATAAATATTTAATATATGATTATTAACATCCAAAAGGTTTACCTGAAAAAGATGGCATTTACTTTGCATCTTGGCACTAAAAGCTATAATTTCTTTGTAAGTAACATGTTTACCAGTATTTTTTATAATTATTAAGCTCAATACATTAACTTTGATCTTACAGCTGTAAGGAATATCCATAAATGAATGATCTTACAGCTGTACGAAATATCCATAAATGAAAATTATATCTAATATTTCGGTGTTTTGTTAGCTCCGTTTTTAAGTAATGAGTCATTTAACAAAAAGAACAAACCCAATACAAACCCATGTTACCGACATGGAACGGTCAGTCGGCAAAAAGGACCAACTGGAATGCTTAAATCGGTTTTACAGAGCTCTAACCTCGCACTACCTAGGGGGGCTTCTCAAATGCAAGCAATAAAAAGAAAACCGATCCATTTTAATATAAAATGTCCAAGCACTGATGTTTTCTTTTATATGTTTTGACGAAAGAAGTGACGTCATAAAAAATAAATAAGTCTCAAAACGTATTAAGCATTTTTAAAGCGAGCATGTGCTGTTATTACTTTTAGATCATGATGCGATCTCAACATATTGCACTGTGTTGCATATGTATTAAAAACAGCAACTCTGATATAAACAATCTCATTTTGAGTTAAATCTACTCAATTAAAGCCATGGTGATTGATTGAGAAATGTCATCAATGCATGCCTAAAAAGACACCAATAGTCAATTGACATATGCTCCTCGTTGAAATGTTTTTGTGAGACTGTAGCGTATGCGGTAAGATTGACTAGTTTCTGTTATCATTTGTTTAAAGATAGAAAACAGTCAGATCCATTATTTTAAACCTTAATTATAGCTTAACCATTTAATTTATTTACAGATATAATGATCTGCATTTTTGGAAATCAACCCGTTTACCCAGTTAAGCATGTTGCCGTACTATTTTCAGTATCTAATGAACACAAATATTAGATTCCATTTATCACATAACCAAAACATCATCTGTTTTTGTTTACAATGCGTCATCTTTATCTAGAATGAACAGTCGGCCTTGAGATGTGTAAATCAGTTTGGGAGAATCCGCACAAAAATAGTTCCACTCTTTATTCGACTTTTTTCCATAAAAGGGAACAAATTCGTTTATAACATGACTAAAATGTTACTTTTTATTATTAAAAAATGAAATTGTCCTCCAAAATGCATAAAAAGGCGAAAACGAAGTGATCAAGAAATGGCATATACACTACATAATTATACTTATTGACGTCACACTACGATGACTTACTAGTGTGTAACCAAAAATAACGAGTGTTACCCCACGCTCGCGCTGTACGTTATGTGATAAAAATATTTATTGCCGATGTATAACATTGTATCGAACCTAAATCGTGTAAATCAAACAACATACATATAAATTTCAAGTACAGCAACAAAACAGCTATAACTTGTTTCCTCTTCCAACGGGAAACTATTAATCTCTATACCTTTCACGGCAGCCTCTGGTTTTATTTAGAAAAGTTTTTTTTTAAGTTTTATTTACTTTATTTATGCAAAACAAACATATATGCTATGTCTGCTCTTTTATTCTGCAAGTTCTCCATAAATTGCAAAATGCGAGTACTTTTGAGAAAAAATAGTCGGGAAACAAATTATTTATCAAGCAGCATGCTTAAGAAGTGTGCTTTTAAAAGACAACGGTCTAAGAGTAAAGACAATATTGGGAAAGTTTATAAAAAGTTCAACTATGTAGGATTTTACAGACAGGCTGGTTGGCCTGTTTTTGAGACTTTGTTGTATTAACTTTATTTAGATTGATAGGCGGGTTGTCCAGTGGTGGGACGCAGGACTCTGGATCACAGGGTCCGTGATTCGAACTTCGTTTGAGTCGCCGCTCATTTCTGTGAGCAAGAAATTTACCTCGAATTGTTCCACTCCACCAGGGGTATAAATGATACTTGTGAGGTTAATCATGGTCATGCACACTTCCTTGTGTTCATGCGTTCGACAGCAGATATTGTGTTCACGAATATGCCCAATAAACAGGAAGTAAGACTGTAAAGTAGGCTGAATATGTATAAGCATAGAAGTAGACCATAAAAACCAGACCTTTGTCGTGCTGCCTAAAGCTAACAGGTCGAACAGGGCACGACTATACACTGGTTATGTTATCACAGGGCCAACCAGGCAGTGCCCGTGAACAAATGTTGGAGTCGCCGACTTACAACTCCTCGGTTCCTTACGCCACGTGAACGGGTGTTGGTCCGGTCGAGAAATAATGAGTAGAGGTTTTATTGCCGCCGCTCTGGAGAGTGGTACCTCTAATGGAGTGCATTGTTTTATTATGGGGACGATATACAAATACAGAAAATTGCAGCTGTTCTGTGCGACCTTTTTTTCAGAGAAAAAAAAACTGAGTATTCCATTTGAAAACAGTGTAGCTTTCAAAAACAATGTGTAGCTTGTAATTATAAAAGATTTGGCATTTATAGGAATTCGAAGCTTTTTGGCGAAATATTGTTCAACATAAAAAGCAATGGATACCGATGATAGCAATGCAGCTTGTAAATATAGATGTAGCAGAGAACAAAGAAAACAAAGTAGCAAATACTCTTCTTCTTATCAGATTTATAGTTCGTTAGTGTCAAATCAAATGTTATTAATCGACAGTGTATGAGGCTGTTTAGTTTCCATGATAGTTATATTTTTGTTTAAAGTGCGTGCTCGGTACGGCACCTTGGATGTCACATATACTAGCTCTTTATTGTAGCTTGTATGTAATGCCTAATGCGCCAGTATTCCCCTCTTAACACCTGTCTGAGGTTTTCTTCAACAATAAGATTTGGGTCTATTCTAACTGTTATGTAATATGCCAGAAGTTCTTCCTTAACAATCATTGCAAGAAACAACAAGAGACTGAACCTCAAAATAACCGTTTCATAACAAAATGAGCAGAGTGTAATGTGTGGCAAACTTGATAAAATATGTACACATTTTTGTCAGTCACGGGCATTTTAAATCATGAAACAAGAGAGCTGTTTCAATAAAATAAACATTATTAGGGTTTTTGCCTGCCATTGTAGCAAACTGAATAGATAAATCTAAGATATTCTGTCGAAACTTAAGAAAGCAGAAACACGTGCTTTCTACAGGATTGCTAATTTCGTGTTTTATTTAGTCTCGGATTTGTAAACTTGTTTTTCTTGCATATGCGTATCTAACAGAAATGCTTCACAAAACTTGTGCAAAACATGTTTTCTTCAAGCTATTTCTACATACGATTTCTATTACTGTCATCTTTTATGAAAAAATAAGCCAGCATAACATTCAAGATGGTATTAATGCGACTTAACCATACAAAAAACAACAACAAAAAACAGAAGAGACACATTGGTTCTATTGTCTCCTTTGCTATTATTCATGTTTATACTTACGAACAAGTCAATGTCTCAATTCATCATTTACAAGACAACACAGACATCTCATTGAATTATATACACATTCAGAAAACAGGAAAGGCGTCTGCAAGTCGCCTCTTAATGTTGATGTGTAACAAAACTATCTCGAAATATGGATATACGAGAATAAATACGAAGAGCTGTAAATACAACAGATACAACTGTAAGACACACAAGCACAGTTATACTGCATTATGCCACATTTAGCTATGCTCATATTCTTGTTCCATTAGTGTTTTAATCGTATAGTTTGTTTTGTAAGTGGTTCTGTTTTATGATTTTATGGATTAGGCTTTATCTTGGAGAGACGACCTCACACAAAGAGGACATCGGCTCAAAGTAACAACACAAGATCCCTTTTAACATATAACCTACCGCTCAAACGTGAGGTAACAATCATGCGTTGCTGTTGTTTTTTTTTGGTAACTCACTAGTAAGTTATCGTATTGTGACGTCATTACGTATGGGTATTGTATATGCCTAATCCTGATCACTTTGTTGTCGCCGTTTAATGCATTTTGTTAAAAAAAATCATTTTAATTCATAGAAAAATAACATTTAGTCATGTTATAAACGAATCTGTTCCCTTTCTATGGAAAATGATCGAGTATAACATTTATCCTTTGTGCGGATTCTCCCAAACCGAATTACACATGTCAAGGCCGTTTGTTCGTACTAAAAAAAGATGATGCTTTGTAAACAAAGACAGCTGATGTTTTGGTAATGTGATAAATATAATCTAATGTTCGTGTTCATTAGATACTGAACATATTAAACTCGCTTCGTGTCATTTCATCCAACTCGTTTAATATTTTCAGTATCCAATGAACCCTCATGTCAAATCCTCTATATCCCGATGAACATGTTGGGCATAGATAAAGTCTTCTCTCGGTTTTATCGGCATGTGTCTGTTTTAATAATGTTCATATTTATATTTTAGACAGTTTAATTGCCACAATGATCTGACAGATTTAAGTTTCCTTTTTAGAACTTACTACATGTATAATATTTGTTGGTTTCTGGTTATTAACATGCATATACTTTAGAGGCTGAACTGCAAATAAATGTTCACTTAAAATAATTTTCATTCGACGAAACTGTTTAATATAAATACCAAAAAAAATATGCCAGGGACATTTTGATAATAACACCTAAAAGCATCATGAAAAATTGACCGCCGCAGGCGGGAATCGAACCGCGTGTCTCTTGAATACAGGTTAAATACCCTACCACTACACCACGGCGGCCATGTCAAATCTTTCATGCTAATTTAATATATACATGTATATATATAAAAATGATTTAGAAGCCAAACGGCAACTTTATTTGTGAGACGTTAGAGACGTTTTCCTGATGGGAGCATTCTGAGGAAGTGTGTCATTTTGGTAACTGCCTGCTACTCTTTGTAAAGTCCCACCTGAAGTATGGACAGAACCTTTACATACCCAAAGGTAAGCTGTAAGAGATCTAAAAAGAATTATCAACCTATTAGGGACAAAAACTAACACAGTGATGAAGGGCACAACGGTTAACCGCCAATATTGTCCTAAGAAAGCATATATTTTAGTACACATACAGGTTAAGTTAAAATAAAAACGTAATTCTATTTTAAAAAAGTATTAGATAAATATATAAAATACTCTAAATTCAAAAAAAACATATATATATATAAAGTGTGTAAAACAGCATGCACACCATGTAACTAAGCATGACTTAAATAGCTCAGATAATATTGTTGTACTCTTTAACAATTTTAGTGAAGTATTATATTTTCATATAGATTTCATAACAAAATGTATTTGCTTAAATAATTGCAATCGACTTTTTATGGAATCTCATTGCTTCCTTATAAAACCATCTAATACCCTTAAAGCAGCATTTAGGCATTTAACTAATTTATAAACATTCCTAACACATTATCAGACAATTTTGTATATGTTTATATTATTTTTCTGCAAGTATGCCAAGGGATGCTTTGTTATTGATGCATAAATAGTTTTACCATAAGAAATCTCCATTTGAGCTCATTGGTAATTAAACGTAATCCATAACTCTATAGTTAACATTGTTAAAAAATCTTCTCGAACTACGAAATTTTACTAAAACAGCACACTATTATTTGTTTTAAACATGTGTTACAGTCAGAATGCATTTAATTCATGTAATTATCCGTTGGTATTTTAGACCAAATTAATTTATTGGCAATACAGACGTCAGCTATAAAAATGACTGATTCAATTTTAGAACATGCAATTATCCATAACAATTTGTGCATTTTCTTATACGAAACATAACACTAAGATTTTATGCTTTTTTAAATTTGTGTTGTTTTTTCTTGTTTGTGGCACTGCTTCAAACGACTCCCATATAGTTGTAGCATTATTCTTTTTTAAATGACCATGGTTAAACCAAATCTCATCTTTGTCATATAAAATGAAATATGTTTCTTTTAAAATGTAACACAGAAAAGGTTATAATTTATCTCGTACCAGCATTTCAAATATCTTATTGGTTCCATTTTTTTTAGCAATTGCTTTACATTTGCCCATCATGGTCGCTTCATGCACATTCCATATCGCGAGTTCAAACCTTGGGGAGGTTCTCCTGAACCGCATTTGACCATTGTCACACATGACAGCCCTATATTGGCCTGTGACATAGTTTGAGTCGAAGTATTCAACCAAACCACTTCTCACTTCTTCATCAGACTTATACAGTGTCTGTAAACCTTCAGCCTGCACATGCCTCCAAGTAGACTGGGTAAGGTGGTAAAAGCAGCCTTGGATATGAATGTCAGCTGCTAATACCGATCTCACCGCATTATGGATGGCGACCTCGAAGTCCACGATGACTCGAGTTGGGTTTGGCCTTATGTCTTTCGCCAGACATGTATCCAGGATGGCTGTCAGGCATTCTTCGTAGACCTCCTGGCGTTTAGACGGGAGTAGCGCGTATGCCACAGAGACACACGATTCTCCCAGTGGGACGCGGAGACAGAACAGCTGGGGGAACTGTGGTGGGGCTGTGGAGTGGGTCCCGTCCATGAACCAGGTATCTGCCTGGTCTAGGAGTTTGAGGCCATCATCACTGGCATACACGAGTATGCGGCTAGTTTCTTCCCCGTTGTCATAGACCAGAAAGGACTTGTCATTGCGAGTTGAGTACTCTTCTGGGATAGGGTGGGGGATGTCCCTCATTGATGCTGGCTCAGGGGGTGCTGTCCCACGCTTGGCCCGTCGCACTACCCGCTTCAGGGAGTCTATTCTTCCTGCTGCTGCCACCACTTCCTTTGGTACTTTGGACAGCTTGTCAGTTACTATTTGTCCAGGTTTCCCCCTGTTGGCTTGGACTGTTGCCTTAATGTCTGCCCTAACCTTCATGGCTTCCACACTGAATCTATCAGCCTCATGAGTATGGTCAGTAGTATACCTCACCACTGATTCATTAATGTCAGTTATTAGTGCACCTTTGCACTGTTGGCTGATACGGAGGGAACACTCCCAACGTACAGTTGTATTTGATGATTTTTTCTTGGTGTAGGTGAACCCTTCATAGCAGAGTTTCCTTGCACCTTTGTTGCTTGTTATGAACTCCATAATTGGAATACAGGAAATATTTTGATGTCAGGCAATATATAATAAGAGATTATCAGTTTGTTTATTGAGTAAATAATGACAACAGCTTGATTTTAAAAAACGTGTAAATTTGTCAAAAAGATTAACAATTAGCGCTAATTAAGAACAATTATTAATTAATGTTACCCCACTGTTTGTAACAAAATTTCTAGCAATCAATGAGAAAATTGATTGAACACAATGCTTCATGTAATAATTATTAATTAAAGGTGTCCCACTGTTTGTAAACAACATTTCTAGCAATCAATGAGAAAATTGATTGAACACAATGCTCAATGTAAGAATGGGACACCATTATTTGTAACACATTTCCAATGAAATATATCATGAACAACATCAATTTTAATACTGAGAGGGTGTCAGTCCGGGTGGGATTATGTCCGCCTTACAAAATTCATGGGGGGGATTTTGTCCACCTATGCAAATTTTGGCAGGGGGGATTATGTCCGGGGGGGATTTTGTCCGGATACCGGGGAATGCAATAAAGCCTCAATGGTCAGTAGAAAGGCAGGAGGAAAAGAATTATGCACCAAAGTCCAAAAAAGTTCTTGGGCACAGGTGATAAAATTCAGGATTTAATTTAATGAGGAAAGGGCAGGGATTTTATAATCAAAGAAAGTTGAAGATGTATTTATCTGTACTTGCATTGTGTAGTGCTAACATGCATTTATATTTAGTCGAGGAGATTTGCCGTGTTAGCTAGTTCTAATACTTCATACAATAAAAACAGCTTTTTGATGTTTTAAGTGCTTGAAAAAATCAATTGACACTAGCTTCATACTCATTCTTGGCGTTCAACTTGCATACCTTTGTCTTGTGCTTTTTTCAAATTTGATATATGTTGCAATGCTCATAGGATTTTTGTTGTATATTTTTCTATAGGTAAAGAACATTCGCCAAATCATCAGCATTTATATTTGCATGTTGAAATATAATTACAGGAAACACGGTTTTGGGTAATTTTGTTAATATTATTTTTAACGCAGCAATTGTCAAATAAAGATTGAAATAAAATAACTGATCGCATACAAAAAGATATTAATATTAAACTCTGTATGATCAGATTGTAAGACTATATAAACAGTCACAAATCATTTCCCAATGATGAGACAATCTTCAGAAAATGAAGTGCTAAGATAATAAATGCAACTAAGAAACACCAACTTCACTTACACCAAGAAATCAAAACTGGAAATAGATTAACAAACGTAGAGGTTTAAAGAGCTAAAACTTCTTCTTCCAAACCATTGAAGATAGAATGCCGTTTCCCGTCCGCTTTGAAATGTATTAGAACAGTGCTGGAATGTTTCACGTTCAAATTATTATCTTATATAATTCGAAGCCAATGTTATCTTTATACTTTTCATAATAAAATTTCCTTTCAAAGTTAGATACAAATACAAATAACATGTCATTCAAGACAAGAGCAAAAAGGAGATAATGTAAACTGAAAGCAGACAAATAAATGTTATCTTACTGCACAAGTGGAATTTCGTCACAAATAATATTTTGCTGGAAATTGATTTGGTTGAAGAAAACTTACTTATTCAATATAGGATTATTCATGAAGAGGTATAAGTGTGATAATCAATTTATAACGTACTCTTTCAGGTGATAATGGATTCTATCAATTATTGGTGAATTTTATTCTGGGAAACAATTACTAACATATTGCCGAATGTTTTGTGTTAAACTGTGTTATTTACACTTGAAATTAGTCATATTACTTGCCAGGTAAAAATGAACATAGGTTACATGTATTTTTTGCCATATGATACTGTAAATACTAGAAGCATATCAATATTAATTGATTCATAACTACGTAACGTCAGTATCTCTCACAAATCTAATTTAAAACATAGAATGGCTCTTAAACAGTTAAAGACAATAAAGCAACCATGTATATTATAACAGTCTAAAAATAATGTCCATGAAAAAAAATATATTTAGGGAAACGGGGTTTCTCTTAACATGCAAACAAATATTCAAAACCGAAAAAATAACCCTAATCGTTTTCAATATCGAATAAATATATAAATCGGTTTCTATCGAGCTATTTAAATGGATTTCCAATAACATGAAAGGAGTCTCGGACAGCCGGGTGGCTTAATCCAATCAATCTGATAAAGTTACAACAGCCACAATTTTACGCAGCGCTTAAAGACTATTGCTTATCCGCTGTACATTCCTAGGTATAAATAATACAATTACCTTGTTCTTTTCCAGGGCGAGTGGTTTGGACCTAATTGCTTGTAGTAACAACATGTCATAGTCCAGTCAGTGATAGAACACAGTACTTCCACCCAATGTCTGCTTTTCTAGACAATGTGAAAAGAACCGGACCTCGGTAAATTGGTGAATGATAATAACTGGCATAGCAGATTGGTTGTAGCAATGATTCCTTCAGCAAGGATGGCTTCATACATTGCAATGCATACCCTGGTAAAAGGTCTCATAAATAAAATGAACCATTAAAATTAGGAATTCTATAATTTATTAGAAATGTCATAACAAAAGACAAAAATAATGTTTGATAATGTGATACTTTTTGACTGTACTAAATAAACTGTATACTAATCTTTTCGCATTACATAATATGAATCATTGTTAATGGGATGGTCTACAAATCAGAATATTGTGTGATATTAGAAGTTCTGTCTCCGCATCTGAAACATACAAGCTGACAAACTAACGGAAGTGTTATGTTATTTTGCATAGGTGAACTAAAAGTGTACTGTTTCCTTAAATTTAAAAACTCTCCCTTTGAACAGTTCATGTTGTTTTAATACACCAATAGTGCAAACATACAGTTTATAATGCAGAGGAAGTTATAGTTGGCATTTAGAGGAAGATGATAAAATATTTATTAAGCAATACACGCCATTTACTATGAAGTCTAAGAATTGCTGACAAGGATAAACCTTTTAGCTAACAATATAAATGGCATACAATGTTTCAGACAAACAGCGTGAAACACATTCTGGCAAACTACCTGAAGAGAAATTTATTACATTTTACTAGACTTCCGAACTCCAAAAGCTAATGTCCATCTATAAGATGCATAGAATATAGTCCTGAAATTACTTTTTTCTGAATATGTAAACAGTTTTAATGGATTCAGATTTATGTATGCGACTGAAATAAAGACATAATATGGTCGTGAAACTTCAAACTACCAGACACATTTTTACACTCAGCTTATATGAATAATAAATTGTTAATTACATGTATACCTCATAATAAGAAAACAATAAAAGAATAATTGAGAAATAACACACATTTACAGTGAACCAACACAAGTCATATAGACTTTACCGGATATACAAAGTCCAATTCAAAAGTTTATGGAAAATAGTTAAGCTAATTAAAACATTTTAATAAAACAACATATAATCATACTGCATCGAAAAGATACTTTGTTCTAAACAAATTTTGCAATATATAAGGCATATTTCAATGGTAATATTTTGATCCCTTCATCTTTAAATATTGCGATTCCTTTTGACGTAAAAGATATCGTTGGACTTTTTAACTTATATTCTTTATTTATCTTTAACACTTTCAATTAACAGTTAATTTCTGATTAAATCTCATGATGATTTTCATTTATTGGTATTTTCTAATTGCAAATGAGAGATGGCCGATTAAAGTCCCCAATTACAACAATGCCTTAAAACCAGGCTTTCATCGTCATCGGAATTAGCAACCTTTTACTCAAATGTAGACGCATCTTCTGTGCCATGGTCTCCAATTATACTAACACAGGCTAGAGCAAACTGAATTTGTTTTCACCAATAATATCATTAAACGACATAGCATTGTTGTATGAACAATGTGTTAAGTTGATGAAAGGGCAGACAGGTCTCAAGAAGGCTTTATTCATACAATACTGTGTCTTTTCTTTGTCTATATATTCTTATTTATAATATTAGGTGCTTGGGCGAAACAAAATGATAATAACACTATGATATATCGAGGTTTGCACAGTGATAAAAGTTAGATATCGTTGTATAGAAAATGAAAACAATTTAGTAAAAACATTTTTGTTTGCACCACAAATTTCTATCAATGTTTGGCAGTTGAATTCCATCCGTATTCTTTTGTAGGTTTAAAAACTAAACACGGTTTTTAAATGCGTGGATCAACATTTAATCGGTGATATGGTCAAAACCCTGTTGTGAGAAATTGATGAGTTTGCATATACAGTACTTTACGGTCATTGATGTCTTAAACTCTAGAATGGGTCATACACGTGCACTCAGTATTTTAAACAAAACATAATGCAGTTCGCTATACCAAAAGACTTTTTCATTTACAAATTGTGCGAAGTGATGGTTTAATCCTGCATACTTTATATATATCCATATGGTTTATAATCCTAAATGGCTGATACATATTCATTTGGATTATAATCCTACATGGTTTATACATATTCATATGGTCCATAATCCTGCATGGCTGATACATATTCATATGGGTGATAATCCTACATGCTTTATACATATTCATATGGTTTATAATCCTACATGGTTTATATATATTCATATGGTTTATAATCTTACATGGTTGATACATATGCATATGGTTTATAATCAAACATGGTTTATACAAGTTCATATGATTTATAATCCTACATGGTTGATACATATTCTTATAAACTATGACAGCAGCGTATGTTGCATTTCTACTGGATAATACTTTTCAAGATAACTTATATTTTTGCCTGTGTCCAATTTTAATCCCACTTTAGACGCACCATAATGACTATGCCTTATGCGAAAAGCACAAATGTTATGCCTCATACATGTACTTGTACACTTTAACATCCACTTATGGTGAAAACATATTTTATAAGGGGCGTCCGTGGTAAAGCGGTAGAATCGCCGATTTGTAACTCCTCTGACTGCTTGGCCTCTCACTGCGTGGGTTTGAGTCCCATTCGGGCGAAGAACATAATGCCGGAAGGTACTCCAGCTGAACTGGGGTGCATCGGTGGCACTACCCAGATATTTGTCTAGGATCGTCCCCCACCACAAAGCTGGGCGTTGCTATAATGATCATTATTAGTCGCTGTAATGTACTTCAAAAAAGTATAAGTGTTTATCCTGAAACTCGTCATTCTGGCCTAGCCTCATAAAAATGGATACATGGTATACTTAATTGTCTCTAAAATATCGCGTAAACGTATGTGTATGTTTTAATCCAATTATGAGTTTTAAATATGTCTGGGTAGACAAACCGGTCCACTTGAAAACCTCCTCACATAAAGATTCTCGCTTCGACCGGGACTCAAAAGTTCATTTGTGTATTAAACTTTTAAAAGGTTTATGCCAAAAACAATACGATAAAGCACCTAAATACACCCTGCTGCAAGCTACAATAAAACTAGTAAAATGTGGATTGAAGAGAAACTTTGAAATAAAAAAACGGTTTGGACATTAAACAACAACACAATCCTGACAAACTAGTAGGTAAAAAGAACATTCAAATTTAAAAAAAGAAAAGAAAATCAAATCATTTATTTGGTAGAAATATCAAAAATTTACATGGATGGACAGTTAGGGCTGTGGCCAAAATGTTATTTCAATTTCATTTAAATTGCGTACCAAATGGATAATATGTGTATTTGCATTTCCATTATCAATATTCATTATACAGTGAATTGCTACTTGCAACAACAATTCTGAAAATTCTTTTTTTCTCAATATAATGCAAAATGTGTTATTGTTTAGAGGAACTTATGCCGTACCTAATTATTCAGAATAAAATGTATCCAAAATATTAAGACACGTATTACTATGATTTTAAGGATACTTCTAAGTTTGTTTGTTTTTACAAAATTATTCTGTCCAAGCAGTATTATGTTTACCTGATAATGCCTTGACTATAATTTGCTGTTCTGGACCTAAATGACATCGGGCCTAGACCCATATTTACCAACGATTTTAAGTCTCAGTCATGACTTAAGCTAAATTCACAGTTTTCATACCTACAAAATAAGCTTATTTATGAAGTTTCAATGTGATTTTAAGCTTAAAATAGCAAAGTTATAAGTGTCATACAAAAATACAGACATATAGCAAAATACATTATGAAAATATTATGCATAGAAATCTATGCCTTGGGCCATTCTTGCTTACTATAATTTGGTGAATACCGACCTTAATTGTCTGAAATTGATAAGTATCTACCAAGGTAAATGTAAATAACCTCAACACCACAATGATTGAATATAGCATATTATCCAGTAACGTAGATATATCCTTCATGATTGCTGGCATATTCTGAAATTGAATTTGGCGTTTCATCTTTATATTACACATTAGTATAGCATAATCAAACTTAATCTTTTATGATTATTTAATTATCTGTATACGAAATAGAGTCAATATACTCGTAAAGAGAGAAAGTGCTATTCATCTTAAATCAAAATTTTAATAGTTTGTATTTTGTGACAGAAACATGCAGTTCTGTAATTTCCAAACACTGCAAGCTATAAGGTGGGACATTAATTTATTATACAACTTAAATTAGAAATTAGATACCGGTTCTAACATATTTGGATTTATGAAATATTCTGCTAGAGGTCCATTTGTATGAACCGATTTCTGAAGTGTACTTTTACCGTTTAAGTAAATCACCGTATGATTCGGTGTGAATAGATTATGTAAACTCTTATAATTTGTCGGACGGGAAGTTTAATACCTTGTAAAAAAGAACATTTTAAGTTAACTTTTTTTACTGAGGCCGCTTTTCTCATTTCGTAGCATACTTCCTAACCCTGAGAGACACAGATTAACGTGCTGTGTTTATGTACACTGTAGCATACTTAATAACCTCATGACTTTACAAAAAACAGGTTGATTAGTGTGATGTTACCTTAGGATATGTGACCTCGTTGCTTGAAGTTCATGGCAGAGACACTGTGCACACCTTGAGACGGTATTTGTCCTGAGTTTCGAGAAGACAAAATGATATCTGCAGTTAAATCTAAATATAAATTTACACACAAAAATCTAGGAAAACAATTAAATAATGACACAACTATATCCTGTTTAATATTCAATAAGCGTATTTAGATGACATAAAAATTCCAAACAACAGCATGCGGTCAATATTAGAAATGATCTTCGCAGACAATTAAAGCATCAAAACTTTTATTAGACAGCTGTGCACATTGCGTGTTTGTTTGTTTGGTTGTTTTTATTTGTTTTTGTTTTGTTGTTGCTGTTTGTTTGTTGTTGTTTTTTGTTGTTGTTGTAACTCCTCTCAGTGCTTAGGCCCCACCGCATAGGTTCAATTCCCGTTTGGTGCGACGGACTTAATATGGGAATATTTTCAAGCTGACCTGTGGTGCGCTGGTGGTTCACCCAGACATAATAGGGGGCGGGGTCTTCCTCCGCCATGTATTTCAAATGTTTGGTTATTGTATTTATGCTTATGTTTATTGGGTTTATCGTCCCACCAACAGTATTTCACTAATCTGAAGACGAAATAAAATCAATTATGTCGTTACACTTGTCGTTAACCTACGGGCAACTGTTTTCAATGCATCTTATGAACGGTAAATGGACTTTGGAGTAAAATCGTCGATGATCATAATAGAATTAAGTTAAGTAAAATCTGATGAAGGCTGACTGGCTTGGCACGTTCAAGGTTCGTCAACATAAAAATAACTGCATAAAACAATTGCGTCTTGTATAAAAAGCTTTAAGTGCTTTTACTGTTGGGCAATTTGAATAAAAATATAATTGAAATTTTAAGGTCAAATTTCAATTTTTAATAACACTTTTTTACTTTAATTAAACACTCCAAAGTTAAAATTAACTTAGTTATCCTATGAATTAGCAAAGCGTATTCAAGTTTCAAATGACAGTAACGTGATATGAGGCTGTTGGAACGTGTCTTCTGCATTAGTCTGTTATTTTATATCTCATCTCTAGAATCTGGCTGATCTGAAATGGCATGCCTACAACTGAACTGAATAATTGATAGAATTATTATGATTTTTAAATTGTCACAGACAAACGTGTTTATCAAAGCAGATGTCTTGCCTTCATAAAGATACTACACATGGCGGTTTTGTTAAATTTGCATCAGAGAAATAAAATAAAGAATAATCAAACATTGGCAGCAAAATCATTTTTTATTCGGCGTAGTTGTATAACCTTAATATTGATTTACTAAAAATGCTGACATAAGCTAAGCCCCGGTGAAATGTGGTCCTCAGTTGGTAAAAATCATAAATTACAGTAATGTATTTATTTTAAAAAGGAACGCACCCCTGAGCCAACCACACATACACACAATGTGCTGATTGTCTACTCGTCACTATAATACAACCACACATACACACAATGTGCTGATTGTCTACTCGTCACTATAATACAACCACACATACACACAATGTGCTGATTGTCTACTCGTCACTATAATACAACCACAGAAATGCATTAAACAGCAAATACAATCATTTTTAGTAAAAAAATGTCATACAAAATTGATTTATTTTGTCCATTTGCTTAATATTGGTAAATCATAATGAGTCATTGCCATACCTTTGATGTCAATTCAATTCTACCAAGAAGTTAATGTGCTGGTTTATCAAGTTAATCATATGAATGTTATTCAAATGTTGTCAAATATTGCTGACTTAGCGTAAGGTAATATGTAATGTTTCGGTGCAACACAGTTTGTTCATAAAAGCCTCATCGACGTCGCAGTTCGAATATATTTCTTATTTTTCACTTTTCTTACAATTACTTCTGATAATTTGGGCATAAATGTCATTTCTCTGACATCTGTAATTTGCTTTCAACGAATTTAAGGCAAACATTGTTCAATGTAAAATAATGACAAAATTCTTGTATGCTCTGTAAATACTTCAGTCTTCACTCATTTAAGCCTTAATGTTTTCTTTTAAGTAAAATGATCACACGTTTCATTGATTTAAAGACAATTCTCGTGATACATGTCAAATCCATCAACTGAAATAACATATTAAGCTAACTGAACACCAACCAAATCATTTAAATCCAATTTCTCTTCATTTACCAAAGAATTGGATTAAAATGAACAGATCTTAGGATAGAATCAGCGAAAAATTCCAATACAACACACTTGTTAAAATGTCATTTCCCAGATTTAACATTCAAAACACCAATGCATTAAACTAACTAATGTTTTCCTGTAAAATATTGCACTCTGCAACTATTTTCTCTATATATCAAGGCTAACGATAACTTATAATTATGTGGAGTGGAGGAGAACACAATCAGAGAAAGGAGAGTTCAAACTGACAATAAGGCATTCAGAAAGTCAGTGTTTTATACAATTTGGCTAATCTGATTAAGGATAGTGTGAGTTTCAAAGTGCATTTACCTATTCTCTTTTCTTTCTCTCTCTGTCTCTCTCTTCCTCTCTCTCTCTATCTCTCTCTCTCTCTTTCTCTCTCTTTCTCTTTCTCTTTCGCATTCTTTCTCTCCTCATTCTCTTCTTCTCTCTCTCTCTCACTCTCTCTTTCTCTCTTTGTTTTTAACCATGCATATTCTTTATTTAAAAGCAAAATAGGCGTATCAGACGATGTCTGGTTAGCATATGTGGTATTAAAACTGGTAACAGGGGCATTGATTTAGAAGTGAGTTTATTTATGTATAGATTGGCACCACTAAATTTACTTGACTATCTTTCATTGGGTTTTTTATCATACATATTCCTGTTTCAAAACAAGTTATCATTTTTAAGCCAGGATCATGTTTACCCTTTGTCTGTTCAAAAGCCTCGACAGATGTTCCCATCCCTATTAGAATTATTAAATAGTAGGGGAAAGTTTCCTCTCAAAAATAGATTTTCCTAATACACTAGAAATTTTGACCAGTATTTTGTTTACATTTATTTGTAGGACATTAAATTTCTTAATTGACATGAAGACATTACAGCTATCTGTGCACAGTCATGAAATATTGGTTTGGTACATGAATCTACTTGCAAGGCCTTTACCAGCGAAGTCTAGCTAATACTCGGCAGAAAGAAAAGACAAATGATGTCTTGGGCTTTGTTAACTTGCTAATCAACAAATAAAAAAGCACAAAATGCAACACATGCAAATGAATTTGAAATTGACAGAGAAATTTGTAAAATGAAAAGACCATACCATTAAAAACGCATACGTAGAAGACCACCGCACCAACAATTAAGTATTTTTGGGACTTGTGTTGTTTTTTGTGTTATTGCTGGTGAAAAGGACAAGGAAAGGAAAAGTGTACAATAGCAAAATATGTCATTCCGCCTGTTTTCTCCTTTTCTTTTTTTTAATTGCTTGCCTGTCTTATCATTATTTTTTCCTTACTCCAACGATCCACAAACAATGTCATTTCAATTCTTTTCTAAAACATGTAATATGAAAATCTTATAAATTCTCCAACAAAAATGGCGTTTATTTAAAAAAAAAGTCCTACGCAATTGTACACATAATTTATATCACCGCAAGTTTCGTTCGTGCTAAACACACTATAATGTTAATGTCTGCCAAACATAATTTTCGTGGCTTTGTAGAGATAATATTTGCAGAGTGCATAATTTCACTGGAAATAGGCAGTTTAATGCATTGCCTCGTATGATTTATGTTTGGCATTATATGTACTATTTGTAGGCTTTTAAATGTGTTTATGTTCCATTTTAAGGGTACTCTCCAAGTAGTCAGATACGTTAATCAATGAAGAGAAATTGGAATAAATATGGTTTTGCTTTTGAACTGTTCAATGAGCACAAAACTTTTAAAAATTGGTTTGTTTGCAGATTAATATTCTCAGGCGACTATATGAAAGAGGTCATTGTGCTGATGTTTAATTCATAAAACTATTGTATTTTAATTACAAGATTTTTTTAAAATATTACCAAATTCATTTATTATACAATATAATTCGATGTAAATTTGACAAATTAGTACATGTATTTTCCGATGGAGTAAAATAACAATGACTACATGTAGTTGTTTTTTTCTAGAAATGTATAAATTTAATAATGAATTTAAAGAATCAATTTAAAAATCAAATGTCCGTAAAATAAATGTATTGGTTTATATTAAAATGATGACTTATACACACCAATCGCTTATCAAAAAATACTAAAATAAGTCATATATGGGATACGAAAGATTTTTTGTTTATTTAATGTACATAATATTTCCCCCTATTTGAGAACGTTTAGATAACCAAATCGAGTTACATTTAATTTTTATTCTCCTTAATCATCATTTAAAAGACTATAAAAACATACTTATTTATTTTGCAATTGTGGCCGGTCTTATTCGGAAAATATATCCGATAGCTTACCTTAACATGATCGACTTGAAAACAAGATATACACTCTAGTTTAATCAGTATTCGTTTTTCTGTTTCACTTTTCGTCTATTCTTTTATGAAGCCATTAGAGAAAGTATGCTTCTCTTCCAAGTTCCATTGTCTTCAAAAGGTGACCTAGATTTTTGTATTTTCTATATTTTACTAACATAGTTAAGTTTACATGATTATTCTCTATTCGCATTAACCTTCTTTGTACTCGGCGCCGTATGACCACTGCCACGGGATCTTCACGTTCAGACACGATTGATCTTGTAATTTTCCACATAAGGAAATATGAGCATTACAACATATACCAAAATTTAAAAAAAAAGCACAGGACAAAGGTATTCACATGAAATCCATCGAACCAATTCAATGACGTCAGCAGATCGTCTGCAACATGCCGGCGTCGAAAAGCAAAGTATAGAAGTATTTTGTATAGAAAACCGAAGGAATGCGGTCACTTATCATTATTATCGCAATTAACTGTCCAGATTTCCCAATCAAAGAAGATTTATAGTTATCAACCATCTGGTAGTGGAAGCAAAATAAGTGTCTCATCCAATATATATTAAGCGTATATGGTAGTGAAACTGGTAGCAGTAGCAGTAATTTAGGAGCGAGTATTTTTTGCATAGATTGACACAATCAAATTTACTTGACTAAATATGTAATTGTTGCAATTTCGGTTAATGACGATATAAGCCCTGTTTAAATGATGTTTAATATATTTACTTCGTCGAATTACTCTCTACTTGCTGTTTTCGTTAAAGAATAGTTAAAAACACGCATAGTAAAACAGGACTTTGCAGGAAATCTACTAGGTACATGACTACATGTAATACGTATTTGTAAACTTACTGGCTCACAGTAATAGGCAAACAATTAATAATAACAAATAATAATAACAATGTCAAACTTTATCTTAAGCAGCCAACCCGTCTTAAGCAGCCAACTACATGCTTCTTCATACACTGTCCAAACTTTATTCACAATCCACACATACAAAACTAAAAAATGGAATATACAGTAAAACCTCTCGAAGCGGCACCTCTAAGCAGCGGCTACCTCTAAGCAGCGGCAGTTAAATCCCCCCCCCCCCCCACCCAGTAGTTTTCAGCGCATTTTAACCTCTAAGCAGCAACTCCTCCGCGAAGCGGTAAGCGGCCGTGTTAATCTCTTCCCTGAGGCTAGTTTAACCTCTGCGAAGCAACACCAGTGCAGCTATTTTTAGAACAGTCTGTCGCGTACACCACAAATGTCACGCGGTCGGCTGATCACTGCTTCTTCCCTGTTGAGAAGGTGTTAATTGGACGGGAAACAAGCTGCATGCTACAAACATGCCGTTGTAGATCTAGGGTATTGCAGAACTTGTGAAAGAAGTGTCAACTATTGATGATGTTAACGGTAGGTTTGTTTTCTTTAATTGATCGAAAGATTAAAAGATATCACTGTATTGATTGCTTACTTAAAAAGATGTTTACGTTAAGTGCTAAATGCAAACTGTCATTGTTTAAGGATGTCTGACTATAAATTCGATTTTTTAATGGTAAATCAGTCTTTGCATGACTCAATACTGGAATACTGGTCATTTTGTCTCGAAAGAAGAGTGTTACTGCAATTAAGTTGTTAGAACAAGGAAGGTCAGCATAGTCTATTGCTACTGAGTTGGGCTGCGGCAGAACTCAGATACAGGTCTGTTACTGACGATATTGTTTTTTTAATAGACAAGCAAATGCCGATTGGCTAAAGTACAAACTATTTAAAAAAAAAACACACATTTTTCTCGTCTCATTGAAACCTCTGAGCAGCAACACCTCTTAGCATCAACACTTTTCCGTGCCTCCGCCAGATGTTGCTGTGGAGAGGTTTTACTGTAATGTATATAACCTTTTTATTAGCCTTTATTCTTCTGTCAAAAACCTTGGACATCTGCATTATTTACGTAATGACATATAAAGATATCATATGATATATCAGATATCAATCATATTGAATCGTTACGAATATCATATGGATTCTTTCGATTGATACTTAGACAAACCGACCAGAATCATTAAAAAGTCCTCGAAGTCGTTGATGTTTACACTGAAGTATTCTTTTATATTATATATTGATAAGGAATGGACAAATACCTATAAAATGATATGTAAAGTTCATTCAGTTGATATTGTAGTTTGCACTTGAAAACTAGTTCGGTATATCACGTTAATATATTCCATTTAGACATCAAGGCCAAAGAAAACTAATGCAATACAGCAGACCTTATTGATGTAAATATTGAAACTCGTAAGTAATGTTTTATTCAAGATTATCATCAGACATATTTTACCTCCTGAACATCCTACCTTTTGGGAATCTGTCAAATACAAGCTTTCTAGCATTGCAAGATGACATAATGTCATACACGTTGGTCGCTGTTTGGCCATTTGTGGTTGTAAAGTAGCTGCAATCATTTTGTAATTCTGTTTCAGTTAATGCACTTTTGACAGGCATAAGACAGAAATGGGATAATAAAAAAGTCTGCGTTCATGCCTGATGTATGGACAGGAAAATATTGGTGTCAATCATTAATAGTGTCTGTTGTTGTTGTTTTTTCACGACTTTATCAAACCTTTCAACTTAAAAATTAAGTAAAAATAATACACATGCCACATTACAAGAGCATCAAGCCTGTTTAGAGACAGACCTGTCTCACACACGTTACACATTCCTGAGTCCTGTTAGCAACGTATTTGACTAAACTTTCAAAGATTGCCTACAAGGGCTGTTACCAGGCTCAACAACGGACCATCCGGTCAGGCAGACAGGAAATGATGTGTAGAGACAAGGACAAACACGGACGGTCCATGGGTGGCAACAGCGGTATAAGTGAATTCAGTGAAGCACATTTATCTCATATATATTACCTTTGGACTATTGTTGCGAAGCAAATTATGACAATACAAACATTATAAGTTTGTTGATGTTGTTGTTGTATGTTGTTTGTTTTGTAGTTGAGTATTTGTTTGGTTCTTGTGTTTTTATTGTTTATGAAATTTTGACATTACACGCTTTCTTTAATCATCTTACATTCTGTTTGATGTTTGCAATAAAACATTATTCAATGACAACATATTGGTGGTTTTATCCAGATGCAAACTACCGTAAATAGTAAATGGATATGGTTTCAGTATCATAGGTTCTAAAGGTATCTTGCAAATAAATAATCAATGCGTGTGCTAAATTGAATAAAGTGAAATAATTCTTATTACTTTCCAATAGCCTTACTGTACACTTCTTTGTTTCTGTCCCTATGGGTTCACAGTCATGGTGTCAGGTAATAGTTTCCGCCCTTCTAGAAACTGTGACACTTGTTTGGCTAAGTGTGCCAGACAGCGCAAGTCACTTTTGGGTTTCTGCCCTTTAGGTTCACAGTCAGTCACATGTCCCTCTAGATGCTGCCAGCGCCTTCTGACTGTCTATTTATGTCTGATTTTACACTTCTGTGCTTCTGTCCCCTGGGGGTTTACAGTCAGGTAATACCTTCTGCTCCTCCCTCCACAAACTATGAGATTACAGACTGTCTACCTGTGTCTGACAGTACACTTCTGAGTTCCTGTTAGCTGTTCGTTCACAGTTTGTTTATTTCTCCTCAAGACACCGTTAGCATATTGCATACTTATATGGGATTGAACAGACCTTTGTTCCTGTCCCCCGTAGGTTCTAGTAACAGTTATAGGTTATTATTCATGTTCTTCCAGACACTGTGAGCCTATTGTCATACGACTTGTATCTGGCGATACACTTCCTCGTATTTTTCCCTGTGGGTTCACGGTGAAAATGTCTAGCTTTAGAATAAATAGCTAAAACAAATGAGCTACGTATAAATCATTTCCACACACATACATTTGTTTTTGTCACCAACAGTCTGATGCATAAACTGCTGCGGAATACCATATTAGGCTGGTGCTGTCAACTGAATACAACTATGACTTAGATGGCATTAAACAAATGGAACAATCACATAGCTAGATGTGTATATCACCATCGTTGAATACAAAACATATTAAATAAAGAACACTCAACAAGTCCGGGATCCAAGTATAACAATATCTCACACATTTTTGTTCAGGGAGCAGTATTTATCTAATAATTAGCTTACTTAATACAGTAACAAACAAGACAAGTTAAACATTAACATTGTCGGAAATAATATGTCAAAAAGATACGCATTTAGCATAGTAATATTTAGAAATTGTTCATTTGAGTTGTTGCAACAATAAATGTTTACAAAAAGGTTTGTTTTAACGGAATAATTAATTGAGTGTAAAGGAGTCTTTTTAGTGCTTAAGGCAGCACATTAACATATACAAACCATTACTTAACCTATTCCGTACGAAATTTCCGATGTCGGTATTAATAAACGTGGTACGAGTTTGAAATGGTAAGAAGTCGCCAACATCCGCATTAGCGCGGGACTAGTTTTGCAGCACGTCACAAAGTATGATTTATATGACCTATTTTTTCTCTTCGTCATAGAAATATGCTCTGATAACAAAGCTAAATTATAACAAAACTTGAATACCGAGGAACTATTACACATATATCTAGCAAAGTGTTCGTGTTGAGGTGTGAAAGAGACAAAAATGTGACAACTTACCTTATGTAAGAAAACAATATTTTTATTAAAAAAACTAATTAGCCACGAAAGTGATACTGATTATGAAAATTAGTTAAACTTACTTGTTCCTTTCGCTTTCTTAAAGCGGTGTTGTCACCATATAGTCATTTCCAGAACCATTGTAAATATAGGGTGCCCCAAAAACAAAAGTAATTGTATAAAAACAAATTAATATTAGTTATACATGTCAGCCAGTTTACCAATGCCTGATTTTTTAATCACAGTTAAAGAATAAATGATGTCTCTACTTAATGTTCAGAATATTAAATTTGTAAAAGTTCACTTTATTATTAATTCAGATTTCTTTTCAATTATAAGTACTATATGGATGCCACTTGTTCGAAATAAATGAATAGAAAAAAAGAAAATACAAAATGTCAGAAATTGTATTATTTTTACAAAGAAATGGGTTATAATTTCCCAACAAGTATTGCTTTTAATTAAATCTGGTGGTTTTTGTGTATTTATTCCGATTTTGCTGATTAACATTATATCATATCATTTTCTCCTTAACTTGATATAACGAGAAAGCAGGACAGGTTGTCCTTCTGTTTTATGCAAGTTTAATAACCAAATACAATTCAAAATTAACTATAAAAGAGAATACAAAAGGCTTCTTTTAGCAAAATGGGTCAGTGACAAAGGGACTGTGGCAAAACCCAGCTTTATTTTCATATATTGATTAAGCAGAATGTATAGACCCAGATCAGGTATTTCTCGTTACAGGGGCTTGCTGGTGGTATACGATATAGGCTTATTGACCTTGAGTTAAGAATTACATAACTTTGAATGTCATTATACAGATCTCTCTCTCTCTCTCTCTCTCTCTCTCTCTGTCTGTCTCTCTGTGTCTCTCTGTGTCTCTGTCTCTCTGTGTCTCTCTCTGTCTCTGTCCTGTTTGTCTGTCTATCTGTCTCTCTCTCCCTCTCTCTCTCTCTCTCTCTCTCTCTCTCTCTCTCTCTCTATATATATATATATATATATATATACATATATATATATATATATATATATATATATATATATATATATATATATATATATATATATATACGTATCTCGGTGTCTATCTTTATACTGGAGTGTCTTTACTTATTTCTATAGCCGCCACTTCATAAATCATACTCCCTTAAATATGAAGCCATGGTATATGCTTACATAATGTAGAATAACAAGATATATTGATGTATTTGTCCAATTGTCAAATGTAACTGTCAGTTGTGTAGTAGAGCTTAGCCATATATAATTGTGTCATTGTTGACTGTTAAGTAAGGAATAAAGACAAAGTGAGAACAGAAAAGGAGGAACACTGGAGAATGATTCAGGGTTTTATGGATGCATTGTGCAATTTCTACCAGAGTAGAATCCCAATTCACATATTTTATTTATATGGCCAACACGTATTTTTAAAACATATAATTCAAATAAAGATGTATACATGTCAGTTGCAAGTTGTTTGCAGTTGTTTTTCTATTTATTGGTTAATGATGGTAGAAATGTTGTGGTTTGATATGTACTCTTTGTTCGTGAATACATTTTAAACATTTCATTGTTTCACTGCTAGAATCAACATATGAGGCATTAAACTTACTCAAAGACATATCAGTTACAATAAATTATATCATTTACATATATCATTGGAAAAAATGTTTGCTTCTATTTTTCTATTTTCTTAACGACAATTCCCAATTTATTCTAATTATTCATCCTATGCTTAGATTTGTAAAGTCACATATAACTACAGTTATCTCCAGGTAAAATCATTAATCAGTTCAACTGCTTTTCCATGAACACTGCCTTATCAAAGTTTATATCAAGAAAAGGAGTTTCTGAAGTTATCGGTGTATTAAGAGCATTTATATTTCACTAAGATATGCCATTTCGCCTTGAAGAGGTGTTCATATATACTCAATGATTTTTGTGTTTTAACTTGGGTGGCAATCCTCACCGAGAGAGATTATAATATAACAAGGCGATGGGAAGAAGATCAACAAAAAGATAGGTCACATAACAAGATAATTGCATATATCTTTAAATATAACAGGCTGATAAAGACTTTAAATGAAGCGTGAATTTGATTTTGTTTATTTGAATAAAACAGAGACGCTGGTTTAACATTTACAAGTGTATATCAATATTGTCTTTTTGCAGACATGTTTTGAAAATGGCCAACTGTAGTTTTTATCCTGCTTTTTTCTTGCATTATAAATTTGTTAAGAGAAGAAGACTGCATTCATACCACACCAGAATAAGTCTTTATAAAGCAAGTGTTCCAAAAATGAGTTCAAAGTTTGGTTATATCTATAACAGGCTCCAAGAGAAAAGAACAGATCTGAAACACTAATTCCACGGTATTATTATTGTTTATTGGGTTTATCGTCCCACCAACAGTATTTCAGTTATCTGGAGACGGTCGGTATTATTAAAATTAATTAATTAATTACCTATAGAACAGTTAGCAGGTGTATGCATTGTGCATTACACTAGCAATAAAAAGAACATTGCATATCCGAGGCCATTTGATTTTGCATTCTAAGCTCATAAAATAATATCAATGCAACGGTTCACATAACTGTTATCGTTTCCAGCAATTAAGACTTTTATCAGATTTTTGTGATTATATTTATGATTTGTTTGGGATGTATTTGTAGTTGAGTCTGCTTTGTCTTATAAGTTTACAATTGGCCATAGGTTTGATGAACGATACATGATCAGTACAGTTGGCTATATATTTAAGTAGTTAAAACAATGGCTGAGAAGAAAGATGGATTTCAATTAGAAAGTCATATTCCTAAAAGCTAATGAAATCGATTTTGTTTTATACAATAAGATGCTTATATAATATACTCATTAAATACTTTTTTGGCTTTGAGAAGTATAAACATGAGATTTGGAATTTGTTATAAAATCTCTTTGCCAGAACTTATACTCATGAAAAAGCATTGGAAACTCTCGTCAAAAACTTAATTTAACAGCGTAAAAATACTACTACAGGTCAACTGAACATAGATGTAGCTTTTATCGAGCTTTTACCCCAATTACAGCCCCAAATTGTAATTAAAAGTTTTATTGCAAATTCTTTGTGCTTTGATTATGGTTGATTGCAACTAGGTTTTCTTATTATTTTTTTAAACAGTTACTCTTTTGGCTTGTTTGTTTCTCCCCTTTTACCTGTACGTAGTTAGAAAACACTAATAACCAGTCATTAGAACTGTATGTCTGTGGAAATGGTATCTATTGGTCAGGAAAGAAGCTTTCTTCAATAAAGGTTTATAAAGAAAGAAAATTTATCACGTAAAATATCCAATTTAAATGTTCCCAAAATAATTTGGTGGTCGGATGATAAGGAGAAGAAAATAACAGATAAACTTATTATGTACTACTGTACTTGAAAATAGTGGTCTGGTATAAGTTGGTTATTTGGGATATTTTTCTAAAATTGTGTATTCTTGAAACTTTCTGTTATCTAGTACCATTTAAAAAAACAGGTTTGACGACAAATGCTGACCTGAAATTATATTATTTGTATTTATACAAATATTTATATACAAAAGAGAAACACTCTAACGCTTGAAAAAAAATATTTCAAAATATGTTCTTTTTATGACTTCATATTATATTATCCATCGACAACCAATCCTCGATTTATTTGGAACAGCCCACAACCTACAATGATTTGTGTTTCTTGTAATATATGCTTTTAGGTCCCACAAGAATTCATCCATCCATCCATCAAACGTACCTAAATGGAAGGCTGAAGACACTATGGTTAACATTTATAAATATATTCTCAGTCAAAGACGCCAAATTAATATACCAGAACGAGTTTGTAATGACGAATAATAAAAATGTGCGACAGCAAGTTGTTTACTATATAGCATTTAACAATTATTAGCATATTTTCTTCCAAAAGGCCCAGTTTGCCGTTTATTTGTATAAAAGAGTTTAATTCATTTATGTTGCACCTATTTCACTTCAGGACATTGTTCAAGGAAGACGGTATTCATTTGAAGCAGATATAGTGTTGCCTGTGTAAAGCATGCCGTGAACACCTGTCAAGACACCACACCAAATCACATTATACTGACACCGTGTCAACTAGTCGTGGAACTACCCTTATATTTGCTTTTAAGCAAGTGAGCTATACCCCTACCATTGTTAACGACTTTGGTATGTCGCGACCCGTGATCGAACTCGGCCTCTTTTAGTCTGTTGAAGAAGGTCACCAATGGCCTGGTCAATAAATAAGGGGGATGCTCATTGAATTGCCTATGCCATGATACCCGTTTAGCACAACTAGATGACCTGTCACTTGGTACCACTAGAATCCCTATGACGTAAACATACTACTTTATTGAATGATGCCCATTGTTTAACAGTGTTGCAAGGTACCATAGCATTAAACTTAAATATCTTCAGGAAAGTATGCTCTGACAATACTAAATGCACAGTCAGAAAAAATCTAAATTGTCCCTACATCAACTTTTAGAAGGCTATAAAGGCATTATTCCATCTGAAGAAAATATTAAACTTCATCTGCAAAAAAATAAAATCCGAAATCATAGTAGGACTGCCTTTTACCGTATGAGTACACGTTATTTTTGCATCATACAAGGTGGGTCTGTTTGAGACTATCTCAGGTCTCTTAATGTATTATATTTTAGAACAAGCATTCATTTTCAATCTATAATGACTAAAATCTTGGATTTGTACTTTTCGTGGTCTATTGGGAAATTACACAACTGCAAGCTCTTGTCACAAAATGCAACCCATTTGCAAATGCAAATTGAGTTTCTAGATAAATAAAAAGTCTGTGTTTATGATGATGAGTTTTCTTATACAAATATTATGTCATAACTACGCGTAAGGGAGTGAGGTAATGTCTCACTTGCTAGTTTAATTGAAACACCTATGCAATTTCAAATCATGTCAGCAATAACAATCAATGTATTATATTTGCTGAATACTATGCTATATCATGTTTAAGCACTATGGTAATTTAACATTTTCATCCGATTCGTGGCTTTTCAGGATCGTGAAGAATGTGGTCATAATGGATAAACAAGATCATTTATATCCGACATCCTATTGCATGAAAAGCAGTACTATATACATGTAGTCAAGTAAACATAAATAATTAGCTTGACTAAATTACTGTGCAGCAACTTAACAGGGATATTAAATATCCCAATAATATTATATTCATAATTAGGATTTTATACAGAAAGCTTAGGTTTGGCGAAATATCAAAATAAAGCATTGATTTCTTTCACTATGACACAAACTTTAGTATTCTTATTGCAACATACGATTCACTTTGTTGTAACCATAATAAAACATATCAACATATACATTTATTTAAAGGTGCGCAATTTATGAGAAATTAAAATAAAACATTGTCCACGCTCCTTATTGCCCAAGCCAACCGAATTCTAAAAGCTCTTCCGAGGTATAGTTTCCATAGTAGAGTCTAAATGCTGTTGTCCCCACCCAAATATGTTAAAAGTATGCTGTTGTTTTCTTTCCACGCCTACGCATTAGCTATACTTGAGATGGATTGGCACGTACAGCCCTCATTCGTGTGATAATGAGAGCATTTATATGTATTGAATAATACTTAAATTCATCTAGAAGCTTATTTTCAGGCCACATTTCACTTGTGGTAACATGTAGGTGTGTAGGTTGGTGTTTGAGCATATCATTTTTGGCATAAACATTTTAAAAGTATGCTGAATAAGTGTTTTCTTGCGCCAACATAAGATGCTTATGGATGCGTAAGTTGTGAGTTATTTTAAGACGAATTTGTCACAGTTGGTCAAATTTGCAATTTTTAATGCTAAATGAAACAGCTAGTCTTTATTAGATTGCCACATTTAGGAAATATGAATCCAGCTATGGAAATATTACATTTGAACTTGTTACCATTCAAGAGACGTAACTGTCTTTATTTTTAAAAGCAAATGCGTTCCTACGGTGTTAAACCAGTTAGAGCTTGATATCTTATAAACCTTAATTGGCAAAATGTTTCAGAGCGGCGGTGACCCCTATGAAATATATTTTATGGGGAAAATAGTAATAAATCGTAGCAGTTTTAAGAGACCTTCTTAAAAGGAAAGAATGGAGTATTCGTTTCTTAAACAATGTAGCTTGCAACAACAAAGTGCTGCTTGCAATAATGAAAACGTAGATGCGGTAAGTATCCGAGAACTTGCCATTGCAAATATCATTGAATCATCTTTCAATTACATCAAAAAATTATTTAAGAAATGTAAACGAAAAATGATCTACAGATAATAACAAACAACTTTTTGCAAAGGCTTGAACCGATAGTTAAAAAATGTCATTTCTGTAAAGCTATGAAAAGTGTTAGATTCGGATGCAAGTCATCGAAACGATTTCTCTTTAAAAAAAGCGTTACCCACCAAAATAAGAAATATTCAAATATTTCTACAAAACTATCAAAGTATTGTTGTAATTTAACCGTGCAATTTAAAAATTTTAGGCAGTTTTTGTCCTTGCTCTAGTTAATAACATCATCTATTTGTCCACCAGCCAAATGCACTGGCATGTACTGGTGGGACAACATATTTGTCAAATCATATGAAACGACACCACGGAATCAGCTCTAAGTAAAAAAAGGTAACCTTATGCATACGTTGCTAAAATGAAAACGGGCGAAATGCATGAGTAAAATATTAGTCGTATTAATTGTACTTTAATGTAAATTAAAAATGATGATCCTAGCTACTAAATACTGACATGCAAATATACTTTTAATGAATTCATTTATAATTAATACTACTGATTTGTTTATTATCCCTATCAAATGTTAATTTTATTATCTGTAAAGTCAGATAAGTACATAATTATCTCATCAGGTTGCCGGTATGACTGGACTTGGACTAGGGCTTGCTTGTTTATGACAAGTTTCTTCTGTTTTTCTTTAATTACAAGTATTGTACATGGAATTTTTTTACAAGGGCTGTTCGCTCACAATCACCGACAACTAAATCCAAACCTAGCTCGAGCCCACATGTAACTTAAGCATCTTCAAGCAATCAATTTCTTTTGGCACAGTAGATGGGATTGGCATAGACAAAGAAACACTGGGTAAAAGGAGCCATGGTTTATTATCTGATCAATGATATGTGACTATTAGGCACAGTAGAGAGTCACATATTTAGAAATATGATACGAGTCTCGTTACCACCTTCACTGCAGAGGAACATTTAGTGAAAATGTTGTTCCAAGAATGTGTCAGCTTGCGTCAAAGGTGATCTGCTGGATGCTTAAACTGTTTCCTGAACTAATGAACCGTCTGGTCGCCCACTTGTATTGTAAGTATTACTGAACATTTCATTAACCCTGACATGGAGCTGTGCTCTCAAGCGCTTCGGACGAGACAACTGCCTGTTTCGCACATTGCGGAACACGTTGAGAAATTACTCCGATAAGCGTGTGTCTTTAATGTAGGTACACTGCCTACGGACAATGCTGCCAATCTGAAAGCTGCTGCACAAACATCTAGAACGTAAGACCATATAGCGTGTTTTGTCCATACATTGAACTTGCCTTCAGGGAGAGCACTGGAAAGAGCGAAGGAATGAATCATATTTCAGATAGGATGAGATTTGTTGTTTCATTCATGCAGCGCACAAATGCTGCTGCTTTGCTGAACAAGAAACAAAAAAAAAATGCTACAACTACCAGAAAACAAGGTTATCATCGATGTGGGAAGCCGGCATTATTCCATTTACCTAATGGTCGACAGAAATCTAGTACAAGAAGTAGTAATTCTAGCTTCCCTCACTTATGAAAGTATCAAGAAAAAGCATGAGGGAAAATAGCTGCAGACAGGCAGTGTTCTTGGACAGTATGAAGTTCGACACTGCGAGGAGTTCGTGAAACAAATGGAACATCTGTATCAAGCTAAGGTTGCAGTCTCTGCTCATCAGTACACAGCATTTATGAAATTGAACTCTATTCTGACGAAGCGGTTAATAAAACCTTTCATATGATAATCAAGGATGCTTTTCATAAAGACATTGAGAATAGATACCTGAGTGAGCAAATTGTAGCGTATCTTGACAGGACATCTGCATTTGGTCTTATTGTGACTAATAAAGCTTCTCAAGTTGCCTGGGGCAGACCCTTAGATATATTGATGACCGGACGTTCTCAGCAAGATGTTTAGGTAAAGTCCAGACGCGCATAGCCACAGGTGAGCTATATCTATAGCCAACCTTTTAAATTACTTACAAAGTATGTAGGTAAGTATTGTTACAGTGTACTAAAAAGAATCTACTATTTAATAAATTCTTGACTATATGATATTTTCGAATTTGTATTTCTTTCTACATGTGAATATATTTTAACATTTTTTATGTTTACATATTAATGAATTAAGCAGAACTTTGACCAGATAGGATCACCATTCAGATAACCAGAAAAAATTCAGCTTAGGTGAATGTTAGGTTAATTCAAACATTTCAAAATGGGAACACACTAAATGAACAATTGAGAAAAACACAATTCTACTGTCAATCATAAAAAAAACGACGATAACTAGAGGATCTGATATGAGTGTTCATTAGATACTGAAAGTATAACATACGAACGAGAAATGATACGAAACAAGGCTCTGCCATAGTACCAGTGTATATCTTAAGACCATTTGGACGTTTGTATTTTTCTCAGGAAAGAAAAAATGATTTGTTAAATTGAACCCATCTTAATTCATATATATTGATGATAAGGAAAATTACAATATTTTGACTCTAATTGAGTTACATGTTTTAACAATTATGCCGAACACATCTTTTTTTTTTTGTTTGTTTAAAGAGTACTTCGTCAATCAGGTCTTGCCGCCCGAAGATGAAAACATGATCAATTCAGTAGTTGGTAAAAGCTTTTACCTCATAAACATTTTAAGGAACAAACATGATTTATAGAAAAAGGAGAAAGGTTTTTGCCTCGCACAAATATTTTATTAGACATAACTATATTCAACACTGCTTGTCAGACTTTTATTTTATAAGGAAAACAAGATATATCTGTTTGTCTCGGAAAACAATTGTCGCCACATTTATATGCACTGTAATCTATTATGGATGGCGAGTATTTTGTGCTGTACAAATAATGTTCTACTTTATTGACTTTATCGGTAAACATACTGTAGGAGTATCATATATTACTGATATATATATTTTAGTTGTGTGCCAAATTTTTAAAGTTATAAATTTGTGTTTATTTATAACGTTAAAATGAAACATTTTCATCATGTACACAAGTTCGATGACTCATTAAACTAATGCTATTGTTTATCTCTTGTTTATAACATTTCTTTAAAATGACTTCTCCCCAAAACCACTGTCATAACATTGCCATAGAAAACATAATGTACATGTAGGTATACCTTTAAATATTGTGGGTAGAGATATTAATTGACTGTCATTGTAACAAAGATGGTATGAATACCCGTCTTGAATTTTTTTAAAAATATGCTAAACCGCTAGCTTAATCAACTGAGTTTATATAGATATAGTGTTCCCTCAAACATCAACATTACGTCAGTCATTATACTGACATTACTGAGACAAATTATAATCGACAGACCTTGGAAGAGCTGATAATTGGACTGTTGTAAAATAACGACCTTGAGGGCTTTAAGATAGTTATTTAGGGTTATTTAGGCTAATACAACGGTCATTTAATAGACTTTAGTCTAACTCCGCCATATATTCATAGGATTTTTTGCACTGAAGTGTCCAATACTGAAATATACTTGGATAAGTGCCGAGATATAAAAAAAAACATGATAGGCAAGACCAACAGGGCTTTTAATCTGTGTATTCAAATATATTTCCGTATTGGACACTTGGATGTAAAACGAGCCTTTTATTCCCTATTTATTTATTTTTTTTTTGTTTCTGTTACAATTGATTGTACATCCGTTATTACTTCTTTGGGTTTATAAAACACATATTCTTTATAAACGTATTTGAGTTATAAAAAAATTAACACAGTTTATTCTATATAAATGTATGTCTTCCACTGACATCATTCTGACAAGTCCTTTTTCTCTTTACAATGGAACGGTGACTAACACTACCGCTTATTAAGCTGCTTGAATCGTACTTTTTTATTATAAATAATACATAATGTAAAGCGCTTGCATACGTCGATTTTATCCGGATTCACTTTCGTAAAGGACTTTTTATAGTATATTGTTTGTGTCCGAGATATTGGGATTTCTGTCTAATAACGTAATATATTTGGACAATACACTATCCAATTTGGTTTTGTAGAGAAGGAATACGTGGTACAAATCGACTACTTTGATTGGCCAACAAAACTAATACAGAATAAAAAAGTTTTTAATACAAATTGTGTAAATCGGCAGTCAGATAGTTTTGCTGTTGCAAAACTATATTTTACATAAACACGTACCTGGTTTAGCCGATTTAAATCGAAACGTTGAATGAAAATGACAGTAAGGATTTAAATTTGTTTTACACAGATTGTTAAGCAAATGAGTTCCTAATTGTTTACCAGAATAACAAAGCACAAATACTTGCAGGAATTCATAAATATTTGAAACAGCGTAATTAAAAAATCATATTTCTCCGTCTTCATGATTAATAGCAGAAAGGATAAAGCTTGTTTGCTGGAGCCAAAGCTATTTTCAACTTATTATTAATGGTGACAGAGTTTCTCTTTCACAATTCGATGAGATCATTTTGTCTGCTTTCAATTCACATTATCTTGTCTCTTATCTTTGGAAAATTCTACGACACTTCTTTAGATAAGGTGAAAATTACTAAAACGTCAAGCCAGCTCCAAACATTAAAACAGGAATTCCAGCATTTTTCTTGAGATGAAACATTATTTCTATCTCAAATGTTTTAGAAGAATATGATGTTGCTTTTTTAAACTGCTATTTGTTTTCAGACTTGATGTCTTAGTGTAAATGTAGCTGGCAATTTTTGACGAATTTATTATCTTTGCAATTTAGTTTCTCATCTATGTAACGCCACAGTGAAATGATTTGTTTATAGGGTATACAACTTAATCTGAAGTTGCGACGAAAAAAATTTAAAAAAATGTTTTGGCATGACATAAGTTTCAGCCTCTATAGATATATTGTGATGAATTTGTTTTGTTTATGAATAAATATCGCTGCAGCCTAGTATGATAAGCATAGCTACAGCCAGCTTTTGTGGCGCAGAAATACTCCCAGACAACTGTCTACAATATTTATAATGTTTACAATGCATAATACACTAAGGATACAAAAATAATTTATTCTTCTTCTTAAATACCGTCTCTTTTTGTATAAGATCAATTTTTAGTGTTTCTTTTAAGCTTGCTACATTATTTATACAACCACAATAGTTTTTCTGTACTTTTATATGTACATGCAAATTTAAATAGAATTATTTCTGAAGATTTAGTAGAGGTTCCTGCAAATCGGGATCCGAGAAGGTAATTTTCAACTTCACTCTTAACACAAACCTGTCAGTCCTTACTTAAATGGTAATATAGATAACATGACACATTCAATGATTTGTAGTTATTCTACAGTTTAGTTATCAAATAAGTCAAAATTTACATTTTTAAATATTGTTAGTTCGACCTCAAACTCCACACAAAAGACCGTTATTTTTACATACTTTGTTGCTCTCGACTTCTTGCAAAGTTTTGAATGCATCTTTTCAATCATCTTTTTGTGCGTTTTGAAAATCACGTTCTTAGAAAGCAAATTTTCCCCAACATAATTTAATATACCACTACTCGATGCAAGAAGATACATTTATCTTGAGCCCTTCCCATCATAAAACATCATTAAATAGAATCACCTGTGCCCATTGCTTCAGGTATACAAGAATATTCCTTGAAACTTGATTTATCAATATTCTGAATTTCTCTTGTCTGCGTGTGTTCTTGAAATGTAAAGTGGTCATGTAAATTGATTGATGTATTGGCACAGGTTGAATGATAATCTTAAGCGTGTATATATTTTCTGCTAACATTATTCATTTATTAATTTTATGACACATGCGAAATTTGGGAAAACCAGGTAAATATAGTAAGATATTGATATATAAATACGTTTATTCAATGCAGTATGATTTTCCACAATAACAATAATGTGTTTAGGTTATTACTTTCTTGTAAAATGGGAAACTCTGTTCCATGGTTACTAAAATGACAGCTTACTTAATGCAATACCAAGCCACTGTCAGGCTTACAGAAATTGGATCGTGTAAGCAAACTCATGACGTGTTACTGGTGTTTATAAATGGTGCAATTAATTTATTAGGTAAACCAGCATGCTTTTATTATTGTTGTTCTTTTGGTTTTATAAGAAGACATTGGGGTGGTATCTTTATCATGTAAGTAAAATAATTATGTAGTTTTTGAGAATATGACACTATATTATGAAAACGTAACATATATCTTACCTTCTTCGGACACATTTTTGTTTAAAATTAAAATGAACGATTTATTTTCCTCCTAATTGTGTTCGATATATTTTTTCAATGTTATAAGTATGATTATCTCTTAGTTCGATTATATAAAAATATCTGTTCTCTTTAACTAAATCTACATGTTAACCGTGCTGACCTTGACAACATTACAGTATGGGTTTTTGTCCCTAATAAAGTGATAATTTTATTTGAAGGCGATATCTTCCAGTTTACTAATGGTGCTTTATCTTTCAATGACGTCACTACTTTCGTCATAACTTATAGAAAATATTAGCGCTTGGACATTTTGTATTCAAATAAATCGCTTTTCTTTTCATTGCTTGCATTTGAGACACTCGTCAGGAAGTGCGAGGTTAGAGCTCTGTAAAACCGGTTTAAGCACCCATCGGTCCATATTGCCGACTGACCGTTCGACTGACCGTTCCAAGTCGGTAACTGTCGGGTTTGCTCTTTTCGTTAAATGACTCATCACAAATTTGTTCTTACTTTTCGCTTTGCTTGCATGTGAAATACCTTTGTTCTGTGCCTTTTCGGAGTTTGGTATATGTTGCAATGCTCATAGGACTTTGTCATATATTCTTAATAGTTCTTTCCATAACTCATTCAAACAGTAGCTGGCATTCACCACTGGCTCGACTGTTCCAAAGCGGAAACTGTCGGATTTGCCCTTTTTGTTAAATGACTCATCACAGATTTGTTCTCACTTTTACATTTGGCTTGCATGTAAATACCTTTGTCCTGTGCCTTTTCAAATTTTGGTATATGTTGCAATGCTCACAGGACTTTGTCATATATTCTAATGATGTCATTGCATTGTAAAGTATATAACAATAACACATTATCTCTTGGAAATGGTATTTGTCCGCCAAGTCCTAAAAAAGTATATAGTGCGAAAATGTCCATACATTTTCATTTGAACGTCCCAGCTTTGTCTTATAACCAGACACCTTCAACATGACCTAAGTTCATGAAAGGAGATTTGAATCAGACAGCTCATTACAAGCAATTATCGGGTTTACTTGTATGTCTACATATTATTAAAATAGCCACGTCTTTGAACAAGCATTCGGCTGAGAGACGATTTGTTTATGCCAAACACGTCCTACTTATCCTCCCAATAAAAGAGCACTCCTGTGTTCCAATGACCTCTCTGTACAGCATTCTAGTTCTACAGCGATAGCTTTTCTAAACACTATCACCTGCAAAACAATCTTCATATATTAAATACGAATAGTTTACATATTTACGATCTGATGAAACAAAAGTATGAGCATTGCTAAATGTGACATAATTGATTATATAAAAAGCTGTGTCCTAATTTATTGGGCCATTAATATAGTTTATGTTTTAGTGTTTTGAATTTTTTTAATATAAATGTATTATGTGACTTACAATTTGTATCTGTTATATTCATTTAGATTGTGATATTTCCATAATATGTTTTGCTACACATCACCATTAACAGACGACTGAAAGACGCCTTTCCTGTTTTCCGAATTTGCATGAATCGGACATTTCAGAAAGCTTTGCTTTTAACACCCTCATATTTGACGAGAAAAAATATGCTTGTGTATGCAATTCAAGGAGCTATCTGAGTAGTCGAGAAAATGAAGAATGATTACATTGACTCGTCCACAAATATTTGAGACCAACAAATACACAATGTTGATTTAATAATAACATGTCGTAAACACAGTATCAGACATCGTACTGACTTGAAACGATGTTTAGGTAAGTGAAAGTCGAATGTTGATACATATTTTGTATAAGGCTGTATGATGTTCAATAATCATATCATTATATATTTTAATGCGTATAGGCAAGAAGTCTCCACTTTAGAAGGAATCTTCTTACATATGAAAAAACTGGAAATAGGCAATCATAAAGATAACAAAATTCTACTGAATTGAGGTAGCTCTTTAGATTGCACTGACAAAAAAACGGCCTAATCTTTTGTTAATTTAATTTAAAGCTCTCCAAAAAGATTCAAATTGATTCAGTATTTATACGCTCTGTAAATATTAAATGTTTAACAAAACTTTCCAGCATTGCAGGCTGCTCATTTCGCTTTGAAAACTTTAGCGATTTAAAATTAAATAAAATTTAAATTTAAGAAACATGGCTATCTTGCCAATTATCAGTCCAGAAGGAAATCCTCTTTTTTGTTGTTGAAAATCATAAACTGACATCAATCTTCCAGTGCTACAGTACAGTAAAATAAGCGTTTGTCTCTGTGATGAAATAGGAGAGTTCACCCAGGAGATTGAAGTTCTGGATGTGGTTGTTGTCAGCCATTTCCTTTGAAACTTGCAAAATACTTTTGTTACAGTTTTAATTGCAAATAATTAACGATTGTTTTCTGGCAACTTGACTCGGTTTTAGTCGATAAAAATGTTCATTGGTACAAAAAAAGACTGTAAAGAAAAACTCCTCGCGCATAACATATATTCTTGAGTATTTTTGCTTATAAATTTATCACAGACACCCCAAAGGATGGCCTTGTGTGACGATCAATAGTGTATATTCATGCCCTGTTCGGATTGTTAGGTTGGCACTATATAGATTCCAGATAACAATTTAGTTATTTACCATGTTTTGTTTTTGTGTTTCATCGCACCGACACATTTATGGTCATATTTGCGACGTCCAGCTTATTAATGGTTGAGGAAGACCCCAAACCATGTCTGGGTAGAACCACCGGCGCACTGAGGATAGCTGGACTACCTCCTAAAATGTAACATGAAAGTTCACATCACAAGTCAGCAACTATAACCGCTCGGCCACGGGTGCCACGCTCTGAATATATATATATATATATATATATATATATATATATTTATTTATGTATGTATTGGGTTTATCGTCCCACCAACAGTATTTCAGTTATCTGGAGACGGTTATATATATATATATATATATATATATATATATATATATATATATATATATATATATATATATATATATTGTCAGAGCGGGGCATGTACATTAATTTATTTATTAATTAATTTATTTATTTTATTTGTTATATTTAGAGACAGAGACAGAAAGAGAGAGAGAGAGAGACTCCCAATGATTCGTAGACACTCATTCTTTCCATGATTTTTAAGCCTTTGGCCGAAGAAATAATATGTTTCCGAGTATTTTGTCCAGAACTTTTTAGTTTATTTTTTTATCTGTTTGACTTATAGAGAACATGCTACATTGCAAAGCCAATAAAGCATTATGCTTCAGTAGATAGTCATAACATTGTTAATTTAAACCAGAACTTGTTGCGAAAAAGAGATAATTTTATTTAAAGATTCCTGTGATAAGGGAACAGGCTTTACCCGTATCGTTGCTCTGCTTAGAATGGAAATCTAAATGTTTGGTTTTCAGGATTTTTACTTTGATCCAATGTTAAACATGTTCAAAAACATTCAAACTTTACTTCATTTAAAGTTTTTTTTTGTAAAAAAAAACCTTTCTAATATCTTATATTTCAGTTCACCAGCTGTTCTTAAGATTTATTTGGCTTATATCCTAAAACAATATTTTGTACATGGACAAATGCCTTCTACATCAAACCACGAAAAATTTTATATTCCATTTTACAGTGTCCGTCCTGCCTTTAACCCATGTTAGCGAATGCGTAATGTATATAAATGGTGTACCATGTTTATCAACAATTAAGGTAAAACGTTTTTGTTAATTTTCTTTCTTCTAGTGCATCCAAATATTTGTTATGTCATTGTACCCTCACTGCTTCCTGTAAGCAGTTAGAGTGGTGACTCTGTAAACCACCATACACCGGACCTTGTTTCAAACTTTTAAATCGGTGTAAATAATTGCTTGCATTAGAACGTTTAGGAAATAAAGTAAAAGTCACCAAACCAGGAAAATTAAAAAATATATTAAACACTTGAACAAATGTAAAAACACCAATATTGTTAGATTAAACAGTAAAACACACTTCAATAACAAATTTTTGCAAAGGAACTAACATCTTCTTGCAGTCCTTGAACCGAAACGTACCAGGTTTTATGTGTTTGTTGTTTTTTGTGTGTTAAATTAAATTATTTTAGTATTTGGGAAAGTTTCTGGCAGTAATAGTTTATTAAATTGTATTATAAATGTGCAGTAAACGGTTTATCTAAATCTACGTAGTTGTTTATGTAACATTTTTCATGTATTTTTAAGCTATGTTTTTGGAGTAATTAATACACATAAATAAACGTATTGTTTTCATTCACATTAGTCAGACACGATGCTGCATTTGTAACAATTAACATGATACTGCTTTAAAACTTGTAGACATTTAAAAAATGAAAATCAGCCACAGGGCATTAAAATAAGCGACCATCTGTTTTATTTTGGATTGTTGAGCTGTAATTTGGGGCGAAAGTCAATGTAATCATTGTGTTTCTTTCTTTAAACAGCAGGATACACATGAGCACGATTCAAATTTTATGTTTGATAAACGAACCGGTCTGTCAACATTGTAAGATAATAAATAGCTGATCCAAACAGCATAACTGATTTTGATATCAGCTACACATACCTTGCAACACGTTCATTTTGCTCTTATCGCATTGGCTCTAATCTCAGTTGCAACAAAAAACTATCCAGAGGTGATCATTAACAGCTGGTTTAAAGTGTCAGCCCAGGTATTTGTTCACCATTGAGATATTGCCACGACTTGAAGTGAGTGAATAAAAAAAGCATACTTTTTTCACCAGGGCTTCTCTTCCTTAAGGCAAGGCCAACAGAGTGCAAAATGTTAGGTTCACAGCATGTTTTAACATTTTATATTGGATGTTGTCTTTTGGTAATAGGTAAATAAGAAAAGGTCCTATCAAAATTTAAATGTGACAAAAACACAGAGACGAGACATAACACTAAAAAAGAAAAAAACATCAGTTACCGCCTTGGAAAGGTCAGTCGGAAAAAGGGCCGACTGGGGTGCTTAAACCTGATTTGTGGAGCGCTCCAACCTCGCACTTCCTGGAGGTTTTTCTATCAAACAAACAATGTAAATAAAAATATCCCGTCAGAGTGAAACAACTAACAGTAAGCACCTGCATCGGAAGTTGAAGCAGATACAGAGAACTTATGTACATGTATATAGATAAAACATGTCCAAGGCATGTTTTAAAAGTGTTGGCACAGCTTTTTTTGTAACTTTTTGCATGTAATTACTTTAAAAAGATACTAATTAAGTCCTTAAGCTTTTACATATTTCGGTTGCTGATTTTTTGTTGTTGACCTTGGTGTTGAACCAAGTGACAATTAACAAACATATATTTTATAGTTATAAAAAGCAATCTGCTAGCCATGTAAAATTATAATTTATATGATGGATTTTGAACGTCATGTTCCTTTTAATTCCAACAATAACTTTGTTTTGGATGAGCGCTGCAGGTAATGATCAATTGGCATTAAAGTGTAATGGTTTTGTGCTTTGCGCAACAATAGCTCGTTAACAGCCTTTGTACATGGGCGTATTGAAGTTGAAGACACATGGTTCGACAAATACAATATGATTTGCAGCTTTGTTTTATGCAATAATATAATAACCAGTAAATACAAGTAAAGGATCAAAATTATCAACAAGTAATAATCAGACAAAGAAAGATCAGAATTAACGTACAGTTCATACAGTTGTAAGGTCAATGTTAAATCTATAAGCTCTATTTCTTTAAGCAAATATGTTGCAAAGGTTTTATTGCTGTTGGTACCAATGTTTAATTCTATTTTTCCTTTTATAGCTTTATTCAAAATATTTTAATGACGATGAACAAGGACACATTTTTTTAGGATTATTTATTGAAACAATAATATGTTTGCTTAAAAGATTCATCCGTATTTTTGTTAACAACAGATAAGCATTGGATTGTGCCAACAGTATCAGAAAACCTTTTGTTCGCCTTTGTGCGGTAATTATAAACATCAGATATATGCAAGTATATAAAGTATTAATCAATAAAATCCACAACACTCCCATAATTCCATAATCGTCTTACATTCCAATATCTATCGGATACTGTCGTGAAACAACTCCACAGCAATAAAAAATAAAATCAGCATCACCAATATTTTATGTCAGATACATTCTTAAATTTCTTCGTTAAACCATGTAACCATTTAAACATAAAGCCCAATCACATTTACAATTCTAATAAATAACTATATAGGGCATTGCCTTATGAATATACTTTCACTGCATTAGAAACCAGATTTAGCACTAAAGTGAGAGCACACCGAAGGTATGTCTAAAGTTATCTGATGAGTTATGGTTAATTTATCTTGAAAAAAAAAAGCAATACATTACAGCTTACTAGCTCATGTCGGGGTAAAGGTAAAATATAATTGTCTGAAATACTCTCAGTTCTAGGCTGTGTAGCGTCTGGTCACATTTTCATGAGGGGTCTATGTATAATTATACGTCAACCACACCCTGAAGCAGATCTAAACATCCTTATTTGGGGGCTATATCCTTATGTCACGCCCGGTCTTGTGAAAATAAGCGAGGCTTTTTAACTTCTTGAAAGTGTATTTTCTTGACAGTGTGAGAATCTTAATAAAACCTACACACAAACCTTATTACAGGTTATATAACATGTCAACATTTTTTTCGAAAGCTACAATATTAGGAAATAACTTTAAACATTGTATAAAAAAGACAATTGATAAATTTGAAACATTTACAAATTACCATATTACGCAGCATCGGCATGTATCTGTTAAATGTATCTTTTAAGGCGGTAACTGTCGGGTTTGCTCTAATTGTTAAATACTCATCACATATTTGTTCTCATTTCTACATTTGGCGTGCATGTAAATACCTTGGTCCTGTATCTTTTCAATTTTTTGTATATGTTTCAATGCTCAGAGGACTTTGTCATATATTCATCCCCGCACGAACAGGGTACTACAACCATTTACTCGTCTCTGGCCACTTTCTTTCTTGATTCAAAAGGTTAACTTCATTTACTATTTACGTTTTTTATGTCTTCTTATCGAAATAATACCTATCTCTCTTCTAAACACTATGCGGACATTATTTTTCAATGACGTCACTACTTCCGTCATAACTTGTCAAACAAAACGTCAGCGCTTGGACATTTATTCAAATGGATAGGTTTTCTTTTCATTGCTTCCATTTGAGAAACCCATCAGGAAGTGCGAGGTTAGAGCTCTGTAAAACCGGTTTAAGCACCCCAGTCGGTCCATATTGCCGACTGACCATTCCAAGGCGGTAACTGTCGGGTTTGCTCTTATTGTAAAATGACTCATCACAGATTTGTTCTCATTTTTTACATTTGGCGTGTATGTGAATACGTTGGTTCTGTGTCTTTTCAATTTTTTGTATATGTTTCAAAACTCATAGGACCTTGTCTTATAATTTTTATTGCCAATATACAGTATATATTTTCATCTGGTTTACGAAATATGTCCAACAAGACCATTTCTATGTGAGCATCTGATAAATAAAACAACGGTGGATAGCATCTTTTGTCGAATACATTATCTACAAGATATACAAAATGTTTCACGAGGTTTAGCAGCATTATATCTGATAAATATATGAAACCATTAAGGTTTCCTGCAAAACTTATATAATAAATCACATGGTGCAAGTAAGATGAAAATCAAATGTGACTAATGCAAAGTTTTTATCAAGGTTTATTTCACATTACTCCTCTTAATATTGTATTGCATAATCTATTCAGAATGAAGGAATTTCAAACTGCAACAGATCAAATTTACTAATTAAACCGTAATAATCAATCTTTTTTTCTTCTTGACCAAGCCTAGACTCTTTTTCTCCTTTTAACTAGCTTTGTAGTCACAATTCATTAGACTATTGTTGCACAATGTGACTACCTCTACAATATAGAGGGGAGATTGTCTGCGAGTCAAATTAGATTTTGGACTGTTCCAGACATGCTATACCAAGTTTGACATTCTTTTGGGTTAATTCAGAATGATTTGCTACAGAAATAATGATATAATGGAAATGTATTGGCTTAGGCATTGTATAAATTGGATATCGGATGAATACTTGCATTAAGTTTGCCCTTTTCAATGTTTCTCTTTGAGAAAAAAAAACTTATCATGCTGCAAGTAAATATTTTTGCATTAAGTTTTATTTGGACAAATGCAGAAAAAAACGTTAAGTAGCTCTCTGGTAAGAATAAGTTTGAATACATTCAGGTAATTGGTTAAAGTAACTGTCAGCCTGTTATCGCGTTTTTATAATATTCTGGCATATTGTGTAGACCTTGAGCAGCCAGCTTCCGTTAAGAGCTGTCTCATCAGGTCTCCATTTCACTAAGAAACTAAGCTCAGAAATCTCCCTTTCACAAAACTAATTCAACTTTTAGGACCCTTAGAGAAAATGGGATTTTAAGATTTTTTTTAGTAATAGGTATATTACAAGTCATAAGACATAACTTTGACAAAATGAAGCATGATAGCATGATAGTGTTCCAAAACCTTCCTTTGTAAGCAAAGAAGCGCTTGATTTTTTTATTATTTTTGTCGTTGTTGGTTTTCTATAGATGAGGGGACTGGGCTTATGTGCTTATGAAAAGAGCGATTATGGGCATATTTATCACCACGCCTATTATAACTTTACTGAGAGAGTAATCTAGCAAATATAACACATTTACCATGACTTATCATGTTATCTTCTTGTATATCAATCCGGTGGTCTCATGAATTGCAGATATGAACTTTTAACTTTTAGAAATACAAAATTTTAATCAGTTAATTTGTAAATGCGATACAGCTGATTGCAACATGGGCCTCTCTATGCAGTCACAGACTTGCCATACCAACAGTGTTCTGCCAAGTCTGGGTCTCGTACACTTACATAAACTTAATTGTAATCAAGCCTAAAGGTGAGCACACTCGCCATCTTATCTTCTGCGCATTCGTGTCAACCTTCACCACCGGACTCAACCCTATCCACTCATGTTATTTTCCTAGCCTTTAGATCCTCTTGCACACCATGAGACTCAGTTTAAACACCAACGATAGTCTTACATACAAAAAAATAATTCTTAATGTAAATGTACGTCTTAGCATATTTATTGCCATAAGCTTTTTAAGCATGTCCTTATTCTGTGCCGTGTTTTCACACTGTTATCGTTGATTGCACAATAAAAATATTGCCGGCCTTAAAGATGTTTGTATTGTGTGTCATACACATATCTTCATGTTATCTTTACTTTTTTAACTTGAAAAAGTTTTAGCGCCACCACCCCAGCTGATACCGATCTTAACAACACATAGTTAAGTAGCACCTGCATACACATTTATCATCACATAAAAATCTCTAGATTCCCGTCTTGTATAAAAAGTTCAATAAAACTCAGAGCATGGTAAAATGCTTCTGTTGCGCGTAATATGTCCGCAGTTGATTAAACAGTTACAGCTCCACATGCTTGTCAAAATTGGAAATAAAGTGGAAATAAACGTGATAGTGGGCGTAGAACATGAGAAGTTTGCAAATTTATAGGGATGAAAGTCAAAATGTAGTTTTCAAATTATGGCATTACTGCATGTATTTTAAGGTAAAACGATGCATGTACTTCAAACGTAATTTCTTTATATATATTAATTACAGTTTTTTTCTTTTTGCAGCCAATAATGAACTTTAACATAACCCATTGGTGGAATCAGTAAGAGCGGATATGTTTGTTACATGTTAAGGCCTTCTATCTTTATAACAAGGCCCAGTGCAGGACAAATTGGTCGCTGTTTTGTCATTTGTGGTCGGAAAAGAGCTGCAAACATGGTGTAATTATTTTTATTTTAATGCATTTTGGACAGACACAAGACAGCAATGCGAGAGTAAACACTTCTGTGTACACTTCAAATGTTGGGTTAGACTTCTTTGTAATATAATGTAAAACATAGCTGGCTTATTAGTTTTTTAAAGTGCAATTTAGGCTATATTTCTTTAATAAAACTTTAAAAAAATGAATCATTGATTTAAAACGATAATTTAAATCGTTTCAAGCAAGTGTGTCATCATATTATGTTTCAATTTTATGGTAGCTATTAGTTTGGGGTAATATTTGTCATTTGTTTTGTTGGTTGCTGTCAAAAAAAACTTAAAAAGAAGCTTAAGACAAGATGCCATGTGCGTTGTTGTGTTAAGATCTCAATATTTGTTTGAATATTTTTCTTTTTTCAGAAAATAAGAATTCTTTAAACTCGAATCCAGTCTGGTCTGTCGAAGATCTTTCTTACATCTAATTTTCTGCTGATTTTAATAAAATAAAACAGACTACAGTTAGTCCTTAGTTGCTTTATTGTTTATAGCGCTTTCCAATTCATTTAGATAAAATTCCTATGTAATTTTAACAGGATATAATGCTTTTACGTTCTTATAAACAAGAGTACTGTCATTTATTTGGACATTGCATTCTTTTATATGATGCTTTTAAATAATATATGCTTGCCTTTGGTGACTGTTATGAGTAGTTTTATCAGCTATAATGTATACAAGATTTGATGGTGTTGTTTTGTATACAATTTCTCATGTAATCATTTGTTGCTGGTTAAGTAGGCCGTTGGTTATTGTGATGAAGAGGATTGACTTATTTCAAAGGTTCAAGCTTTATAATTGACTTCTTTTCCTAACCTTAAGTACCGTTACTCATTAAAGGAGTCCCCTTAACAAGGTTATTGTAGTAATAACTAAATAACTAAACCCGGAGCGTAAGTTAATACATCATTTACTCAAGAAAATACATTACTGTAAAAACACTAATATTACAGTACGTTCGTATACTCTCATAATACATGGGGGTAAAGTAAACAGCTTGTATCAAAATTACTATGGATATTTTGTCGTTTATACATTGTATGCAACATGTGTAATATATCACCGTTCGGCTGGCACATCAATAATTGCCCACTATGGTTGTAAAAAATCTAGTAATATAGACCAGTTGGTCGCACCTATGGTCACATATATAGTAATTGTTGGAAATTTGGTACCGACAATGGACTTAGGGACTAACGTGCTTTGTGCCTACGTCCAGTTGTGCAAGTAGAAAAATGGATAAATTGACTCCAATTTAAACACCTTTTTGACAAACCTTTACCATCCTTTAGTGCTACAAAGAGGCTATTGTTACATTGACTTCATTGCTAGTAATCAGTAGTAGAGTGGTGTTCAGAATATATTTATGTTCTTCCCTCGTCATAACATGTTGCCCGTAATATAAAGTTAACAAACAAATTTTAATCTACTGAATTTACTAAACTGTGTGATCAGTTTTCCTAGAAATGATCTAAAGTTGTAAAAAATAAAATATATTTAGTCTAATTTCATATGATCAAGACTTATCTTACATAACAATCAATCAATGCAAAAGCTTAATTTAGAGCTATCATTTTCTTTAAGCTTTAAAAGAGTAATTACTCATACAAAAAAGCTACAAAGCCCAAAGGACGTCTCATACACTTTTAAATTAGGTATCTTTCTCTTTCCTGTTGATTTAATAGTCCTAGTTTCAGGTAAGGACTCCTGACCCTTGCAAAGAATGCATGAGATTAGTCTTTATCGCCGAGAGTCTGGTCTGAGTCTATTTATTAACAACCCAATGAGTCATGTGTATAACCATGTCCATATGAAGCCATTTGTCTTTTCCATAGACAGACTGTTACTTACTGCGGAAATCATTACAAGACTGAAGCGGTCTGATGCCAACAGCTCAAGTTTAGATGGTTTCGATTGGTGCAATCAAACCCTAGGATATATCAACTTTAGTTTCTACAGCCTAGGGGTTTGTTAAATATAAAACATGCTTAACATCAAGTAATTACATGTACATATAAACGTGTATTGGGCTTAATAAGCAGTTTTCCTTGCATCGTACGTTTTGGGTAGAGTCAAAAAAAAAATTAAAATGTGTCTTTTCTAAGACTGGTAGATCATCAAGCGTTCCCTAACTGATGCCTAGATTATCTATATCTTGTCCTGGAAGTACAAAATCACGGATCTCTGAATGACACTATCTTGCATATCTTTCATCAGGAAGCAGTACTTGTTTCACCATTAGCCTAGATTACCAGATAATGGATTATGTCAATACAGATTTCAAATAACTATTTACTAAGTCCTGATTGTGTGTTGCAAGAAAGTGTCGGAATGTGTGATATTTCTAATAGTATGTCATATAAAAATAGCATGCTCTAGTAATCTACCATTCATTTTAAATAATAATTTGCTTGCTATCAACGCGTCGTTGAAGACAACATTAAGCCGGAAACAATTCAGACTCGTTTCTGAAAAAAATTACTTTTAAATTGACTTTGGGAAAGAACAAAATTGAACACAAAACATTTATGTCAAATATTATTATTTGAATCAAACACACCCGCACACACACATACACGCTCGCGCACGCAGACACACACAACAGCAGCCACACGCACACTTCGTGAACAGGGCGATCGTTAAATATTTTCTCCATATTGAATGTTTTTGTTTCCTCTATTAATCATTTGTTTTGTATGTTATATAACATTTGAATCTTTTTTTAAAATCATACAACAGTCGTGATTAGTAACATGATTTCTGATATATATGTACCTATCTCCAAACAGGCCCACTGCCCAAAGAAATTTCAAATCTATTTTAGATGCATTATGTTTTATATACCTTGTTGTAATGACATGATTCACGCCAATTATAAAATCCATATGCAATCCAACAACCTCAAAGAGTACATGTCGTTATTTAACAGATGTCATTATTTTTATATTTCATTCACGTTACAAAATTGTCGGAATGTGGTTAGTATTTGAATTATATTTTAGACATTAAAATAACCATTTAAATAACTTGTTTGTGTCTTTCTGGCGAGTTATGCATTGTTTTGGATTCATGCTAACAAAATCAGGTCTAATTTTCCTATCAAAGGCCTAAAAGAAGTCCCACTCATAAGTTGAAATTAAATAAGCTTGATCATCAAAACTAGTTACACTTGTCTGGTGTTCAGTGAACTAGTATACCCAGTGGAAGAATAAGCCATCTGTATTATTGTCATAACTTACGGTATTTTGTGTCATCAGATTGTCTCATAATGTCCTTCCCAATAAATAAGTTGTTTTGTAGTATCTAATTGATATGATATGAGAATCTGCATATCTACTGCTGTTAATGGATTTTATTCTCATGTCTACTTTGATAAAAGAATTAGCACACATATAATGTCAGTCAAGATAGTCATTTTATTCTGTAGTTTAACATACCCAGTAAATGCCCGATTAACTGTTTTGCTGTTATAATAATTAAATCCGTATTTGTTGTTGCACTAAAATAACAATAAAGACAATGTGATAAAAATATATGTACTCAATATTTTCGTTGTGTCTTTCCTCGTTTTTATCTACCAGTTCAGTAATCCGTGACACTAGGAATCCAAAAGCAAAGACCTGTGCTTATCAAATGTAGTAGGATATATACTCATGTAAGTTCATTGATCAAAGATAATTTTCTGTCAGTTGTGTTCTTGACCCAAGCAGAATTGTGACGCAACCCGTAGAGGTTAAGTAATAGAGAGAGAGACAAATAGAGAGAGGTCAGGAATACTCCAAATCTTACAAATAAGAAAATATGAGAAAGTCCTATGAACATAAACAACATATACCAAAATTTGAAAAGACACGGGACAAATGTATTCACATGCAAGCCAGGTGCAAAAACAAAAACAAATCTGTGATGAGTCATTTAAGAAAAATAGCAAACCCAATCGTTACCGCCTTGGAACGGTCAGTCGGCTATATGGCCCGACTGGGGTGCTTAAACCGGTTTAACAGAGTTCTAACCTCGCGCTACATGACTTCTTAATGCTTTTTTGCATCAGTCAAAAGCCTTCTTCGACTAGACTATCTCAATCAGTTTACTGCATTTCTACTCAGCACAGCCATAAGGATGTACTTGGTTAATGTTTATTCAAACTATGTGCTCATATCTTAATAAGAATCAATTTAGTTATTTTGAAGGAAAAAAACACAAAAAATACAACTATATTTTAAATGTGCAAAATACGTTTGAAACGAATAGTACATGTTTAGAATTTCAGGTTTGTTGGGCATTTATTTCTTCAAAAATATACAGCTTTTGTCTGTATTTTTTCATAAGTTTATTTACCTTTTTATATCAATGTGTATATGATGTTTTTATGACACAATAATTTATCAAGATAGCCCAGTTCCCCTTTGTAGATGTTTCCCATATATTCTCTATGATTTGCAACGTTGTATTTGGGTGATAATCTTCACATGTTGCGATTTTTTTAAGTTTTTATCTAGTTTTACATCAATGTTTATAGGAATTTGTATGACACACTTCATAATTTATCCTTTGTAGAGATTTCCCATATATTCTCCATGATGTGTGCGGTTGTACTTGGGTGGCAATCTTCACATATTAAGATAATTGTATGACATCTGATAGAAGGTAAACGAAAAGTAAGGTATTATTTCATAAAGAACATGTGCTATGAAAGGTTTCATAATAATCATGTTATTGAAATTAATATTAATAGAATTTGTATATACATGAAATCAGTTATTTGAATTATTAAAATGTTTTGAAATTGCTTTTATTTATTGATTAATCCTTTTTGCAGCCATTGTTTGAGTACGGTAATTGTTACGTTTATGCCTATTCTTAAATCTAACATTTTTGCTGCTTAAGTTAGGGTACGTTTGGCAGAATAAACCATTCAATTCAAGATAAAGTGAGCATGAAGTTAAGGTATTAAGGTATTATCGAAAAAGATTAATTCAGTGCTCAGGGAGAAATTTGAAGCTTAGTTAAAACAGATTTATTTCTATAACCCAATTATCAGATATAGGGGTTTGGCATACAAATTGCAAAACATATTTGATTGTAAATCTTTATTGTTTTAAGCTGTCTTTATGAGAGTTAAAAAATATACATATATTTGATTGCATGAGAAACTTTGACGAAGCCTTTCTTGAATACTATAACTTGTATGCGTAATATTACGGAAAGGTGTGTTTTGCTGAGTTTTTAACCTTTTTATTACACGCACAGCAAAAAGACTTTATGTGATTATTACCGAAAATCTAATAACATAAATTACAGGTTTTAAATAAGTTGATAAGACACCAGTTTCACCTTTTTAATTATTTAAAAGCTATAGTACAACATTGACAAATTGTTTGTATAAACAAAGCAACAATAAGCTGCTTGAAACACAATAATGATAACAATAATGGCAAGTATTTCTTATTTTTATCACTCTAAGTATGTCCCAGTGAAATGTCTTATCCCATAGTAATGTTAATTTTACAGTCAGTCTTTTCATCGACCACTTTTACGTGAAAGAACAATTCGTTTTATACTTTTATTGCATTGTTTAACAATAATGAGAGACTTTTCTTTATTTACTGTCCAAAACCTCTGCCCGTTGGTGACATCCCTACAGTCAGAGAGCTAGAACCCCCTTTGATGTTTGGTGTTGATAAGTCTGCTCTGGGTATGAACTCGACTCAATTTATTCATACATATTGCTATGCATTTTACTTAATGCGCTATTAAAATATACTTAAAGAAAATAAAATTAAAGACGTGTCACTACAGAGCAATCCAAGTAAGAATGCTAATTAGTACATGGATATTATTTGTTGATCAACCCGTTTAAAAGTGTCTCGATTGACAATAAAGCATTACTGTCACGCATTATGCACAATTCACATGTAGTTTTAACTTGTTATTGGCTATCGCATTTTTAATTCGAAATTTTGACAGTGGTTATCTCCAATACAATTTAATATTCCTCTCACGTTGTTTGTTGTTTATTTGCCTAGAAGAAATCTGGCAGAACATTTATAACTTGAATGGTACTATGCAAAAAAATAGGTTAAACAATTTATGCATCGTTTGTATTGCTGCACGAATGTAATGCTTCTTAATTAAGAAACTGTCAATAATGTTATAGGATACAGTATTGCTTTAATTGTTTTGGGGGCAGCGTGCGTGGTAGACAAACATAATATTAATATAAAAGTATTTTACAGACGTGTTAATCGGATAGATCGCAAAGCAAATAGCTTCTGGATAATGGTAGAATAGAATCATAATGGAAGAGTGAAAGTAATAGAGACTTTAAACAATATTTATTTTTAACAATAAACATTTACTTATACGTATCGTCTTACGATACTATGGCTATGTCAATGTTATATATCCTTTAACAAAGTTTTCAATGCTGCTTGTCGTGAACCTCGTGTTCACCCTAGGCGCGTTTGAGCTGCTTATTAACTTACATTTACTTATGTATTTTGCAAGAATTAAAACGTGATTTCCAATATATGTTTAGATACTAAAAAATAATCACCTCGATTTGTATGTCAAATAAATTTATCTGGCGCATGCTGTTTCCTGAGTTGGTTTGTTTTTATTTGAATACAGTAAACATTGAGAAAAGTGTGTGTTTTTTCTCTCAAGACATGCACACAAGAGTATTGGATAAAACGCTCCTTGTAAGTCCATAACAGGAACAAAACATTAAGAAATCACTTCATTACAGAATCAACAAATACAATACCTGATTTATCTTCATTACCGCTCTACACAACAACAGTGTGCATTGTTTTGACATGCGTCTTTCACACATTGTTAGGTTATATTCGGTGGTGTACTTTTAGCATCTTTTTTAATTTTAAGTGGTCTTGTAGATAAATTTCATTTACAATGTTTTTTGTCAGGGTTCAGTCGGTCAAGTGTATTTTTAGGAATAGTGCACGTTACTTTATTAGCTTTCCTATAAAGGTATGGTAGAACCTCTTTTCCTATATCATAATTATGACGTGTACATACAGACTATATGAAGACAATAACATACATTTCTACAATTTTGATATATGAGTAAAGTGCTAATTATACTTTATATTAGCAATTAAAGTAATATGACAATATGGACTTTGTTTTACTTTAAACTTTATTAAAACATCATTTGTGTTTATTTGTATACCTTACACATCCGCAGGTGGCACTCAATCATTTAGAGCCAATGCAAATCAGTCGGTCCACACGAACCGTCAGGGGGCGCACATTATCCTCAGGGGGCGCATATTATCTTTACCATGATAATCGTGCAGCACAACAAGACCATCTGTCCCAAAATACTACTACTCAATAAATATTTTTCAAAAGTCAAACATAATATAACGAGTAATGCTTTACCTTTATTTAATAAAGTACAATCAAACCACAGTTAATATTTTCCTCACAATGTTAGGAAATTATACAACTGTTCTAAAATTCGGCAAGCTTTAGAAAAATATTCTATTCAATAGATTCTTGGTTGCCTTTAGATCGGCCCTTTCTTAGTATTTAATGTCCTGTCAGATTAAATGTTTCTAAAAGTACGAATATATTTTCTCTAGAAGTCAGTTTTCAAACCAAACTGTTAATGTTAATGTAAAGAATGCGACTGTAATACATTCCATCTTTCATACAAGGTGCACCAGTATCAGATATTATTATTTGTACTAATATTTTAATTTCACTCTATTAATTCCAATCTGCATATTAATGTAATCTACTTTTTCCATGTTCATCCTCATTTGTAACGTTACAAAAGTTTCTTCCACAAAATATCAAACATCATTAAAGATAAAAGGCGTTTTAATTCATGAGGATGTTGACGCCATTTCAAATAATCGTAACGAATTTTCGATCAATTTATCTTAGCAATCTTTCATAATTTGCTAGTCACGAAAGAGGAATAGGGCCATGCTTTACTGTTAAAAAATATCAACAAAACAAAATTCGAGCCTATGAAAGCAAAAATGTTGTGTGTTTTTTTAATTAACTAACAGGAGAAAAATAGAATAAAATATAAACTGTTCGAAGCATTGTGATGTCCGCAGCACTAAAGAAAATAAACTTAATCTACTCAAACATTTTTTTTCACTTGTGAAGGGATTGTGGTTCAGTTTCTAGAGCAGAATGCCCTCCCTCAAATGGCCACCCTGTGCTAGTATTGCAAGGTAGCACTAAAAATAAATCATTTGAAAAACTTGTTCCTCTTAACGGAAACAATGGATGTATTACCTATGCAATTATATGTAAATTAGTTTAAAAGGTTAATGTAAATAAACTTAACAATTATATGAAAATTAACTTAACAAGTATATGTAAATTAGTTTAACAATTATATGTTAATTTAAATATAACAGTTTCTTCATTGTTTTACTAAACGAGTTTCTACACTCTACTTTCTACTTATGTTGGCTGGGCAATAAATCCTGTAAAATGCATTTAAACTTCATCAAAACACACACAGAATGCTGTCAAATATCTTTTGCAACTAATCTTACACTTCAAAACGTATTTTGATAAAAACCTATCGATATGTGCATCTGATCAATTGCTCTGAACTTATAAAATGAATTGTGGCCACTCTTAGTTGACCAGCCTTGTATAAATTGGGCTTTGAATGGTTCTTTTCTTTTTATTAGTTGTCTAAATACTATAAAATTCTTAAACTTAATTTAAAATGCATTTCAGAAATATAGAGTTCTATGAGAGTTCTACCACTGCAAGGCTTTAAATTGTGATTTTAAATTGTATGCTTTTGTTGGTATTGATTTGTCTTATCATACCTATATCAGAAAACTCTTTATTTTACACGCAAGGTTCAGTAATATTGGCCAATGATTTGGCATATATTGCTATCTCTTGTGTGATAATAAAATCATTTGTATGTATTAAATGGTTATTTTATTCATCTGGGGATGGAAGTGGGCTCATTATAGTCCATTTTACTTACTTAAGCTCCAATAGATGGCTCGTAGCATGATTCGGAGCGTATCGTTTTGACAGTGGAAGTTTTGAGTGGTGATTAAAATGATCTAAGCTACTAGTCTGTTCCACTTAAGCGACTTGCTCAGAATATGTCTTTTCGTAAGCCCAAATAGTAAACCTTTCTTCAACTACAATAAATAGCTTATTTGTAGAAAAGGTTCAAACTACACGTAGGACAATAACTGCCCTGTGTCAACGATAGTCATGAATAGGACAATGATCTAGGTAAGGTATAAAAAGTGCAACGATCAACACGATTGTGACGCAATACTATCAATTAACAGGAAGAAATTGTGTTGTTATATGCGATATGAAGCCAAGCTAAACTAAGATTATGTGTCTTGAAATGGACATTCGCACAAGAAAGTGTTTTGCTTCATATTTATCAAAAATGATGTAACCAGTATAAAACACATGTTTAATTTACAGTTTTACAAAGGATGGCGTGTTCCGTAATAACTTTGTGTAAAATATTGATTTGGACCTCGTAGAATATTAAGATGTTTAAATACTGGCAAAGGAGAGTCTTTCGGCAAGGTGAGAAATGCTCTTATAGCTTTAATGTGAAAAACTTGCAATGTGCATCAAAGTGGTCAGTAGTCAAAGCGATCTTTTCCAACTGCCGGTTCAAGTCTAGAAAAAAAGCTGTTATTTCTGTTGTCAATCCAAAGGTACTATTTGTAGATGGGTCTCGCCCTGACACGTAATTTTAATTGTGTGGTGTAGTGTTGCTGATCTTAATTGTGTGCGCATTAAGTTGCATAGAAGATATTTTAATATCTCTTTGTACTATAAGGTTTGCTGTGTTGAATCAAAACGGTTAGCAAAATATAAATTGTACACATAAAAAAAAAACGATGAAAAAATATAATCTGTATGTAATTTGGTTGACGTTTAAAACAAATAAGATTTTATTAGAAAATCGATGGCTGAGAAAGAAACTCGACCTAGAGATGTTTGGTTTCAAGGAATATTTTTACCACTAGATCATTAGCCATTGATGATTATTCGGCGTAATTTACTGTCAATGGTTATCAGTTACGAGCTTTATCGGTCACGGACTGAAACCGAATAAATCTTTATATTTCAAAGACGTTTGAGATCATTTACGAAATGAAGTGAGTTTAATTTTTATAAACCTTGAATATCAGCGACTGTAAATACCTTCCTTTTGGTATTTCATAAAGATTTTAAAACACGTGATGATATTTCGTATTATTCACAAAACTGCATATCTCGAAAACGAGAACAACCTACGTGTGACGAGATTTACGGATGTAAGGGATTTGGAAATGCCGACATTTTGGCCGATACTGTGCAGCGACATTTCTATCATTATAACGGGTGTAAATAATACGCTTTTCTATAGTTACCTTTACTGTTTCAAAAAGCACATGTATATTGTGCAAATCGTGTTAGACTGTTGAATGGTAGTCAGTGCTAACATGTTCCATATGTTTTAAATGGTAACGAATCAAATCAATAGCCTAGCATCATTGATCTGGTATTTATTAGTTTTCGACGACGTAACCACAACGACTGGAGATCGTTTGTTCTCACATAAACATCTGCACGGAATTACGCGGTTCTTTAAACAGTTTGTGAACAGATAACAATTTATGGAAATCAGTGTATATGCACGAATGTCAGTTAAATGTTGCCAAACAAGTACATGCTTAACTTTCCTATTGTCATTGATTATTCAATACGGATACCAACATCAGTGAATCTGTCCTTACCAGTAGTTGGAAATCATGTTGCGTATATATTGTCAGGGAAGACGCTTGTAAAAAGAACACCGTTTTATCATACTCTCGCTATAAAATGTTCATAAATATTTCGCAACATTTTGTGTGTGTTTTTACAGTCAATCAAGACAAACTCTATATTTTATCATTCTTCATTAAATCATATCTCCAACATAATACGCAGGAAGATGTGAGACAAGCATTACAATTTGTTTGCAAAAATTTTGAACAATAAGCAGTATAAGTTAATTTCCGTAACAGCCTTAAGATGTAAGATAATGTAAAGTTTTCAAACCCAAATATATCAGGTTTATTTTCATTAAAGTGCAAGGCCCGGATGAAAAGGTAATCTTTAAATAGTCTCAATGGATTTTGTTTTTGTGGTGTATTATTGTAAAGAGACGTTCATTAATCTTCATATGGCTTATGGCTTTGCATTTAAAGCACAAAAGAAGCAGGGACAATACATTTCGGACAAAACTAAATACCATTATAATGTCATATTTATGAAGTACCTGAATCACAATCTAGGCCTATAAATTAATGGCAGATGATTTCTATACGGAAAACGCCTTATTTTCACCATGGTTCTCATAGTAATAGTAAGTGTATGCAATTAGTTTGAGACAGATCCCATTGGAATCTCTAGTAATTTTTTTTATTCATGAATACAAATTCCGGATTCACAATGTTTCATTATATGGTCAAATTAATTGTGTATTATTAACTTAAGGCACCTGACCGGAGTGAAAGGTTGGCAATTTACGAAAATCTTCGAACATTATCCAAAAAGTTGCAGGTTAAAAGCATCTGTCAAATAGATTTCTGAAAGAAAAATTGATGAAGCTTATACTAAAAGCCTTTTGCTGTAAAATTGTTTACAAATTTGTTCTAATATAGAAAAATATCTTACATATATACTGTTTGGTATAAATTATGATACCTTGTGAAGTTGTATATAGTAAAACAAAGAACCTCAGGCTGATTAAAAGTTCTCAAACTGGTTAAAAGTACAGCTGTTTCCAGAAGCTTGGCAAATTGCTTTACCAATCACTTTTGTTTCTCTCACTTTGTGTGGGTGTTACCAAGGCTTTTGGGGGAAATAAAATCATCTTAATTACATCTTAACTGCAGTCATGTATCGAGTTTCATTCAATTGTTCCTTCAATATTTTCTAAAAAGATACATTTTATGATCATCTTGGCATTTATTCAAACCGATTATAAGTGCTGTCTGATGTCTGCATAACGTCTGATGACCTTTATCTATCCACAGTTCTGTCATGATTGCTTATTCTGTAAACGCACGAGAAGTTACATAATAGGAAAAAATAACATTAAAGTACAGAGTTTTTAATGTGTGTAGTGTGGAATATGTTCTGCCATTTAAATATTTGAGTAGGTGGCTTTTATAGTTAATTGGTTTCATAAATTCGCAAAATTTATTGTCCATTGGAAAGAAATTCATCTCGCTGCACTCAGATTGTCATAATGAGTTAAGCCAGGAATAGCTTATGTCATTTAAAAAGATGGCTAAATCGTTGCCAGAAGTCTGCAAATAAATGGTACATGGTATGTTCTGTTGTTTTCTCATGAATTAATTATCGTTTTTTTTAAATGTGAAATTGTTTCTTTAAGTATTTGCGAAAACTATATAACATTTTAATTTTTAGCGTATGTTAATTGGTTTTCACTCAAAATCAATAAATATAAGGTCGAACACGATGCAAGCTAAGATATTAGACGACTTGACTGCAAGTTTATAAAAGGTTAAAATTATTTAATAAGAATATATGAAAAAGTCCTATGAGCATTGCAACATATACCAAACTCCGAAAAGGCACAGAACAAAGGTATTTCACATGCAAGCCAAGCGAAAAGTAAGAACAAATTTGTGATGAGTCATTTAACGAAGAGCAAACCCGACAGTTACCGCCTTGGAACGGTCAGTCGGCAATATGGACCAACTGGGGTGCTTAAACCGGTTTTATAGAGCTCTAACCTCGCACTTCCTGACGGGTTCCCAAATGCAAGCAAAACATATATTTGTCAAAACACATGCTAATTTTATACATACTTTCATAATTAATTTCGCATGTGCTTAAACAGGCTTTAACAATGGACAAAATCATCAAGTGCAATGATGTCACAATTAATTGCTAAAAAAGAGTATACATTAAAAATAACACATATGTATTAACCTTTTATGAGTAAAAGTTATTTTTTGAGAAAGTAGAAAAAATATTAAGATACATGCAATTAAGTCTATTGATAGATATTTCAATACATATAATCTTTCTTGATGAAAATTTCCCATTGATATTTCTGATTTATTTTAGTGCTTTCATTTTTTTCAAATGGACCATTTCTGAAGTCTGGCCAGCAGACGCATACGTCTAAAGCATAATTCCGCCGTTGCCAGGGACACGCGTATTGTTTAACACCTTCTGTTTTTCAATTTTTATTTTTTTACTTCATACATTTAAGTTGAATTCTTCTCCGTATACGCGTTTATTAAGATTTCTATATGCATAAATAAAGTAGGTTAAAATTTTATTTTTTTACTAAAAACAAATCAAATACGCTGAAAGAAGTTTAACAAGAAAATACCTAAACAAAGACGAACTAATTTATTATTGTACATATTATATACTGTCGTCTACATAATTTACACATTATTATAACCCAGTTCATGTCACGTATAACTCAGAAAATGGGTTAAAATTGTGTGACCTATCTCAGGCTTGACTACGTCAAATTTGCCTTACAATTAGAGCTGTTACAACTCAAACTGTTTCATGTTTTATGTGTTGTTATTTAGGTAATCGCCCTGAAAATGTTACTTTTTTGGTAAAAATTGTTAAGTTATGAAACCACGTTGATTGTTAGTTATTTAGATTTATTTGCATCTAAAAAGTTTCATATCTTACGTAGATTTAAATATTTTGTTCTCGTTTTCTCTAGCGTCATGTATAATGCAAAGCCCTTTAAATATTGTTAATATAAATTTGTATCCTCAATGTTTAGAAACAACTATCGATGTAATGTATTATACATTTAATAGAAATAACGAAGCATCGTGGACGTTTTGTAGCTTGAAACAGCTTGAAACAGCACTTTAAAGTTATTTATTTCTCAAAAATTATAAATAAGAATATATGAAAAAGTCCTATGAGCATTGCAACATATATCAAACTCTGAAAAGGCACAGGACAAATGTATTTCACGTGCAAGCCAAGTGAAAAGTAAGAACAACTTTTTATGATTCTAAAAGAGCAAACCCGACAGTAACCGCCTTGGAACAGTCAGTCGGAAATATGGGCCGACTAGGGTGCCGGTTTTACGGAGCTCTAACTTCGCACTTCCTGATTGGTTTCTCAAATGCAAGCAATGAAAAGAAAACTGATCTATTTGAAAACAAAAATGTCCAAGCGCTGATGTTTTCTTTAGTTTAGACGAAAGTAGTGATGTCATTGAAAAATAATGTCCACAGTCATTAGAAAAGAAAGGGGTATTATTTAGATTAGAAAAACTAAACAAAAATGGTTGTTTATAAGTGAAATTAATATTTTGAATCAAGAAAAAACATGACCAAAGAAGAAAAAATGGTTGTAGCATCTCAAAAATTATAAATCTAATTTGATGGTAATTTGATGATATGGAGTTATAAAAGCAAAACTAATAGCAAATGTTTGATATAAGTTTTATTACACCTATCTAACACACTCTAAAAGCGGGCTTGAAACAATATTTAGCCTTCAATGAGGTTTAGAATAGTTTTGTAGGCTATGTCATTTCAGTTTCTTTTCAATACAAAATGCATCGTTACATAGAATAACCAAATACATACATGATATAAGCTTCATTCGTATGTTAAATTCAATAACTTTACAGTATGATTACCGATACAACCCACAGAATACAGCATTATTTTTACAGCGAAGAAATAATCTTCATCCATAATCAGTTACAGTACATATACACTGAGACGGTATATTATATAAAACTAGATAACAAACATTAAAAATAGATCTTTTGAAAATAAAACAGCCTTAGTGATGGCGTCTACTCAAACATAAGTAATGGCATCACACAATGAAAGGAGTGACGTAATTACTAATAATGATGTCCACATTATATTTCGCTTAAAACCTGTTTGTTCTGCAATTAAGCCAATGTCTGGCTTATGCCATATGAAGTTATATATTTCAATATTAAAATTTGTGATTGGAGATATATTTCAGATTGTCCTGCCAACATAGACGGCATGAATAACCGTATTGTAGTTTACTTACAAAAATGCTATACCACTAACTTCATTAGTTTATTTGATGAGGATTTGTTGTTCCACCAAACGTAAACAATATGTAGGTCGTAATTACTGATAGTGTTGAGACAATAATAAAAAAGTAAATAATAAAGGGCAAACCTTAGTCGAGCTGATAATTGATCCGTTAAATATAACAGCCTTGAGGGATTTTAGACCGTTATTTTGGCTAATGTTATGGCCAATTATTATGTTTCAGCCCAACTACATAAAGCAATATTTTATATGAATCGTTCCTAATATAGCCGATTTAAATTAAAACATAAATAAAAATGAAAATTTCCATCTAACTGAAAATTATGACGTCATACTTAGCCGTTGACTTTTCGTGCTTTCGTTCAGTGGTCTGGCTATCGATAATCAGTGAACTGGGCTGGAAAAGAGCATATGCTGCCATATCAGCCAGTAAAAAGGCCATTTTCACTATTTACAGTGACAACATGATTTAGTAATAAATTATCGGGGCCCATATGTAGCAAATCCGCCAAGACAAACAAACGTTTTATGGAAGTATTGTGCCCTCTGTCAGACTGGACCATGTCAAGTTGTTATAACAAATTAGGACTGTAACACTAACTCGAACAAAAGCAAAACCACGGTCACTTTATTATCTATCCCCAGGAATGTAAAACGGGCAACGTTACAATAGGTCTCTGACTGCTGGAGAAATGTTTGGCTTGCTTTATCAGAATGATTGTTTTTTTACATAATTTCTTTCCGGGACTCCATTGTTGTGAATTTGATGATCACTAAATACATGTAGTTGTTAAATGTGTTTGGTTTTTGTTTCGGCATAGTTTTCTTTGATACTGAAATTGTTCGGAAATACTTGTTTTAATATATCAAAGTCTCTTTGAAAATATATATAATATAATATATATATATATATTAATGTGTGTACATTTAATCAAACAAGGAATAATAGGCTCTCATGGTCTAGTAGTAGAGTCGCCGAGTTGAAACTCCCCTTACTGCTTAGCCTCTCAACGCGTAGATTCGAGTACCTGTCGGTGCCAAGAACTCAATATCGGTATGTCTTCTATCTGATCTACCGTGCGGTAGATCTACTGGATCTACGAAGACATTGTCAAAGGGCTTCCTCTATTCAAATAGCTGCAGGTCATTTAATGACCATAATTGTGTCATTATGCTCCACTGTGCATTAAAGTAGTTTGATTAACACAAATAGTTTAATTTATTACCAGAAGATCAAAGCACCAAAACTTGACGGAATTCATAAATATTTGAAAATATATGATTATGATGACCGTCCTTTTTCACAGGCGCGTTTCTGCCATTACGCACTTTACGCACGTGCGTAACCTTCGTTCGAAAAATCGAAAATCTAAAAGTACCAAAAACACTCAGAAAGTCGATGCCTAATCCGGGTTAGGAATAATATATTTTATTTGCGTAGTTTCTATGTTATAAAATCTTTTTACCACACTTATCAAGTTGAAAAGGTTTAAAATGATTAAACTTATACACGTCAGAATTTTAGTCGTTCATATTTTGCTTAAGTTCCCCGCATGTCCGCATTTTACCTGTTATTCATTTGAAAAGAACTGGATATATCCAAACGTATTACTGCAAAGGTTATGCCCCTTGTTATTGTGCGTAACTTCAAACACGGCCCAGATACGCGCCTGCTTTTTCATGATTTACAACAGAAAGAAAGAAAGGAGAAAGATAGGTTTCTGGAGACAAAGTAATTTTCATATAATTATAAATGGTGAAAAAGTTCCTCATTCCAATTCGATGAGAATATTTTGTCTGCTTTTTGTTCACTGTGTCTTGTCTCTTTCTTTGGAAAATGTTACGACACTTTCGTAGATCAGGTTCAAAGTAACTTAAGTATGCTAGCTAGCCTGAGAGTTTTGAATATAATTGACTTCATTTTTGTACATGAAACAATATTCTATTTCAAACGTTTTAGAAGAATATGTTGTTATTCCTAAAACTGCTACTTGTTTTCAGATTTACTATCTTAGTGTAAGTGAAGCATGGCAGTTTTAGACGCATTTATTATATTCGCGCTTTAGTTTCTCAGCTATGTAACGCCACGGGGAAGTGATTTGTTTGAAGAGTATACACCTTTATCTGAAACTGCAAACAAAATGTTTAAAAGATGATATGGTATGGCATAGGTATCAACTTTTATAGATATATTGTGAAGACTTTTTGTTGTTTTGTGTTTGTGTATGTTAAAAGAACATTGCAGCAAACTATAATGGCAATTATGGACATCAAGCTATTTTGGTAGAGAAAGAACCCAGACATATTAATAGAATAATTGCTAAAGATTTAGCAGAGGTTCCTGCAGATAAGGATAAGAAAGTCTACGGGGGTCGATCTTCAACAGTTTTATTGTCAGTTTTTACTTGAATGGAAAGAGTTGAATACACGCCGCATTCAATCATTGGAGTTATTCTTAAATTTAACTTTGGAATGACAATAAACTCCAAAAAATACATCGCATTTCAATGCATTTTGATGTTCTCACGACACATTCCAGAATGCATTTATTAATCAACTTGATTGCGTTTTGAAAAACATGCTCTCAGACATGACATAATTGAATATACATCTAATCAATGCAAGTGTACACATTTATCTTCAGACATTCTTCCTTTTTAGAAAGACATTCACTACCTCTCATCGTAAATCATCATGAATAAGCATCACATGTGCCAATAATTTCTTCTTCCTTATAAACAAAAATGTTCTTTTAAAGGTGGTATCTGACAGTTTGCCTACATCAAATTTATGAAACAACACCGTACTACTGCTTTGGGGAAATAGGGCATAACCTCTGCATAAACTCTACTTTAATAAAAGTAAATACGATTGTGAATACTGCCTACATTGTTGGACAGTACATATAGCGATAAAAGCATTCTAAAAGTTGAACCATTCCAAAACTATAAATAAGCACAATAATGATATCTACTAAAAATAGATACAGACGTCAGAAGATTATAATTTAGCGTAATTTCAAAAGTGAGTTGTGACGTAGTTTTGCTAGTTAAAAGTAACTATCTCCGCAGCATGAATCAGATAGGAAATACTTGTTTGCTATGACAAATTGGGATTTATGTTTCCCTGTTCACACTTGTCTAGGGCATCAATGAGCGGCATTCTTCTTTATGCCAAAGATAAAACTTGGTTTAACGAGGTTTATATATATATATGAAACATATTGCTATAATATAGATGTATATGTTTTAAAATAAGTACCATTTATTCAATGTGTTCTGATTGTCACAATAACGATAGTGTATGGTTTATTACTATTTAGTAAAATGAGAAGGATTGTTGTATTGTATATGTATTGTGTATGTAATATTTTATTCAAATGCAATACCAATAGGCTCAAAAAGAGAAATACAACTGAGAAATAATTTTAAACAACTCTAACTAGAAACCGCTGTCAGGCTTACAGAAATTTGACAATGTAAGCAAACTCATGATGTGTAAGGGGTATTTATAAATGATGCAATTTGTTTTAGTTAAATCAGCATGCTTTTTTAGACTAGTCTGTATATGTCCATATATTTGCATTTGAACGTTTCACAGTCTAATTAATTTTGTCTTATATTTATATCCAGATACCCTCTGTTCATGAAGGGAGATCTAATTTGACCGCTCAATGAAAGTTATGAATCGAGCTTATTTGTGTATGTCCCCTGTATGCAGCAATATGATTCTATAGATAGATAGAGTTTTTATCTAAATACAATCGCAGACAAAACAATATTACATGAAATAAATAAGAAACCTGTACGATTATTTTACATATTTACACACTGACAAAACAAAAATATTAGCATTGTGGCGTATGCGACATAATTAACAGCCGCGTCATAATCGGTGTGGTCCTTAATTGATCCTATGTGTGGGATGAAATGCAATTTGTATGTGTTGTTTGACTTACGAATTGTATCTCTTATATTCACGGCCTTGTTCTCATTTAAATAGTTCCATAATTTGTTGTTGTTTTCTTACACATTAACATTAGTAGACGACTCGCAGACGCCTTTCCTGTTTTCCAAATTTGCATAAGTTGGAAATTTCGGAGTGCTTTTTTTAACACCCTTATTTTTCACGAGAGAAATGTGCATGTGTATGCAATTCAATGAGCTGTCTGAGTAGTCGAAAGAAATGATGAATGAAGACATTGACTCGTCCACAAATATCTGAGACCAGCACAAAGTAAAGATGGAACCAACACAATGATGTTTATAGTAACATCACATTAACACAATAATAGACACCTTACTCACTTTAAACGATGTTCAGTTGGTGAAAGTCGAATGTTGAAACACATTCTGTGTATAATGCAACATTTTGTCATTAAATGTTTCAATTTTGTTATTGTTAGATGCGTAAAGGCAATATGTTCATAAATAAATAAAACATTAAATAAGCAATCTTACAGAGAGCGGATGTTTCTAATGAATAGGATTTCCTCATCAGATTGCTACTCTGACAGAAAACCTGCCTTTTGTTAATCTAAATTACAAAGCTCTCTAAATTGTTTCAAGATTCATAAGATCTGCGCATTTTAAATGCACATCTGTATCAATACCACCTCATATTACAAGCTGCTCATTTGTTATGCACACTTAAGTGTTTTAAAATGAAATTAAATTTAAGAACCATGACTAGCATTCCAATTCTCAGTCCAGAAAGAAGGCATTTTTTGCAATGCAAAAAACTGCATCTATGTAAGAGTGATAAAATACTTCTTAAATAATTGTTGTCCTTCTGGTGTAGAAGGTGAATACACCCAAGGAGTATGAAGTTCTTGGTTTAATATCTGGTTATTTCTTGATCAGGTTGTTGTCAATCATTTGTCTAGAAATTTTTAAAATATGATAAGTACAATTGCTATTGCTTATAATTTAATCACTATCTGTTCGGGAAACTTATATTGCATTTAGATCATAAAAAGGATCATTTGTAAAAATTACACAGACTTAAGTGTATAACTACTCGCGTATATCATACAAGCATGAAAACTTTTACACATAAAAGTTTTCGCCTGTACAAGACCGCAAACGCATGCAGTGAGAGATAGAGGGGTGGTAAGTCGGCGAGTACTTGTTTATACATACATACCTATGTACTATGTACCTTTTTATAGTTTTGATCTTTCTTCCCTTTTTATCCGAGTTCGCTTATGTTTTCACTGTATTAGTGTTGTACCATGTTCATCAGCAATAAAGCTAAAACATTTTTGTTTACCCTCGTTGCTTCCTGTTAGCAATCAGTTTTGTGCCGCTTTTGAACTTATCTGTAAGCCTCGATGTTGCTGTCTTATATCCAGACACTAACAGAAATGTATTATTTAAACTTGCATTTCCATGAAAAAGTTTTCTTGTGCTAGAATGTTCCAGCAATACGACAGAGGCCACAAAACCAGGAAAATTCAAAAGTATATTAAACAGTTGAATAGAACTAAAAGAAACACCAATAATATTGCTTGTGCTTTTGATAAAATAGTAAAACACATTACTAAGTTTCTAGTATATTGAAAAATAATTCATCATTCTGTATTGTCTTATAACTGAATATGTGGTGATATTATAAAGAATGTAGTACGGACAATGCATCAACATTATTTTGCAAATGAACTAACATCTTCTTGAAGGTCATGAGCAGAAACTCATCATGCTTTGTATGTTCTTTATCTGTTAAAGTGAAATAAAATGTCTTTTTTTAAATTAAATTGTATTACAAATATGGATAATGCGTTTTGCTTAGATCTACGTAGTTTCGTTGATAAGCATGTGTAATGGTCATAGAGGTAATAATACTTAAGGTCATGTGTTTTCTTTCATCCAAATTAGTCAGACGATGCTCCATTTGTAACAAACAGTATGATAGTGTGTGAACAATAGGTAGGCATCTGAAAATAACTAATCATACAGAACCTAGATGAAAGAAATTTTAAGTTGGGTAGTGGAACTGTAATTTGGACTGAAAGTAAGTGCAAACGTTGTTTTATATCTGTGGTATGGTATTTCTTTTCTTTAATAAACACGTCACACACGAACACAATTCAAATTATAAATTGTATATAATAAAGGAAGCATTAAGTTAACTTCCTAAAATAATAAGTAGCTAGTCCGATTAACATAATTGATATTGAATTCAACTACACATATTTATACAACATGTTTATCTTCTTTGCTCTTAGTTGCAGATTGACTATCAGCTGGTGTTATGTGTCATCCCAGGTATTTGTTCATGGCATTTCTACGCCAATAAAATATTGACAGGATTTGAAGTGAGTGCTTCCTCAGAATGTTCCCATACAACCTCACAAATAGAGTTGCCGTTTGGCTTCTATATCATTTGGGACAGAATGCTAATTATAACACCAAGTATCAACATGAAAAACGGACCGCCGCAGCCGGGAATCGAACCGCGGTTTACTGATACAGCGTGATACCAGTACACCACAGCGGCCTCGTCAAAATACTATGTCAAAAAAATCCCGTTATGTAGAAGTCAGTCACATTATCTTTTATATATACCTATTTTAACATACATTCCATCTTTTGACCGGTAATCAAGAGGACCGCGGTTCGATTCACGGCAGCGGTCATTTTTTTCATTTTGATTTTCGGTGTTAAAGTGAGTAAATGAGGCAAAAATTAAATTCTCTTATGTAAGGCATACGCAATACAGTTCAACATATTGAGCTCCTAGCATGCTTTATTTAACATTGATGGCACAGCACACATTTCTCTTGTAACTTTATGCATGTAATTACGTAAAAAATTCTAAAAGTCCTGAAGCTATTACAGATTTATGTTGCTGATTTGTTTTCGTGGCCAAGGCGTCGAAACAAGTAAAAATAAACAAACAAAAATATATTTTTGATTTACATTAAGCAATTTACCAGCAATTCTGTGTCTTTAGAATTATAATTGATATGATCCATTTTAAACATCCTTTTCCTATTAACTCCAGCAATAAATATGTTTTGGTTGAGTGGACAGGAAATGTTGAATTGCAATAAAGTGTCATGGTATTTGCTGAACTATAGTCTGTTTATTGCCATTAAGCAGGAACGTAATGAAGCGGAAGACAAGTGGTTCGACAAAAAGCAATTTGATCTGCAGCTTTGCTTTAAGCCATAATATAAAACCAGCGATAACAGTCTTAACCATTTTTTATAAAATTTAAAAATGAGTGATAATTAGATGGAGAAAGATAACAATTAAAGTACTTTTATATAGAGCTCTTACAGTTGTAAGTCAGGTAGATGATGTTTTACAAATAATAGTAAATATGTTGCAAATGTTAAATGGCTGTCAGTACATTTGTTTGATTCTGTGTTTTTTTTTCTTTTAGACATTTTACACAAAACGTTTTAATAACGATTGACCAGGAACCAGTTTTGTGAGGATTTATTATTGATTTTGATTAAATTTTATCATAATATTCGTCTCTACTGTTGTATACCAAATATAGGCATTGGATTGTACAAAAAGTTTCAGAAAATGCTTTGTCAAAGGAATTTTTCTATGCGCAGTAATAACGATCAAAAGGCATATGTATACAAATATTTGCCAATAAAGTCTACATTCCTATAATTTCCATGCATTTAAATCTAGGACATCGTCGTGTAAACAGCTCCCTGTAATAAAAATAGTCTTATGCAAAACCAACATCACAATACATCCCATATCTTTTTAATATTCTTAGCTAAAACATTTAAAAAATACTACATAAAATCCTTTATGTAGAAGTCATCAACATATCTTTTAAATATACTTACATTTATACATCACCACAATCCCAATAAATTACAATCTAGGATATTGCCTTATGAACATACACGCTCAGGAACAGAAACCAGATTCAGCACCACAAAGATAGCACACTAGTAATCTGGTAACTTGTGATTACATTGACTTTATCTTGAAAAAGCAATACACTACTACTTACTTCTCATGTTTCGAAGCAAGTGTAAACATAGTAGTTGGTAATCCTGTCAACCCATAAAAAGAAAAAATTTTTAAAAGCATAAGTTGTATATTATAAATTATTGATACACTGATCAAATAAGAAAAGGTGGTAAACCATTGTTTCGGGATAAATCCTTATTTCACCTACGCTCTAAGGAAAACTCTTTCTTTGAGAGTGTTAGAGTGTTATTAATATTAAATGCTGAGGGCTAATATAAAATATGATTTGTCAAGACCATATATAATTTGACAGTATTATGAAATACATGTAAATTGAACATTGTATTAAAAAAATTGAAATACATTCAGACGATAATGATGACACATAATATCTGTGTGCATCTGTTGAATGTTTATTGTCAATATAAATAATATAAAGTTGCTCTTTAAATCCAAAAGTTTTATCAAAAGGTATTTCACATAATCATATTAACACTTCTAAATATTATATAACAGAATATGTTGAAATGAATAGATATATACATGCACTAGATCAGACTTGCTTACTATAGCAATATAATTGCACCAGACTAGAATATGTGTTGTTTTCTTTTTCTTTTTCCAAAACTTGAATCGTTTTATCATGCAAACCAGCTAACAAAGTGACCTCCTCGGCAGTATAGAGGAAAATGAGAAAGTTGTCTGCAATAAAATTAGATTTTGGATTACTCTAGACATGTTTGGCAATCTTTGGTTTTATCTTGAATGATTCGGTATGGACATAATGCAATAATTAAAATGTATTGGCAAAATCATACGATAAATTGCATAGCTAAATAACACGTGTACATTTAATAAGTCTGGCTGCCATTTTCAATGTTTCTATTTTGGGAAAACAAAATAAACTCAACGACATTAAAATAATTCCTATCGTTATTGTGTGTATTCATCTTTAGATTAGCATATTTAAAATCACTTCGACTTATGCTTTTGCAAGTAAATCTTTCTGGATCGTTATAATTTGCGGCATATTTTCTTCTGGTGTTGCTTGGGTGCATGTAAAAATAAATATTAAGAGGGTAACGTATAAGTCATAGAATACAGCTTGCTTTCAGGATGTAAAGACTTGGGCAAATAGGGTAGATTGTGATCAGACAGCTTCCTAATGAAAGCTATCTAATCAGGTCCCAGTTTCAGTATACGTCATCAACGTCCTCATTCCTAAAACCTTACCCTCAGCTGAAAAATATAAAATTGTCCGTTTCACAAAACTCACTTAACTTAAAACGAAAATCTTAAACTGAGAACAATGTCGCAGTTGAGGGTAGGGGGGGGGGGACTTGAGGAAATTTGGTAAAATCGGGACCAGGATCATTACTATTTGCTGATAAGTCTCTATTAAAGTTATCCTTTACATATATACGATAATATGTAATATATAGCACGATATGGGGTTAGGTCCACCTTTGTCAATGAGGAAAGCATTTTATTTGTTTTGGGTCAATTGTTAGTTTAAACCAGACCAGGGGTATAATTGCCATGCATATATTTGCGGTTCTTTACCACTTATAATTATAGCTGCAACATCAGCACTCACCAAAGTACCAGAGCTGATGGTGTTTGGGTCACACAACACCATTTATAACTTAATGTCAACGAAGAAGTTATTAAGACACCGTTACTAATCCTGTTGTTTTGTTTTGTCATCTGGATGATCTCATTAGGAAGATCGTGCTGCAATTGCGGACTTCTAACTGCAAGGAATACAAAATTATACTTGTTGCGTATTTGGGCTTGATGCAGTATTGACCTCTTTATGCAGTAACAGAATTGCCATACGACTGTTTGAGTGTAGTGGGGATCCTAGTGTCCTGTCAGTTCTGTTTCTTCTACACTCATACATACTCAGCTCAAACCTCAAGGTGAGTACTTTCACAAACTTTTCCACTGCGCATTCAAGTCCACCTTCGCCCTCGGACTTATATCCAACCTTTAATCCAGCTCCTTTCCTTTGCCTTTAGGTCCCATTGCACATCAATGGACCCAGTTTTAACATCAAGGCTAGTCTTGCTGCAAACATATGTTATAGTCAAATATAGGTGCATAACACCACCACCTGCTGATGTTGAAATATACAACACATAGTTCACTAGCACCTGTATAAACATATATTATCTAATAAAGAATTGGATCTCTAGATCCGTCTTGTACAACAAGTTCAATGAACACACGGAGCTTGCTAACATGATGCTGCTGTGCTTAGTAAACCCACAGTTGATTAAAGAATTACAGTTTCACAAGCTTATCCAAACCAATGGGAAATAAACGTGATACACCAGTAAATGTTTGTAAATTTGTAAATTAATACAATGTAGATAAAAATATTAATCAAGTTATGATATTACTACAGTATGTAAGGGAAACGGTGCATTGCCTATTTTTTATTTTTCGCAGTCCATAATAAACTTGCAGGACTTGGTGGCAGCGGAAGTCTTTGTTACAGTTTGAGACCTTCTGTCTTTGCAGATTTGCCCAGTGCAACACAAATTGGTCTCTGTTTTTGGCATTTGCGATCGCAAAAAAAGCTGCAGCAATAGTGTAATTATTTTAATGTTAATGCATTTTGGACAGACACAAGACAGTAATGCGGCAATAAATACGTTTGTGTTCAATTCTAATGTTGAGCAGAAAGTATTTGTTAAAATTATGGATAGGGTCATTAGTCTTTAAAGTGCCATTTGATCTATATTTCTTTTTATTTATTTCTCTCGCAGCTTTAGGATAGAGTCTACAATAAATTAAGAATTGCATGTTCTTTTCTTGGACTGATAGATCATAAAGTATTTGCTAAGTGATCCGGCTATAATGCCAGGGCTATCTTTATTTTGTTCTGGAAATGTAATATCCATGATCTCTAAATGACACTGAATCACATCTTTGATCAAAAACAGTGATTGTTTTACCGATAGCATAGGTTACCAGAAAAGATATTATATCAAAACAATGAAAGAAACAGATTTCAGAATGAAGTCCTGGTTGTGTGTGGTAACAGATTCAGAATATGTAATGTTTGTGATAATATGTCAAATAAATTATATCGTGGATTAGATACCATTTATGATACACCGGCCGAAATAGCTTAGGTGGTAGAGCGTCGGCTTGCGGATCGTGGCGTTAAACCCCGGCCGTGACAAACCAAAGACTTTAAAGTTGGTAGTAGTAGCTTCCCTCCTAACGCTCGGGACTAAGGGGACAGCATTACGCCTGACTCGTAGGTGTCAGCATAATAGACCGGCCGGATTTAGTCCCTGGGCACCTCTTAAGTGACCCTGTGCTATAATGATAGAAATGTCGCTGCACAGTATCGGCAAAAATGCCGGTAAATCCCATACCATTTATGATACCATCTATTTTTAATAAAAGTATCTTTTAATCCAGTGTGTCGTTGAAAACAACAGTATGCTTGCAACAATTGAACATTGTTTCAGCAAAACATACTTGGCTCTGGGGAAAAACAAACTTGAACACATTATATTAATGTCAAGTACTATTGTTTGGATCACATATATACACACGCACACAATCGGACATATACATCAGCATACAAACGCACAGACAAGCATGCGTACACTAATTTACGCACACACTTCTGTACCAGTCGTTTGTTTTTCATGATATTGTGAGAAGGTTTTTACGTTACCAAATTAATCATTGATTTTATCTGTAATATAATATTTTAATCTTTTTAATAAATAACATACAACCGACGCGATTAGTAAAATGAGTGCTACTATACCTAAATCCAAACAGGCCCCACTCCCCAAAGAAAAAGGTCAGAAAAAAGACAACAGCCTACAATAGACTGTATTCCTGCTGTCTGTGAAAATATTAAAGCAATTAACTATTTCCTTCTAGATTTGTCTATAACTTAAATCTAAACTATTTTCCTACAACATTAAAATGTTGCTAGTCAGGGGCTTATCATTTGGCACCAAACTGTGTATTACCTAAACAAACAGCTTTAGTTAAGATTTACAATCTAACCTGCTTCAAGTAATTAGAAAGGTTTAGATTTTATGACATGGCCAATTTCTCTGCTCATTGTTTAAGATATGGCATTAAATCGTTATAATGCTCAGTTGTATTGATTACTCTTCATTATATATTCAAATGAGTTATTTTGCATTTTACAGTTCTATGTTAGATGCCGTTCTATTTTATATGCTTTTTTTAAATGACATGATTCACTCCAATTTGAAAAGCCCACATTTAAATATGCAAACATAGAATTTCCAAAGAGTGCATGACTGTCTTTAACAAATGTCATTTTGGTGTAGTTTTATTTGCATTTCAAAAAAGGTGGAATAAGGTTAGTATTTGAATTATAATTGTGACATTTGACTATACATTTAAGTAATGTGTATATTTATTTAGGTCTGTAACTCATTTTTTGGATTCTTTCTAACAGAATCAAATCTAATTTTATTACCAAAAGTCTAAAGGAGTATCACACATATATAAGTCAGAATTAAATAAGACTGATCATACAATTTGAAATTCATTACATTTGTCTGATGACCAGTGCGTTAGTATACCCATTGGAAAAGAAAAACTCATGTGTATTATTATCACAGTTTTAAGTATTGTCAGTAGATTCTCTTGGAATTGGAATGTCCTGTCAAATTTATACGTAGTTATGTAGTAACTAACTGATATGATCGAAGAGTTAACACCTGTAATATCGCTGATACAAATGGATTTTATTATCATTTCTACTTTGCTGAAAAATGGCACACTTAAAATAGTACAAGGCAAAAAAGACATTTTCTTTTTCATGCTGTTGTAGCTAATTCAAACCCAACAAAGACCCGGGTTACTGTTTTGTTGTAAGACTAACTAAATCCCTCTTTGCTTGTCTAAGGGGAATGTCAGTTTAACTCGACAACGGCAAATAACCTTTGTCAATTGTATCATTAATCTATCTCGTCTGAAGAAATATTGTAAGAAATAGACTATAGTTCAGGGTGACAGAAGGGCCTGTCCGATCAAACATAATTTGCCTATAAGTCGATAGTTACTTTTTTATTTATATGTGCATCTAATTGCATGCACATTGGCAATAAAAAAATATTATTCGCAATGGCCGCATTACATGGGATAAAAATATCGCCCTTCAATATGTCTACGATGTCTTTCCTCCTTTTTTGTAATTGCCATTTTTGTAAAATGTACCACTATGAATCCAAAGACAAGATCATGACCAAACAAAATGTAGTATGACATATATTGATGTCAGTCATTGATCAAATATAATATTCTGTCAGTTCTGTTATAGACGTTAATACAGTTACGGCAAAATTGTTAGATATAAAGTAATGCGGAGTGACAAAAAGATAAAGAGAATGAGAGAGAGAGAGACGAAGATGCAGGGAGAAAGAGACAGAGTCAAAAAGGAGAAAGGAAGAAAATAAAGATGAGTATGATTGTAGTTTCATTGTCATGTACAATTATTTACTATAGGAAAAGTACCGTCTGTATATGACTGAACAAGCAAAGCAAAAATTACAACTTAATTGTTAATGATAATTCAAATCACATTGATAGAAGGTAATACCACAAGATAATTTAGGTATCATTTCATAAAGAACATATGCTAAGAGAGTTTCATAATAATCATCGAAATAATACTTATCTCTCTTCTAAATACTATGTGGACATTATTTTTTAATGACGTCACTGCTTTCGTCATAACTTGTCAAACAAAACGACAGCGCTTGGACACTTATTCAAATGGATCAGTTTTCTTATCATTGCTTGCATTCGAGAAACCCATCAGAAAGTGCGAGGTTAGAGCTCTGTAAAACCGGTTTAGGCACCCCAGTCGGTCCATATTGCCGACTGACGGTTCCGAGGTAGTTACTGTCGGGTTTGTTCTTATTGTTAAATGACTCATCACAGATTTGTTCTCACATTTTCGTTTGGCTGCATGTAGATACCTTGGTCCTGTGTCTTTTCAAATATGTTGCAATGTTCATAGGACTCTGTCTTATATATTCTTATGAACATATTGAATTTGTAACCTAATAAAATCAGTGATTTTATTATATTAAACCTTGTTGATTTTGTATTTATTAATTAATCTTATTTATAGCTTTGTTTCGAGACTGTTTATTGCTACTTCTATATTTAGACTATCACGTACTCCTGTGTGTACATGTACGCTGTTGGGAACCAATGTTGATCTGAAAACATAATGGATAGGTCAAACTGGTATTTTATGCTGATTTAGTTGATGTTAGTTTGACGTAATGAATTATTCAGTTCAGATCAAAGTAAGCGTGAATTTTATCAAGATATAATGATGCATCCGTGCTCTGGGAGAAAATATAGCACAAGAATACCTAGTTATTTCACGCTCTGTTAAAAATGGATATATTCCCATTTAAACCAGTTATTAGTTATATAAGATTGTCATATAAGAAGCCAAACAAATAAGATTACGAACCTAAATTGGTTTTGATTTCTAAGCTAGATAGATGAGAGCTTTGTAATGATACATTTAAATGTTTATCGAGAAACCTATAGAAAAACTTTTGGGAAAACATTGGTTTAGAATTTTGTAACTTCCATTAATTTAAGAAGATAAAATACGTGGCTTATTACATAGAAATGTGTGTTTTCTACCAATTTGTCACACACATAGCAAAAGGTCGAACTAACTTCAGAGACTTTTTTCCGAAAATCAAATAAATATAATTGAAGGATTTCTAAAAATGACATCAGTTAAGCTTTTCAATTGTTTAAAAACAGTAGTCCTACATTGACATGTGGTTTGCATAAACCAACCGATTTCCTCACTTCAGAAACTTTCAAGAATGTCCCAATAAAATGGTTAATTTCATTGTTATGTTATTCTTTATTTTGTTGTCAGCTATTTCACTGGTTATTATTACCTGTAGCAACAATTATTATGTACTGTCATAGTCATAGGATTTTTAGGATAACCATAACTCATTGTGAACCGTTTAATATATTAACCTATTTTCGATTGTAGTTTACATTATTTTAACCTGATAGATGTTTGTATTTTTCTATATTTTACTGACATAGTTTAGTTTTTACCTGATTATTCTCTATTCACATTAAACTTCTTTGTATTCGGCGCCGTATGACCTGTTAAGTGTCGGTGTGACGTAAAACCCAAATAATAAATAAATAAACAAAACTCATTGTTATTTACATTATGTCCAAATTCGTCCTTATGTAACTGCTACCAGAAAGCTACAGCCCCCATGCGACATCTCGTGCCGATATGGCTGCCCTGGGCATTGTTCGGAAATGGACTTAATGTAGTCAGCCATCTGCTAGACATTTTACTTAATGCACTATAAAAATATTTGAAAAATAAAATTAAAGACAGATCACTGTAAAGCAGTCCAAGTAATAATTAGTACATGCAAGGTATTTTTTATCAATCCTTTTAATAGAATAATTTACTGCTAAGTTTTCAGTACAATTTTCACGTAGTTGTAAACAAATGTATCTTGTTGCAGCCTATCGCATGTTTCTATTCGAAAAGACTGATTTCTAATACAAATATAACTGCCTAGACGCACCTTACATGATCTGCCCCAAAGGACATTGGCAGAACATTTAAAACTTGAATAGTATTATGTGAAAACATAATTTCAGGCTAAACATTTTCGACATCGCTCGTTTTGTTGCATGGACGCGAGGAAAATTAATTAAGTTTCTAATTAAGGCACATCATGTTTTATAAGAAGATATCAATAATGTTACAGGATACAATCCTGTTTAAATTGTTTCGAAGCAGAGTGCGTGGCAAAGAAAAATAATATTATTAGGATGGTATGGCTCAGAAGTGTTAAAAGGGTATTTATTTCTTAATCGGATAGAATAATCGGATAATTGCTTCTGAATTATTGTAGAATAGAATCATAATGGAAGAATGAACGTGTCTTTGAACAATTAAAGACTGCTTATATATATCGTTAGACAATACCATAGTTACGTCAATATTACAGATCATTTTAAAATCCAGATAGAGACATGAAATAGACCATGCAATGGTGATCGAATTTCTTTACGTCGGAAAGCTTCCAAGCCTTCTTGTCGTGAGTCTCTTCTTCCCCCCATGCGTTTTTGAGTTGCTTAAACATAAAATCGCTGGAAAATGCTTAATTACGTACTTACTAGTACAATTAAAACATGAAAGAACTTTAACTATCTGCTGCATGTTGTTTCATCAACTTGAACTTTTATTTTATTTAATTACAGTTCACCATGACATATACACCATATACCGTATTTTACCTATAAAACGTACATGGGGAGGTGGGGTGTAACAATTTTAAAAAGTGGGTTTACGGACATAAACATTCCAAAATATTTTCTTTATTTTTGGAGTGCATAATTAATAAAACATCACTTGTTTCTGTTTGTGTCTATTATGTGAGTAGCTTCAAATTGACAGGCGCAATCGATTCGAGCTTCTGTTGTCAAAAATTTATAACCATCTGATATTTCGATTGTATAAAAACTCATTTTCTTAAGAAGAAATATCAATAAACTTTGATAATTATTGCCCCATGAACGCCGCATATCTAAGGTATTTCTTGTTACATCTTGTGGGTTTGTCATGTGTGTATTGTATTATCATGTAATCGTGTAATCTGTGTATGTCGATCGGTCGAGTGTTACACTGAACAACAAGTGCATGCAACTGTATAACATTTTTTATGTTTACTGTCCTATAAAAATAGGTCAAGTAGTTAGGCATAATATATCGAGTGATGTTTAACCTTTATATCATGCTACAAAAGCTCAGCAAACTACAGAAAAATCGTATGTTTTAAAAAATTAAGTTTGATCCTACGCGCGTTTCTAAGTATTTAATGTCCTGTCTGACAATGTTTTTAAGGTAAAATTTTAGTTACTAGAAAAGTAAATTTTAAAATCAAACTGTCAGTGTTAATGTAAAGAGTTATAGTGCAATACAATATTTTCTTCATACAAGAACGAGCTGCACTAAATATCATTATTGATACTAATATTTCTTTCAAGATATTTATAACAATCTGCATTTTATGTAATCTATTATTTAAAGGCTTCATCCCAAATTGTGACATAACAAAGTGCATGTTTCTTCCACAAAATATCAAACAGAATTATCAGAGCTTTAGTACAAAAAAATGGCCTAATTTCACGAGGCTATTGCCTCCATTTCTAAGAAATGTTTCCAAATATGTATCAATTTATTTAAGCAATCTTTCACAGTTACAAAGACACAAGAGAGGAAAATGGGGTAATGCCTTGCTGTTTAATGATATCAACAAAACTGTGGTGTCAGCAGCATTAAATAATAAGACCAATTTGAAACAAAGATAATATATTCTAATTTAAGCATTATGCAGTAGTTAATATAATACTTTTCGCTCTTTTGATCGATGGTGGTTCAGTCCTTAGAACAAAAGACCATACTATGGACACAAAATGCTATAAAGTTAAGGACTGCACTATAAATAAATCAGTTAAACATATAACCATCTTGACTGACACACTGGATTTATTAAATTATATGTAAAATGCCGAAAATCAGCATGAAAAATTGACAAATGACAAATGGAATGGTTCAAAGCATTCTGCAAGTGTATATTTATAACAACCTTACTATAAAACAATGGCCTCTCTTGATAATTATGAAAATGTTTGTTTGTATGTTATATGTAAAATGGTTTAACGTTATATGTTAAATAGTTTAATGATTAAATGAAAATTGTAAATTATCTTAACACTTATATGTAAATCAAGAGGAAAGGTGTTGTCATTGTTTTACAGTAAGATTGTTATAAATATACATATGTTAGTTGGAATATACCCATGTACAATGCACTTGAACTTCATAAAAACACTTGCAGAATGCATTGAAACATTTTGTTACAACTAGTCTTTTACTTCAATATGTATTTTAATAAAAAGGGAAATATGAAACGGTCCTATAAGAATTAATTAAATCTTACCTACCTATAAACATAGCCATAACGAGTCAATGTACAGGTGACCAAAACACAGAGACGAGACAATACACACAATAAGAAAACCCCAACAGTAACCGACTTGGAACGGTTAGGAAGGCAAAAGGACCAACTGGGGTGCTGAAATCTGGTCTGTAGAGAGCTCCAACTTCGCAATGCCTGAAGGGTTTTCTCACAAACAAACACTGTGTTAATAAAAAATACCCCATCAAAATGAGACAACAGACAGCAGACACCTGCATTGGGAGTGAAACTGATAAAATAATATTATATACAAACAAAATAAGCATTTTTATAATCAACTATCAATATATCTTAAATATGTACATAAGATTAAAGCTGACTTCACCTAAGAGTTCCAAACAAGAAAGTAAACTTTACAAATGAGAAACGAAGCAAACCAAAATATTTTAGAAAGCACTCCAAATCAACAAAACAAAATGAAGTATTGTAAAGAGATAATAGGTAATGAAATATAAATGTTTAGTTATATCAGGCCGAGGATTTATCCGCAGCTGGCATATCATTTAATAAAGACAAAGAAAATCCCAAAGTTATACCTACTGTGCAATCCCACGTAAAGGATATGGAGACTGCTCAAGTTGTCTCACCTATGTAGACTGGAAAGATGAGTCAAGATTCCAACCGTGAATGTCCAATAATGGCTTTAAGTCACTGTTTTCATGTAGTCTCAACGACCTGTCAGGTCATCGTGTAATGTAAAAGCAATGCATTATCTTGACTGTAAAAGGGTCAGGTCCAGGTCAGGTTTGCAAGCAATGCAGTACGACGAAGGATTCCCGGGATGTAACCATCAGCGATAAAACAATCTAAATGTGCATATATTTATATTAACTTTAAACCATGTCTTGTGGCCATCCTGAGATGTTCAGACTTGCAGACTCGTAACAGTACATGTGTACATGTCAGAAATATATTGTAAGAGTTCTATCATGGCAAGAATTTTAAAGCGTAAATACATGTATGCTGTTCGTGTCCTACTTATATCAGAAGTATTTTTTCACACGCACGATTCGGTAATATTGGTCAAAGATTTGGCATTAGTTGCTAGTGCTTGTGTGATAATACAATCATTTCTATGTCTTATATGGGTATTTTATTCATCTAGGGATAGGCTCATTATAGTCCATTTCTACTTACTTTAGAGCAAATGGAGAGTGCAAGTATAAAGATACGTGAACATATCGTTTTGTCAATGAAAGCTTTGAGTGTTGATTTTATAACCTCCGGATGTGCTCCGTGTAAGGGACTTGCTTACAATTAATCAATTTGTTTGCCCCAAAGGCAAAATATTATTTAAATACAATCAATTATATTTTCTTCTTTCAACATATTACGTTGTCTTATAAGATTGGAGATAAGAATATGCGATGAAAGAATTTTCTTCAAAAAAGCGAATGGTGTAATAAAAAGCGTTACCTTGTCTGATAAACTTTCTTTCATATATTTACTTTTCACAGATAGAACTGTTTCAACATATTTAACAGATGTAACACTACGACATCATAGACACAGATATGTTCGTGTTGATTTCAGTTCATACAACCGAAAAATGATTCAGGAATAAGCAAAAGTGTTCCGAATGAACTCATAAAACCAAATTTTGTAAATGAAGGCTGACCAAGTTACCACTTAAGCTTTTCAATATGCTTCTAGATAATGAAAATATTTCCTATTTGAAGTTGAGACTAGTAAAATTCAGATCACTCTAAACGCTATTCATAACGTCAAATATTCTTATAAATGATAAGGAAAGCTTAGTACAAACTTGATCAACTTATTGCGTATGTCGATTTATGCATATTAAATTAAAAGAAGGAAAACAAGTACCGGTAAATAATAAAGGGTATGTCATTAAATGGGAGCCGATGAGTATCTGTATGTTCGGACATTTAACTCATAGAAAAGACGGCGAAATATGTTCATGGGAATTATTGTAATATGATAAAAACAGATCGCTCTGGTAAAGTGAGACGATTTAAACCAGCCATATGAAAAAGGTGTCTGAACAAGAGAAATAAAAGACCCATTTGATGCCGATTTGTTTTAGCAATAGCTGGAAATCAAGTTGTGTTTTTCTTGTCAGGAAAGACACTTGTAAAAAAAAACACCGTTTTATTATAAGAAAATGCCCCAGTTTACACTCGTTGATAACTGTCATGAATCAAGAGCCATTCAACTTTATCTCAGTAAATAGTGGATATACAGACACAGTTGGGGACCCTTACTTCGACCAAAGCAGTCAAGACACAAAAATTACTTTAAAAGCTTAGTATTTTTAAGCTTACATACATGTGTTTTTACATCTCTAATCTTTTACCTGGTTGGTCTGGGAAGGGAGACGGTGACACCCCACATTCCACCCAGATCCATACCTGATTCATGACTTAACTCTGAAACTGCAAAATAAGTCGAAGAAATTGTTTTGAAACCGCCGTTCTTGCGTCAGGTTGTGTGACGCTAACGAAGTTTACATTTCTTGAAATTTATAAGGTTTTTGTCATTTATGTACAAGGAAAGGATAACAAAGCGATCTTTAATTAGTATCAGTGGATTGTGTTTTTCATATTGTGATATGTTTCTTGTATAAGCCAAGAAACTTTCATTAATCTTCATATAGGTTATGATTTTGTAATAAAGGCACTAAACAAGTAGAGACCATACGTTTTAAACACATCTGAATACACAATATATTTCTTTCGTCATAACTGAACAATACCTGAATTTCAATGTAGTCTTTTGATAAAATTAATAGCACATTATTTCTATTCGGAAAACGCCCTCTCTTTTCTTTCTTCATTTCATGATTTTATCACAATAGCGCAGAAGTGTATGCAATTAGTTTGAGACGCATCCTAATAGTGCCGCATGTACATTAATTTATGGAAAAGGAGCCTCCGCTTTGACAATGATTAATTACGTTGTCCGCAGTAATTGTTTATTATTTGCACAAGACACGTGACCTGAATGAAAAAGTTGGTGATTTACGATCATCTTCGAACATCTTCGAACATATCCGAAAGTTGCAGATCGTAATCGTATCCGCAAACAAATTTTAGAAACAAAAGATGAAAAAAACAACTTATATACTAATATACTCAAGACTCTGAATTAATCTTCTAGATAAATGTTTACAATATGTATATATATATATATATATAAACATTTATCTAGAAGATTAATTCAGAGTCTTGAGTATATTAGTATATAAGTTGTTTATATATATATCAAGAACTGTGAAGAGTGTATTTATATATATATATATATATATATATATATATATATATATATATATATATATATGAATACGACCCTAATCTGGTCACAGTTCTTGATACAGTCAAACCTGTATTAAAAGACCACCCTCGGGACAGGGCAAAAGTGGTCTCTTAAGACAGGTGGTCTCTTAATGCAGCATGTTTACTTTTTGTGAGAACCACACTTGAAATTTACAAATTGTGTTGTATAAGCAAAAAGTAGAGAAAACATAACATCGATATATTTTATTAGAGTAACAGAACAGGCATGTAAAGGTCAACTGATGTGTATAAAAAATAAATGAATCAGCACATAAATATGTTTATCAAATATTATGTTTGTGCAGTATTGTGTACATTCCTCCTGGATTTTCACAGTCAGTTTGTATTTTGTGCTAAATCTTGTAATAAAATTAGTATGTAATTAAGATGTATATTAATATATAACCAGTCGTGGAAAATTAAAACCACTACCAGTATATTTTCTTGACGACCCTAATTTAACCAGAGTTCTTGGCGTATTGTCTTGAAGATCCTTACCTAGCCACAGTTCTTGGCGTATTGTCTTGTAGACCCTTACCTAGCCACAGTTCTTGGCGTATTGTCTTAAAGACCCTTACCTAGCCACAGTTCTTGGCGTATTGTCTTAAAGACCCTTAACTAGCCACAGTTCTTGGCGTATTGTTTTAAAGACCCTTAACTAGCCACAGTTCTTGGCGTATTGTCTTAAAGACCCTTAACTAGCCACAGTTCTTGGCGTATTGTCTTGAAGACTCTTACCTAGCCACAGTTCTTGGCGTATTGTCTTGAAGACTCTTACCTAGCCACAGTTCTTGGCGTATTTTCTTGACAACCCTAATTTGGCCACATTTTTTGGAGTCTTGTCTTGACGACCTCAATCTGGTCACAGTTCTTGGCGTATTGTCTTGATGACCCTGATCTAACCACAATTCTTGGCGTATTCGTGATTCTCTCATCGTACATATTGTTACATATTCGGAAAAAAATAATTCAAGTAACTTTAGAATTTTTCAGAATATCTAATGTGTGTATCCTGGAATATGATATGGCATTTACATATCTAAATGGTTGGCTTTTATATTTGATAGATTTCAGCAATTTGAATTATTTATTGTCCATTGTAACGAAATTTCTCTCTCTGCCATCAGGTTGTCAGATTGAGTCTCGCCAGGAATAGTTTTATGTCATTTAAATGGATGATTAAATGGTTGATAGTCAGTAATTTAATCATAAATGGTAAATGGTGTGTATTTAAGTTGTTATTTTCATCACCTTAATTAGGCTACTGGGAATATACGGAAATTGTCAGTTTGTGTAAGAGTTTCATACTTGTGAAAACAATATAATCAATTATAATAAACAGCTTATGCTATTTTTATGAAAAGCAATAATTATATGTTAGATCAAACACGAAGTTAGCCGGAAAACTAAGATTTTAAAATGAAAATTAGCAAAATTAATGTCAAAATAAAAATGTTAAAAACAATATGTGCGTAATACAATTGACCATCATGCTAAATTAGATTGAAGAAAACGCTAATTGACGCATGCAAGTTTCAATATAATTCAAACACATATTTGGTAGAACAGCATCCTAACTTAGTACATACTTAAATAATAAGTTGCACATGCACTTGGGGATTTTTTTTTCAAAAAAAGCAATAAATCTTAGGTCGAACACGATGCAAGCTTGGAAAATAGACGACTTGACAACATACAAATTTGTAAAATAATTTCAAAATATCAATGTTATGTGTGTAATAACATTTATTATCATGGTTTATTAAATTAAACAAGTTAATTGCTCTATAATAGTTCAATATTATTCAAAACACATATTTGGCAAAACACATACTTATTTTATACATCCTTTAATAATTAATTGCTCATGTACTTGTGGGATTAAACAGGCTTTAACAATTGACATCAACAAAAAGTACCATGCTGTCCGAATGACATTTAATTCCATAAACCCCATTTACTCATAATGTGAAATAACGTCATTAACTCCAGCAATGATCAACCTAGAAGAGACACATTTCTTAATTCAAGACAGACAGGAATGAGTTTAGACAAACATGACACAAATCTGGACACATTTGGCTTTATGACCAGACATTCTCCAGACATATTATTTCAGGCTCATTATTCAATGTTTCTCAACAGTCGTGTTCTCTCGCTAGTCTTGACAAGATCATGAAAGTTGGTGTTCAAAAATCGAACAGATCCACATATGGTTCTGTCATAATCGTTGCTTTGTAGAACCGTGTTTTCATTTATCAACAAAGGTTGCATTTTTTTTTTTAAAAAAAAGAGCTGAAATGAGCCGACAATCTGGAATATAACTGTATCTAGTTTATTGTTTATTGTTTATTGTCGAGGCGAGATTTTTGCGGATAAGCGATGCTATTCATTTAAGATTTTGAAAGTTACTACAAAAGTTAAACACTTATGACACATAAAGATTATCTCTTGCAAATGAAATCAGTCAGACAAAAGAACCGTCATCTCTAATTATTATTCAAAATTGAAATGTATTAAAAGTATGGGTCAAGATAACAACACATTTATTTGCTTTACATGAATAGCAGTTAATATTCAAATAAAATATTATTAAGACTCAAGCAATAAACCTTTGGTTTCAGAAAATATCGATAGATTTTTTTAAATACAATTATCCTAGCGTCATTAGTTTCGACGCCCTAAAGCCATTTATATTTTTTATTGCGAAGTGAACTTTATCGAATTTAAATCTAACTGTCATAAACATGTCAAGTAAGCCCTTATTTATCAAGTAGTATCACTTTTTAACGCTTGTTTTTAACGTTTTTTTTCATGATACCGATTGTTTACAAATAGCAGCCAGCCGCCATTTCGTTTTGAGAGAAACTAGAAACGACGCCTTTGATTAGCTATTCTCATTTGTAGTAATCTAATACTTGGGAAGAAGCAACGAGGTGTACATTTGGTCTTAGTTGTTTCAAGATAAATACTATTTCTGAAACCATTAAGCAGATTCATCAGTGAAAAGCATAGTTCCACATTTGTCAGAGGCAAACATGTATTTTTTTTTACAGGTTATTTTTATTTTTATTTTTCCCAATTCGTCACTCTCCGCCCAAGTGCAAGCATTTGCATGTATAATTAGTAATGTAAAGAAAAACTATATTTCTTAATTTATATTATAATATATAATTGCAATATATAATAATATATAAAATTTAAGCTGTAACACCCATTGGAAGATAAATATATATTTAGGTATTCTGAGAGAAATACAAATATATATGTATAGTAAGTAATGTAAAGAAAAAACTATTTTACTAAATACATGTATATATAATGATAGTTATAACTATCGTTAGGACCCAGTTAATGCCACATATAAAGCAAACAGTGGGCAAACTAGTGCCAGCATATCATCGTATTGCCTTACACAAGAATGTACGTAACTCATTAATACATGGATCTCACACCGTTTCAGAAATGGTATTCGTGTTTTGTGATTTTGACATTTTGATAATCGCTCGTAGATGCCTTTTAAAAAATGCAAGGTTATGAAAACAAGTTAATTGTATTTTTTTAAACGGATCTGTATGTATATAGGTTTCGATTCTTCTGTGGTTTTCAATATATTTCGTAGGCATTATTTCTGTAGCCTCATGCATATGTTAACTGCAAAAATATCTTTTTTATTGTTTAGATACATTTGTATCTCCAATGTTTTGGAAACATCCTTTTTAAAAGCAAAAATGTTACCATCAAGTGCGTTTGCATCTTTAAATCCCACATCAAAGTTCATTAAATTCTCAAACAACTCTAGAATATATATATATATAAATATGTGTGTGTGTGTGTGTGTGTGTGTGTGTGTGTGTGTGTGTGTGTGTGTGTGTGTGTGTGTGTGTGTGTGTGTGTGTGTGTGTGTGTGTGTGTGTGTGTGTGGTAGCAATAATTTTTAATAATGTTTGCTATAAATCAGCAGAGCACCTGAAAGCCGACACGAAAGAGTATTCTATCTATAATGTGGTTCAAAATATTGATTTTAATGAAAATGATTAGATTTATCATCTATGCGTAGGTGATTCTGCATTTACTCTCGAAATTTTATGAGAAGGGGGAATTGATTTAATGTTATATACGAGGGATGCCTAATGTATATGTTGCTCATAATATTTAAGGTCATATTTAAATAAACTGGCAATTACGGAAGTCAGCCTAACAGACGGACGACACAAGATTTATAAGTCGGCAACTTGCCTAGGAAAACGCCAATTTTAAAAAACAATACGCCACCTATGACAAGAACGCTTGCAAACGACCACTGCATATTTCTTAGTAATAAAACACAGAAGGGATTTGTCTGTTCCTTTGTTGTTAATGTATTTTGATCCGAAACCGCACACGATTTCTTCTCGCAGACACTTTGTGGTCGGTTGGCAGACTCGCTGACCACAATTCTTTCATTTTATCTATATGATTCATCGCTGACACGTCTCCTCTACGTATAGGATAGTCTATTAGGAAGTTTCAATAGAAGCCAAATCGAGCGCAGCGTGTGCGGGCTTCTATTTTCTATGGAAACGTCTTAATAGATTCTATTCGACTTAGAAGTCTCCGCCTCACTTCTACCTGTTCTACCAAACTGACATGCAATCCGCCTCATAAAACTGTCAATCATACTGTCTTGTTCTTGTTGACGTGTTCAAACTTGTCACAAGAGTAGGAGTCAAGCTAGAATGCGTGGCATATTTTAAATAGATCGATCTATTTTTGTTCAATGTAAAATAGAAAATAGAAAGGAGTTCTATTGAAATAAATCGTTGAGGAATTTGAATTTTCATAGCTTCTGATTGGCTTTAAATGTAAGGCGACTTCCAATTCTAGATAGTCTGAGACAGTGTCTACTAGATTAACTAGGAATGTAGTTAGAGTAAAAGAATTGTGAGGCATCAGAAAAAAGTAGTCTTTTGGATGTTTGTCAAATGAAACTTCGTTGGTTTAAATTTGCACGTTTCCAATCTACTGAAAAACAATCATTTTATGATGAATATCAATCTTTTTTTATTTTCTTATTCCTTGTTAAAACGGGTTCGTTTTCAGCTTTCGGACAAATGGTTAGTAAATAATTTAAGACAATAGAACATCTTATGGCAAGTTTTGCGTATGGCGAAGATTTTACTAAGCAATTGTTGGTGCATATACACGCATGGTGAAATATTGCTGACCATGAGTTTCTTAATTTTTACTATCATGGACTTAAATGGTAGCATGACGTGTCATGTGGATTCATAAATAAACCTACATATGTGCATAATACTCTTTAGAGTTAAATAGTCCTGATTGTCAGTGTTTAGACAGTTTGCATAAAATCACATATGTCGATCAAGCAGCATAATTATTACACAACATGTTGGCGGTTTCCTAAAAAGGATTAATGCAGAAAGAGGAAACTTTTTTACCTTTCAATTTTTTTTTTTTTTTTGACTAGTTGTAATTTTTACCGTGGGTCTGACTGCTTAGTCTTATAAACACTAGGCACATCATAAATCAAATTTGTTTACTAGGTTTATTGTCCAACTAAATATATTTCAATTATCTGGAGACGGTGTCCACTTGAAGCAGATATAGTGCTGCCTTCACTGTATATAGCATGCCGTTAACGCATGGCATGATACCACACCCAGTCACATCACCCTGACAGCGGGCCAACCAGTCGTGGATGTACCTTTATATTTGCTTGAGCGTTAGCGAGGGAGCTATACCACTACCATTTTTTACGACTTTTGAAGGTTTAAACCCGGGGCCTCCCGTACCTGGAGCCGACGCTCTACCAGGTCTGGTCAAATAAATATTGTAAAAGATTCTTGATATCATTCAGACAACCAGTGATATAAATACAGGTTTTGGTGAAATAAACCATGGGAAGAACATACCTACACGTATAGGTTTTTCGCAGCCATTAAAGCACGTTTAATCCGTAAGCTTAGTTCTCATTTTTTTCTTATGCACTCCATTTCTGCAGATGATATTCTGGTGCATGCACACGAATTTCTGGTGCACTGGGATCAGTTTAAATAGCTGGAATTTTCCTAAGTCTATGGCTCCAGCACTTTGAAGACCTAGCTTAATTGATTTTGTTTTCCTTAAATACTCTTCGAATAAAATTCGCAGCATAAGTGACAACTTAGCTCATAAATATTTTAAAAAGGAGAAATACATCCGTTACTTAACATTACATAGGTAACTCAATATTTAATATATGTTTGCGTTTATTATAGTGAATATTTTGTTCAGCATTAGGATTAATGACTTAATGAAATAAGGTTAATAAAATTCGTATAGTTGTTAAGGTAAAGTGACTTTAGATCATGTATTTGTTATATGTACTTATAAATAGTGGCCGCGTGTCTTTTGACCTGAACGTAGATTTTTCGTTTCGCAGCCTGAACGTAGATTTTTGTTTCGCAGCCTGAACGTAGATTTTTCGTTTCGCACCCAGAATGTAGATTTTTGTTTCGCAGCCTGAACCTAGATTTTTCGTTTCGCACACTGAACGTAGATTTTTTGTTTCGCACCCTGAACGTAGATTTTTTGTTTTGCACCCTGAACATAGATTTTTTGTTTCGCACCCTGAACATAGATTTTTTGTTTCACAGCCTGAACGTAGATTTTTTGTTTCGCACCCTGAACGTAGATTTTTGTTTCGCAGCCTGAACGTAGATTTTTTGTTTTGCAGCCTGAACGTAGATTTTTTGTTTCGCACCCTGAACGTAGATTTTTCGTTTCGCAGCCTGAACGTAGATTTTTCGTTTCGCACCCTGAACGTAGATTTTTTGTTTCGCACCCAGAACATAGATTTTTTGTTTCGCAGCCTGAACGTAGATTTTTTGTTTCGCACCATGAACGTAGATTTTTTGTTTCGCAGCCTGAACGTAGATTTTTTGTTTCGCAGCCTGAACGTAGATTTTTTGTTTCGCAGCCTGAACGTAGATTTTTCGTTTCGCACCCTGAACGTAGATTTTTTGTTTCGCAGCCTGAACGTAGATTTTTTGTTTCGCAGCCTGAACGTAGATTTTTTGTTTCGCAGCCATTATATATTTGTATTCGTAGAAAAGAAATATTCTGACATTCATGTAATTTGTATACATAAACAATTTTGCTTAATTGTTTATTAATTAATAAATCAATTATTTAGTTAATCTTACATATTGTTGGCCGTTATTTAACATTCTGTTTAAATAGAGCTGGAGTCCAGCCTTTAATATAACGACACCTGGTGCCGTAACACTATTGCTAGACTACAAAATGTACTGCTTGTATATAAAAAGTAAAAAATATAAGTCAAAAGTTATTAAATTATACTATTTACAATGTATAGAAATCACTTCACTAGTACTTGTCTATTAGCCAATGCTGGTCATGGCATGGGAAACAGTATGCATGTATTTTAATTTAGACCATCGGCCTACAAGTCCTGGATATACAGTGTATGTATATAGTTTCACCATAAGGTTTGGTTGTATTTGATGTGAAGCAGGTTTGTAAATTTGTTTGTTAAAAAGAGAAAGAAATTGTTCCCGTTAAGCTTCAATTTGGTACTATATAACTGTGTCTAATTTCTTTAAAGAAAACCTTATTTGTTTTACCAATAGCTGGAAATTAAGTTGTGTGTTTCTTGTCAGGAAAGACACTTGTAAAAAAAACACCGTTTTATTATAAGAAAATGCCCCAGTTTACACTCGTTGATAAGTGTTCCTAAATACTTTCGCAACATTTTTCTTTTATTTTACAGTCTTTCACGGCACACATTTTATGCGTTTTGAAATTCATCATTCAATAAAATAGTCTCGTTTCTTCAACATAAAAAGACCAGACATTTGTTAGACAGAGCTTGCAATTTGTTTGCAACGATTTTGAACTACAAGCAGTATAAGATAATTTGTTCAGTCCTTTACAGCATTAAAATGTAGTTGTAATTTTGGTTGTCTTGTTAAACCCTAAATAGACGAAGCTTTTTTAATACTTGTATAAAGACTTTGGAATGCAACTTAATGTTACGATTATCATTATTTGTAATGCGCTTAATTAGCCAGATGTGGCATGTTGTCACTACCAACGTGCGTCAGTTGGATGCCATAGCTCTTGAACATATCCAAATAAGTCATTATTTATAAGGTGCTAAATAAGTCAGATATGGCATGATGTCACAACAAAAGTGCATCCATTGGATGCCATAGCTATGGGACATATATCAAATATATCATTATTTATTAGGTGCTTTAATAGCCACATATGACTTGTTGTCACCACACAATGCATCAATTGCCATAGCTCTGGAACAAAACCAACTATATTATTATTTGTAAGGTGCTTAATAAGCCAGATATGGCATGTTGTCACCACAGAAGTGCATCAATTGGATGCCATAGCTTTAGGACAAAACCAAATATATCGATATTTACTCTCGACATTTATGTTTAGAGCAATAATCTTGGCAAACATACATCTACATTATGCATTCCGTAGACTGGTGCATTATTCATTCATACATACATTCATTTCCTTTCTATCATTCTTTACAGGAGCGGATCCAGAAGATTTTGGTGAAGGAGGTGGTTGGTGGGGGTGGGGAGTGCGGGTATGAATCAAGAGCCATTCAACTTTATCTCAGTAAATAGTGGATAAACAGACACAGTTGGGGACCCTTACTTCGACAAAAGCAGTCAAGAGACAAAAATTACTTTAAAAGCTTAGTATTTTTAAGCTTACATACATGTGTTTTTACACCTCTAATCATTTACCTGGTTGGTCTGGAAAGGGAGACGGTGACACCCCGCATCCACCCAGATCCATACCTGATTCATGACTTAAAACTAAAACTGCAAAATAAGTCGATGAATTGTTTTGAAACCGCCGCACTTGCGTCAGGTTGTGTGACGCTAACGAAGTTTACATTTCTTAAAAATTATAAGGTTTTTGTAATTTATGTACAAGGAAAGGATAACAAAGCGATCTTTGAATAGTATCAGTGGATTGTGTTTTTCATATTGTGATATCTTTCTTGTATAAGCCAAGAAACTTTCATTAATCTTCATATAGGTTATGGTTTTGTAATAAAGGCACTAAACAAGTAAAGACCATACGTTTTAAACACAGCTGAATACACAATATATTGCTTTCGTCATAACTGTACAATACCTGAATTTCAATGTAGTCTTTTGATAAAATTAATAGCACATTATTTCTATTCGGAAAACGCCCTCTCTTTTTTTTCTTCATTTCATGATTTTATCACAATAGCGCAGAAGTGCATGCAATTAGTTTGAGACGCATCCTAATAGTGCCGCATGTACATTAATTTATGGAAAAGGAGCCGCCGCTTTGACAATGATTAATTACGTTGTCCGCAGTAATTGTTTATTATTTGCACAAGACACGTGACCTGAATGAAAAGTTGGTGATTTACGATCATCTTCGACCATATCCGAAAGTTGCAGATTGTAATCTTATCCGCAAACAAATTTTGGAAACAAAGGATGAAAATAAACTTATATACTAATATACTAAAGAGTCTGAATTTATCTTCTAGATAAATGTTTACAATATATATATATATATATATATATATATATATATATATATATATATATATATATATATATATATATATATATATATATAATGAATATGACGACCCTAATCTGGTCACAGTTCTTGATATATTAATATATAACCGAGTTGACCAGTCGTGGAAAATTAAAACCACTACCAGTATATTTTCTTGACGACCCTTACCTAGCCACAGTTCTTGGCGTATTGTCTTGAAGACCCTTACCTAGCCACAGTTCTTGGCGTATTGTCTTGAAGACCCTTACCTAGCCACAGTTCTTGGCGTATTGTCTTGAAGACCCTTACCTAGCCACAGTTCTTGGCGTATTGTCTTGACAACCCTAATTTGGCCACAGTTTTTGGAGTCTTGTCTTGATGACCTTAATCTGGTCACAGTTCTTGGCGTATTGTCTTGATGACCCTGATCTAACCACAATTCTTGGCGTATTCGTGATTCTCTCATCGGACATATTGTTACATATTCTTAAAAAAATAATTCAGGTAACTTTGGAATTTTTCAGAATATCGAATGTGTGTATCCTGGAATATGTTATGGCATTTACATATCTAAATGGTTGACTTTTATATTTGATAGATTTCAGCAATTTGAATTATTTATTGTCCATTGTAACGAAATTTCTCTCTCTGCACTCAGGTTGTCAGAATGAGTCTCGCCAGGAATAGTTTTATGTCATTTAAATGGATGATTAAATGGTTGATAGTCAGCAATTTAATCATAAATGGTAAATGATGTGTATTTAAGTTGTTATTTTCATCACCTTAATTGGGCTACTGGGAAAATACGGAAATTGTCAGTTTGTGTTAGAGTTTCATACTTGTGAAAACAATATAATCAATTATAATAAACAGCTTGTGCTATTTTTTATGAAAAGCAATAATTATATGTTAGATCAAACACGAAGCAAGCCGGAAAAATATAAGATTTTAAAATGAAAATTAGCATAATTAATGTCAAAATAAAAAATGTTAAAAACAATATGTGCGTAATACAATTGACCATCATGCTAAATTAGATTAAAGAAAACGCTAATTGACGCATGCAAGTTTCAATATTATTCAAACACATACGGGTATTTGGTAGAATAGCCTCCTAACTTAGTACATACTTAAATAATAAGTTGCAATTGCACTTGGGGATTAATTTTTTTCAATAAAAAGCAATAAATCTAAGGTCGAACACGATGCAAGCTTGGAAAATAGACGACTTAACAGCATACAAATTTGTAAAATATTTTCAAAATATCAATGTTATGTGTGTATTAACATTTATTATCATGGTTTATTAAATTAAAAAAAGTTAATTGCTCTATAATAGTTCAATATTATTCGAAACACATATTTGGCAAAACACATACTTATTTTATACATCCTTTAATAATTAATTGCGCATGTACTTGTAGGATTAAACAGGCTTTAACAATGGACATCAACAAAAAGTACCATGCTGTCCAAATGACATTTAATTCCATAAACCCCATTTACTCATAATGTGAAATAACGTCATTAACTCCAGCAATGATTATCCTAGAAGAGACACTTTTCTTAATTCAAGACAGACAGGAATGAGTTTAGACAAACATGACACAAATCTGGACACATTTGGCTTTATGACCAGACATTCTCCAGACATATTATTTCAGGCTCGTTATTCAATGTTTCTCAACAGCCGTGTTCCCTCGCTAGTCTTGACAAGATCATGAAGGTTGGTGTTCAAAAATCGAACAGATCCACATATGGTCCTGTCATAATCTTTGCTTTGTAGAACTGTGTTTTCATTTATCAACAAAGGTTGCATTTTTTTAAAAAAAAAAAAGAGCTGAAATGAGCCGACAATCTGGAATATAACTGTATGTAGTTTATTGTTTATTGTCGAGGCGAGATTTTTACTCTTCAGAGGATAAGCGATGCTATTCATTTAAGATTTTGAAGTTCACCACAAAAGTTAAACACTTATGACACATACAGATTATGTCTTGCAAATGAAATCAGTCAGACAAAAGAACCGTCATCTCTAATTATTATTCAAAATTTAAATGTATAAAAAAGTATTGATCGAGATAACAACACATAATTTTATTATTAAGACTCAAGCAATAAACCTTTGGTTTCAGAAAATATCGATAGATTTTTTTAAATACAATTATTCTAACGTCATTAGTTTCGACGCCCTTAAGCCATTTATATATTTTCTTGCGAGGTGAACTTTATTGAATTAGAAACTAACTGTCATAAACATGTCAAGTAAGCCCTTATTTATCAAGTAGCATCACTTTTTAACGCTTGTTTTTAACATTTTTGTTCATGATACCGATTGTTTACAAATAGCAGCCAGCCGCCATTACGTTTTGAGAGACACTAGAAACGACGCCTTTAATTGGCTGTTCTCGTTTGTAGTAATCTAACACTTGGGAAGAAGTAACGTGGTGTACGTTTGGTCTTAGTTGTTTTGCGATAAATACTATTTCTGCAACCATATCAGCAGATTCGTCAGTGAAAAGCATTCCACATTTGTCAGAGGCATACATGTATTCTTTTTTTTACAGGTTATTTTTCTTTTCATTTTTCACAATTCGTTACACTCCTTCCACGTGCAAGCACTTACATGTTTAAGTAATGTAAAGAAAAACTATATTTCTTAATTTATATTATAATATATAATTACAATATATAATAATATATACAATTAAAGCTGTAACACCCATTGGAAGATAAATATATATTTAGGTATTTTGAGAGAAATACAAAAATACATGTATAGTAAGTAATGTAAAGAAAAAACTATTTTACTAAATACATGTATATATAATGATAGTTATAACTATCGTTAGGACCCAGTTAATGCCACATATAAAGCAAACAGTGGCCAAACTAGTGCCAATATATCGTATTGCCTTACACAAGAATGTACGTAACTCATTAATAAATGGATCTCACACCGTTTCAGAAATCATAGTCGTGTTTTGTGATTTTGACATTTTGATAATCGCTCGTAGATGCCTTTTAAAAAAATGCAAGGTTATGAAAACAAATTAATTGTAATTTGTTTAAACCGATCTGTATGTATATAGGTTTCGATTCTTCTGTGGTTTTCGATATATTTCGTAGGTGTTATGTCTCATGCATATGTTAACTGCAAAAAAAAATCTCTTTTTTATTGTTTAGATACATCTGTATCTTCAATGTTTGGGAAACATCTTTTTTTAAATAGCAAAAATGTTACCATCAAGTGCGTTTTCATCTTTAAAACCCACATCAAAGTTCATTAAATTCTCAAACAACTCTAGAAAAATCTAGTAATTTAGTTGTGTGTGTGTGTGTTTGTGTGTGTGTGTGTGTGTGTGTGTGTGTGGTAGCAATAATTTTTAATAATGTTTGCCATAAATCCGCAGAGCACCGGAAAGCCGACATGAAAGAGTATTCTATCTATAATGTGGTTTAAAAATATGATTTTAATGAAAATGTTCAGATTTATCATATATGCGTAAGTGATTCTGCATTTACTCTCGAAATTTTATGAGAACGAGTGATTGATTTAATGTTATATACGAGGGATGCCTAATGTATATGTTGCCCATAATATTTAAGGTCATATTTAAATAAACTGGCAATTACGGAAGTCAGCCTAACAGACGGACGACACAAGATTTATAAGTCGGCAACTTGCCTTGGAAAACGCCAATTTTAAAAAACAATACGCCACCTATGACAAGAACGTTAGCAAACGATCACTGCATATCTCTAAGTAATAAAACACAGAAGGGATTTGTCTGTTCCTTTGTTGTTAATGTATTTTGATCCGAAACCGCACACGATTTCTTCTCGCAGACACTTTGTGGTCGGTTGGCAGACTCGCTGACCACAATTCTTGTCATTTTATCTATATGATTCATCGCTAACAAGTCTCTGCGTATAGGATAGTCTATTAGGAAGTTTCAATAGAAGCCAAAACGAGCGTAGCGTGTGCGGGCTTCTTTTTTCTATGGAAACGTCTTAATAGAGACCATCCGACTAAGTCGTATACGCCTCACTTCTACCTGTTCTACCAAACTGACATGTAATCCGCCACATAAAACTGTCAATCAAACTGCCTCTTGTTCTTGTTGACGTGTTCAAACTTGTCACAAGAGTAGGAGTCAAGCCAGAATGCGTGGCATATTTTAAATAGATCGATCTATTTTTGTTCAATGTAAAATAGAAAATAGAAAGGAGTTCTATTGAAATAAATCGTTGAGGAATTTGAATTTTCATAGCTTCTGATTGGCTTCAAATGTAAGGCGACTTCCAATTCTAGATAGTCTGAGACAGTGTCTACTTCTAGATTAACTAGGAATGTGGTTAGAGTAAAAGAATTGTGAGGCATCAGAAAAAAGTTTTGGATGTTTGTCAAATGAAACTTCGTTGGTTTAAATTTGCACGTTTCCAATCTACTGAAAAACAATCATTTTATGATGGATATCAATCTTTTTGATTGTCTTATTCCTTGTTAAAACGGGTTCGTGTTCAGCTTTCTGGTAAATGGTTAGTAAATAATTTAAGACAATAGAACATCTTATGGCAAATTTTGTGTATGGCGAAGATTTTACTAAGCAATCGGTGATGCATATACATGCAGGATGAAACATTGCGGACCATGACTTTCTCAAGTTTTACTATCATGGACTTAAATGGTAGCATGAGGTGTCCTGTGGATTCATAAATAAACCTACATATGTGCATAATACTCTTTAGAGTTAAATAGTCCTGATTGTCAATGTTTAGACAGTTTGCATAAAATCACATTTGTCGATCAAGCAGCATAATTATTACACAACATGTAATAAACAAGTTGGCGGTAGAACTTTTTTGACCTTTTAATTTTTTTTTTTGACTAGTTGTAATTTTTACCGTGGGTCTGACTGCTTAGTCTTATAAACACTAGGCACATGATAAATCAAATTTGTTTATTGTGTTTATTGTCCAACTAAATATATTTCAATTATCTGGAGACGGTGTCCACTTGAAGCAGATATAGTGCTGCCTTCACTGTATATAGCATGCCGTTAACACAAGGCATGATACCACACCCAGTCACATCATCCTGACACTGGGCCAACCAGTCGTGGATGTACCTTTATATTTGCTAAAGCGTTAGCGAGGGAGCTATACCGCTACCATTTTTTACGACTTTGGTAGGTTTAAATCCGGGGCCTCCCGTACCTGGAGCCGACGCTCTAACAGGTCGGGTCAAATAAATATTGTAAAAGTTGCTTGATATCATTCAGACAACCAGTGATATAAATACAGGTTTTGGTGAAATAAACCATGGGAAGAACATACCTAAACTTATATGTTTTTCGCAGCCATAAAAGCACGTTTAAATCCGTAAGCTTAGTTCTCATGTTATCATTTTTTTCTTATGCACTCCATTTCTGCAGATGATATTCTGGTGCATGCACACGAATTTCTGGTGCACTGGGATCAGTATAAATAGCTGGAATTTTCCTAAGTCGATGGCTCCAGCACTTTGAAGACCTAGCTTAATTGATTTTGTTTTCCTTAAATACTCTTCAAATAAAGTTTGAAGCATAAGTGACAACTAAGCTCATAAATATTTTAAAAAGGAGCAATACATCCGTAACTTAACATTACATAGGCAACTCAATATTTAATATATGTTTGCGTTTATTAGAGTGAATATTTTGTTCAGCATTAGGATTAATGACTTAATGAAATAAGGTTAATTAAATTTGTATAGTTGTTAAGGTAAAGTGACTTTAGATCATGTATTTGTTATATGTACTTATTAATAGTGCCCGCGTGTCTTTTGACCTGAACGTAGATTTTTTGTTTCGCAGTCCGAACGTAGATTTTTTGTTTCGCAGTCCGAACGTAGATTTTTCGTTTCGCAGTCCGAACGTAGATTTTTCGTTTCGCAGTCCGAACGTAGATTTTTCGTTTCGCACCCTGAACGTAGATTTTTTGTTTCGCACCCTGAACGTAGATTTTTCGTTTCGCACACAGAACGTAGATTTTTCGTTTCGCAGCCTGAACGTAGATTTTTCGTTTCGCAGCCTGAACGTAGATTTTTTTTGTTTCGCAGCCTGAACATAGATTTTTTGTTTCGCACCCTGAACGTAAATTTTTTGTTTCACAGCCTGAACGGAGATTTTTCGTTTCGCACCCTAAACGTAGATTTTTCGTTTCGCAGTCCGAACGTAGATTTTTCGTTTCGCAGTCCGAACGTAGATTTTTCGTTTCGCACCCTGAACGTAGATTTTTCGTTTCGCACACAGAACGTAGATTTTTCGTTTCGCAGCCTGAACGTAGATTTTTCGTTTCGCAGCCTGAACGTAGATTTTTTTTTGTTTCGCAGCCTGAACATAGATTTTTTGTTTCGCACCCTGAACGTAAATTTTTTGTTTCACAGCCTGAACGGAGATTTTTCGTTTCGCACCCTAAACGTAGATTTTTCGTTTCGCAGCCTGAACGTAGATTTTTCGTTTCGCACCCTGAACGTAGATTTTTCGTTCCGCAGCCTGAACGTAGATTTTTTGTTTTGCACCCTGAACGTAGATTTTTTGTTTCACAGCCTGAACGGAGATTTTTCGTTTCGCACCCTAAACGTAGATTTTTTGTTCCGCAGCCTGAACGTAGATTTTTTGTTTTGCAGCCATTATATATTTGTATTCTTAGAAAAGAAATATTCTGACATTTATGTAATTTGTATACATAAACAATTTTGCTTAATTGTTTATTAATTAATAAATCAATTATTTAGTTAAACTTACATATTGTTGGCCGTTATTTAATATTCAGTATAAATAGTGCTGGAGTACAGCCTTTAATATAACACTTGGTGCCGTAACACTTTTGTACTGCTTGTATATGAAAAAGTAAGAAATATAAGTCAAAAATTATTAAATTAGACTATTTACAATGTATAGAAATCACTTCACTAGTACTTGTCTATTAGCCAATGCTAGTTATGGCATGGGAAACAGTATGCATGTATTTTAATTTAGACCATCGGCCTACAAGTCCTGGATATACAGTGTATGTAAATTTGTTTGTTAAAAAGAGAAAGAAATAGTTTCCGTTAAGCTTCAATATGGTAGTATATAACTGTGTCTAATTTTTTTTATAGAATACCTTATTAGGATAAAGCATAGGGATATATTTGTGCACATAATGGACTTGAACAAATATAAGTTTGAACAAACAACAAATGCAAATGTAGTGTTCTTTTTTATTCACTGAAAGCCTAAATTGTAAAAGCAACAAATAAGTTAGAAAGATGAAAATGGCAATTTTAAAATTTCGATTTCAGACATTTTGTGCTGTAAACTTGTTTTATGTTGATAATCGCCAATATTGCAAGTAATTGTACAATTTAATAATTTTTTAAACATTTATAAGATATTTTCTTTATAAACTTATTTTCAACTTTAGCCAAAAATAGTTTTCTTTTGGTGGTGTTCTTGGTTTAATATTATGTTTGAATTTTTTTTTCTTTATAACTTATTTTCAACCTTAGCCAAAAATATTGGTTTCTTTTGGTCGTGTTCTTGATTTAATATTTTGTTTGAAAAATAACAACAAAAAACTGCAGCACAATACAAAAAGCACATAAATGTCTTTTCTCTTTGGCCTAAACTTGCAAAATTCTAATCAATGCTACCCATTGGTTTCGTTTTGGATTACATGTGACCTCTGACCCACCCCTCTCAAAAAATATTTCTTTGCAATCTTGAAAAGGTTTATTAACAATTAGAAACATCATTACATGAAATGATGTTCACAGTTCATAACAAAACCCTTGTTACGTTCATGTAATGATTCGTGAAAAATAAGTCACGATGAAATTTCAAATAACATGCACAACTAGTTAACAATGAATAAGTGAATCAAAATGTTACCATAAAAACATGAAGTAGCTTTTAAAAGGTTCTTTTTTTAATTTACAACATTTCAGATAAAACAATACAAACTGATGGCCTTCATTTCTCTACAATGATAAACATACTAAGGTCAAATTTATCTAAAAAATTACCTAGCACATCCCAACTTAAAAGTATTGTCTAATCTTGTTAATGACACTAAATTAATCAGAAGTAGGTGGAGTCTTTAAAGGAGTTGAAGTAAAGTTTGTAAAGTAATTAAAAGCATAGTCTTCTCAAGTCAAGTAAGTTTTTTCTACAGGTAGGTGGAATCTGCCCAACACGTTTTTATAGAGGGTGGAGTCTATCCCAGTAGGTGGAGTCTGCATTATTTGGGGGTGGGAGTTTCAAGGTTACTGGTTTAGTCCTCTGTCCATTCAAATGGCTCCGGTGGCTCAGGCTCCTCCTCCTCCTCAGTCTTGGGCCCGCCCGCTGCCACTTGCTCCACAATCTCCTCCTTCTCGCCTGGCTTGATGTCCCTCAGCAAGATGATGCCTCCGTTACTGATGTCCTTGATAGTGGTATAGCGACTGCCCTCAGACATGCTCAATACCTTCAGCTGCGGACAGAATACAAAACATTGCATTTTTTATAGAAGAATACTTAAAATGTAGTGAGATCAATTGTAGAAATGAAAACATATGCACTGCAATATGAAATTGCAAAAATGTTTTATTTAAAATATAAACAAAATCTTAAATGGTGAGCAAAATATATAAATGAATTTTGCAATAGTTTATCGGGATTGAAAAGGAATTCAATAAAAAAAAAGGGGACTGGCTTTTTTACTCCATACATGTGAACTCTCCCACTTTTGGAAGGAGACTACCTCATTTAAAATTAGTAGAAAATTGGGTTGTTTTACACATTTTCAGACATCTCCCTAATTGGAAACAGATATTTTGATTCTTTGATGAATGAAAAATGTTTGAGAAATAAATGTTTCAATGTACAAAAACAACAACACGCACAACTAGGCACCCAGAGTATTACAACATTTTAAAATTTGAAACAAAATGTACAAAGCAACAAATCTGCATATATCTTTTTCTTAACTATATAACTCTTAAATTAAAATTCATTGTTTTTACTATAATTTTTTTCTTATTTTACCTGGGCTCTCATAGTCCTTGCAGGGTTGCTCAGCATCTCAAAGGTGGGCTCAGGTTCTTTCTTCTTCTCCTCCTTCTCTTTCTCTTCTTTCTCCTTCTCAGCTTTCTCCTTCTCTTTCTCTGCAGCCTCCTCATCCTGGTAAGAGATAGCATAAAGATAAATCATGTTTGCAGAAAGATATCAGGACAAGATTTCTATATCAAAGAATAATCTAGAGTAAATAATAACACAAGTATATTTTTTAACCATTAAAAGTATCATCAACAATTTTATTACAATGAACTGTGTTTTAAGAAACTTTGCATTTAGTTTCTATTATGATACTTGCCTAAGCATTTGCATAAAATTTTCAACACATATCTGCCTTGTGAAAAAAATTATATTCCTTTTCCATTATATCTATAGCTAACTTTGCTAACAACCTTCCTTCCTCCAACCAATATAACAAGATAAAAAAACCCACTCAATTAAAATTATAACAAGAAGACATTGTCAATACATAAACTTTTAATTATGTTGCCTACAAGATGGTGAGACCCACAATTTAAACATAAATCAGCAACCAGAAGGCACCTACCACTTCCATTTTCTCCTCGTCCTTCTTCTTCTCAGCATCCTTCTTCTTCTGTTTTGCAGTTATACTAAGCACAGCTGTCTCCACCTTGTCCTTGGCCTTCTCTTTTTTCTCCTCCAGGTTGGGAGGGTATGCAAACATAGAGGGCTTGGCATTTGATCTGAACTCTACCTTCGGCATCTGAAACATCAGTGTATTGTTTGTTTGTTTGTTTATTGGGTTTATCGTCCTACCAACAGTATTTCAGTTATCTGGAGACGGTGTCCACTTGAAGCAGATATAGTGCTGCCTCCACTTTGTATAGCATGCAGTGAACACCTGGCCTGATACCACGCCCAGTCTCATTATCCTGACACCGGGCCAACCAGTCATGGAACTACCCTTATATGTATATATATTACATTTATATATACGATCTAACCATACAAATTGGTTGTATTTGACGTGGTGCAGGTAGGCATGAAGGCTAGAGCTAGGGAGAGGAAAATGTACTCACCTTAAGGTTAGAGTTGAGTCCAATTGTGCAGGTTGGAACAAAGGCAAGGGACAGGAAGTGTGTGAGGGGGTACCAGAACCAGAACTGACAGAATACCAGGATCCCAACCACTGCCTCCAGGTTTGTGTGGCCAGTCCGTGATTGCAGGGAGATGCTCATGTTGCGACCACCTAAATTACAAAACCATGTAATGGATTAGTATTTATAATATTATGCAAGAGAATACATTTAGAAAGTACTTGTTTGCTTTCAATCAACAATGGACCTAAAGCTAGCCATAAAATTTCACATGACAGAATCCTCTGCCTAGGTGACTCACAACTAGGAAAGCATTTGGGTCTATATCCTCCACCTACTAGCCCATCAAGATGGCTTCTAAATAATTCTAGATTGAAAAAAACAAACTAATAGCACAGATAGAGCACCTGATAATTATGCAGAAAGATTTACTTGCATGTGGCAAGGGTTTAATGTATATGCAGATGATACTCCAAGTTATTTAAAAAATGATCAGTTGACCAGTGGTTTAGTTTTATTGCGAATTATCTCAAAGAGTTTATTGACATTTGACCTCTAAGTGAGCCTTGACCTTTATGCCATCGATGTGTTTTTTGTTCACAATGCACTTTTTATGTGATTATGGCAAACAATTTCACCAAGTTATTTAGAAACTCACTGATTAATGGTTCAGTTATTGTGCAGACAAGTTCAAACAAACTTGTATCTTTGACCACTAAGAGTAACCTTGACCTTTAGACAAGCACTGTTTTTCCTCTGCACAACACTGCTAGGAAAGCATTATCACTGTAACAGAGCTTGACAAAATACAGAAAGAAAGTGCAAAGAAGATAACCTGCATCCATGATGCCTTGGGCAAGGATGGCACCAAACTTGGCAATGATGTCATCATGCTTGTCACTGATGATTTTGCTGTACAGGCTCCGGAAATGGGTCACCTAAAAGATAAAGTTACAATCATTAAAATTTAAGTTGTAGCAGTTACCAGAAATATTTAATAAACTTGTATATCAATAAAACGTTTTCTCAAGTTTAAGAGACGGTTGTCATAAACAAAATAGCAAGACCAAAGCTACAAGGGTAAAGAAAGTAAAGGCCTTCTTCCAAGTAGCATCATTTTTTACATTAAGTAAAGAATGACTTACAAAAGCATGTGATGATAAGAGAGCTTGAAGATTAAGAAGATAGATCTGCAGTTAGTAAATCCTGATAAGAAAGATCTGGTGGGCCTGGTCTAAGAGGGTTAAATATTTCCATATAGAACAACTAAAGAGGCAAAGAGACCAGGATCAGAAACATTAAGCTCTCCAGACTGACTTGGAATGTTTGTTTTGTTTTTTGTTACATTGCACTGACATGATTATGGTCATATTGATGACATCTAGCTAATTATTGGTGAAGGAAGACCTCAGACATGTCTAGATAGAACCAGAGGCACACTGCAGGTTAGCTGGAAAACCTCCCCACATCAAAGTTCTTGCCCCAATCGGGACTTGAACCCAGGCAGTGAGGGGCTGAAAAGTTATCAGTGACTCTAACCGCTCGGCTATGAGCGCCCCAACTTGGAATGGTAAAGGGACATAAAGCCACAGCTGGAATGGGGAACCAGTTTGACAAAGTAAATTGATGGAACCTTCCCAGTCCCAGCAAAGCAAACTAGCTTTAAAAGAGAGTATGTGAATATCTCTTTTTAATTGTAAAAGAGACTTCCCAACTCCAGAGATCTGATGTCATGAGGCTCAAGGGCTCTTGATTAGCTCTAGATGTTTTTTTTCAGCTGAGATCAGAAAAAGTCAAGGTGAGGAGAAAGTCACACTTTTCCCCAGATAAACAACAACGTACTACCAGCATGAGTTTAAAAACTCAAGGTGAAGTTTCAAACTGTAAGACAGACTCCCCATGACAAAAAACAACAACACAAAACATAAATGCCTGAAAGATTGATGGATTGTTCTATGAAAACAAAGAATTTCAACAGGGTTCCCAAAGGAAATTTCAGTTGAACCTGGAATGGGGTAGAAAGAGTATGGTCCTAGAGCAGAATCCTTGGATGAAGAGGCTTGGTTTTTCCCCTACAACCAGGACTGCAAGAATTGGTAGACTGAGATTCTAATGTTTTCAACAAAGAGGAAACCAGAAATCCAAAAGGCGAATATCTGGTCTTCTAATAAGCAGAGAATGATGCAAATAGGAGAATAAAGTAATCATTCTTCATTCTTTTCCTTCATCAAACCTATCTATCAAGAGGAAAGTTGACAGAAGAGGCGTTGACCTAATAGTTTCTTTGAAAGACCCCAAACAGCACTGTGGTAGTCTGGAAACAAATGGTGTTTCTGAGGTAAAACCACAGGCATGTGATTAATTGACTTGGTAAAGAAATGTGACACTTTGAGACAAGTGCCTTTAGCAATACAGCTTTGTAAGATACTTCACCTATCTGTTGGTATTGTTGACTAGAGACAGATATTGGTGGAGGGAGACCCCAGACACATGTCTGGGTAGAACCACCGGCTCACAGCGAGTCAGCAAGAAGACCTTCTTGCATTCTGTGATATTTTGGTCAGTAAAAAAGTCCTTCAGATTTAGGATTCGAACCCACGCAGTGAGAGGCTGAGCAGTCAGAGGAGTTGCAAATCGTCAATACCACTATGCCACTGGCCCTCACACCCCACCCTGGGTCCAGAGGAAGAAGCGTCGGGCTTTACTGGTAAAAACTGATCATTGTCTTCTGCCACCTGACCAATTTGCTATTCTCAAAAGTGGCAAGGAAAGGTAGCACTGACTTGAATCTGGTTTCTGGGCAAGGTATGAGTAGTCAAAGAAGGGTCAAGGTCAATGCCTGGTGATAGGGAGTAAGGGAGAATTGGGGTTTAAGCAATAAAGAATATTTTATCTGGATTAAACTATGAATTAGAAAAAATTGGAATGGTCTAACAGGCAACACATACAGTATGGGGCAAAAGTAGGGCCCTAAAAGAGTGTAGTAAGTAGCATGTTTATCCTTTGCAAGATTATGAGAGGAAGACCTTAAGTGTAGTGTGATGGTTCATTGTAACATTTTTAAAATGTCTGATGGCAGTAAATGGATAAGTCTGTTTATGAAGAATATACAAAGTGTCACTCTACCTTGGGACACGTAACCTCATTGTGCTGCACGAGGATCATTGCAGAAGCAATAAGCGCCCCTTGGCGGACGTAGTTGACTGGGTCATTGGTCATCGGCTCCAACAGACTGATTGCCTCCTGAAGACACAGATGGGATAAAAAAAGTAAAACACAAACAAATCTGAAAATAAATTTGCCCATAATAAATAAATCCCAAGATAAATAAAAAGTAAAATAAACAGAAGTGAAGTCCATATTGCCTCACCATTTCAACACAAAGACTACTTCAACATGTACTAGAGGTTCAAATTAGCATACATATAAAAATATAAAATGATTTGTTAATTGTTTGTTAGGTTTATCACCCCACCAACATAATTTCAGTTATCTGAAGACGTTGTCCACTTGAAGCAAATATAGTGCTGCCTTCACTGTGTATTGCATGCAGTGAACACCTGGCAAGACACTACACCCAGTCACATTATCCTTACACGGGGCCAAACAGTCATGGAACTACATGTAACCTTATACTTGCTGGAGCATTAGCAACGGAGCTATACCACTACAATTATTTAACAATTTTGGTATGTTGCGGCCCAGGATCGAACCAGGGACTTCCTATACCTGGAGCTGATGTTCTACAGATTGCGCTACCAGGTCAGCCATATAAAACAGATTTTGATGCCATAAACCAATAAAATGTGGACACTACATAAAATTTCATAAAATATATACAAATACTTATCACTATTACAATATGAATATAAACACAGTGCTCTTATAAAACATCTCATAAAACATCTCATTTTTTTTTTTATAAAAAAAAAAAAAAAAAAATGAAGATAAAAAATATGAAGAAATTGCAACAGCAGACCAAGAAAAAGCTGATAACTTGTGACAGGCCGATTGCATGCAAAGCTTCACAGACTTCTCAAAGTTGACAAAAAATCCAACAACAGGTGACAAAATGAATAACACCTGACAAGATGTCATGAAATACCAGCCTGAAATTTGCAAAATGTTGGCTATCTTTGACTTTTTTTGATAACAGCAATGAAGATAAACCAGACCTAGCAGTTTATGCATATTTTTTTTTCAATGACACATAGCAATTCATTGCTCTGGTCTGCATTTCTTGTGATAAAGCATGTGGTTGTAAAAATGTTTAACTTTAAAATCATTTTAAAAAATATATTCAATTTTTTGAAAAGAAATTTGAATTTGAAATACATAACAGTGACACAAGTATGATCAGTATAGCGACGCCCAGCTAGTCCGGTGAAGGTAGACCAAGAAATGCTTGGGTAGAACCACCAACACCCCATGGGTCAGCTGGAGAACCTTCCCACATTAATTACTTGCCTTCTCAAGCCCACATGTAGTAAGGTATTTACTGACTGAATCATCACCTTTACAGAGATAATGTAAATGAGGGACATTCCTGAATTGTCCCCCCTTTATACTCTCTAATAAAATGGAAGTACATGTAGGTCATATTGGGATTACTCAGATTTTGGAATTTGCCAGCATTTTTGCCGATACTATGCAGCGGCATTTCTATCATTATAGCACAGGGGCACTTATAAGGTGCCCAGGGTCTGAACCCGGCCGGTCCATTATACAGACACTGACGAGTCAGGGGTAATGCTGTCCCCTTAGCCCTGAGCGTTAGGAGGGAAGCTGCTACTACCAACTTAAAAGTCTTTAGTTTGACCTGGTCGAGGTTTGAACCTGCAACCTCTCAATCTGCAAACCAATGCTCTACCTCTTGAGCTTTTGTAGTGAGCAGGTTTACTCAGATTTTATGCTTGTATTCTTTGGAGTGATCTTCACTTTTGTGCTTACCTTGTTCTACGTAGGTCATTACATATCTCTATAAGTACTTAAATTGATTTAACATGCACAATTATTACAAGACAAATTCACTGTATGCAATGACTCCATCAAAAAAGAACCCATGATAAAGACCAAACATTCCAAATTAAAGGACCTCCTTTCTCTTTTGGACTAACTCTCATTTCCTTTCTGAGAAGGGAGATAATAACAATACAATATATAACCAATGTTCCCTCACTTATGCATACACAGGCATATATACATCAGAAGAGTAATTCATTATATAAGCAGCCATTAAAGGGTATGTTTATGGGGTTTAATTTCCCTCCAACAGCATTTCAGTTATCTGGAGATGGTTTCACTGAAAAGCAGATATAATGCTGCCTTCACTGTGTGTAGCATGCCATGAACATCTGGCATGATACCACACTGTGACATAATGTTACTCAATAGATAGACTGCTGCACTCACAGAGGGCAAAAATGACCTTTATCTCACATTGTTATACATTTAGTTACGTCTGGCAGTCACGAACGAAGGCAGTATGCTTACATAAGAAATGTTGTCATGTAGTTTACAGCTGGTATAAAAATGAGTTTGTACGGGAGTTGCAATCCAGCTGGCGGCTGGCTTGGTCGAGGGCGCGGTTTGAGCTAGGAATAAAATGTTGAAGTTACAGAAGACTTTGTTCCTGCCTTTATCCCCGATGATGTATCCAATACTATGCTACACGCACCCAGTCACATTATCCTGACACTGGGCCAAATGGTGTTGGAACTGCCCTTATAACTGCTTGAGCGTTAGCAAAGGGAGCTATATTACTACTTCTAACGATTTTGGTATGTCTAGGCCCGGGATAGAATTCTTGGCCTCAGGTTCCAGTTTAAAGGGTAGGATGAAACATTCCTTCTTCAAAAAACTTAAAACATTGGGTTATTTTAACTTCCACTGTATGATTTCACAATGATTCAGAAACTGTTGGTGTTGCTATCCATCTGTCTCAAATAGCATCTCAAAACTGCTGTAATTCCACTAAAATTAAGATTTGTCTGTCATGCAAACTTGCCAAGCAAACAATTTAATTACGAATTTTCACGAAACAATATTAATGGCTACAAATTAAACATGCTGCGCTTTTACGATTTCTAAAGAAGAAAGTTACAAAACATTAATTAATTTTGAGCATGTTATAAAAAAGTGACATTGATTTTTTTCACCAAAAAGAGCATGTTTGTCACAGTTTTAAATTTCAGAGGAAGACAAAAATTTCAAAATTGGTGCAAAGAACCAAGGCATTAAAAACCAGTTAATAATGAGGTAATGGTGCACATGATATGCATGTAGAAATGCATTAACTATGAAGCAATAATGGAGAAGATATTCATGTAAAAATTATGTTTTGTTTCTGTGTTACATCACACGAACACAATTATGGTTATATTGGCAACGTCCATCTAATTATTGGTGAAAACACCAGATTTAGGTCTGGGTAGAACCACTGGTGCACTGCATGTAAGTTGGAAAACCTTCCCACATGGAAGTTTTGGGACTGACCAGGACTCAAACCCCTTTGGTAAAGGCCTGTAATAATGAGTTAAGTATGTAGTAATTTACATATGTATAACGCGACTTCCACATTTCAAATACTGAATTAGCCCGCAACATACTAATACATAAATCATTGCAGACATATGAATACCTTGAGTCCAGTTCCGGCACAGGCAATGCCCAGGGCCATGGCAGCGCCAAACCTCACATGGGGATTGTAACTCTCTGACAGCAGGGATACCACACTGGGGCAGTGTTCCGGGGTCCTGGAGTAAAGAAAATGTTTAACTAAATAAATAGCATGGATAAATAATTTTAAAATTCAATGTTAGGTATCAAGGTTACGTATAAAGACACACAGTGCCTTAAGCTCTCTGACAGAATGAGTGACGATGAAGGCATTGCCTTAGGATCCTTGAGTGGGATGGGGATGGGAACTACCGGCATTTTTGCAGAAACTGTGTAGCGACATTTCTATCATTAACACACAGGGGCACTTATGAGGTGCCCAGGGACTAAACCCAGCCAGTCCATTACACTGACACAGATGAGTCAGGCGTAATGCTGTCCCCTTAGCCCCGAGCGTTAGGAGTGAAGCCACTATTTCCAATTTTTAAGTCTTTGGTTTGACCCGGCTAGGGTTTGAACCCACGACCTCCCGATCCGCAAACCAACGCTCTACCACTTGAGCTTTAGTGACTGGTGGTCCTGGAGTGAAGAAATAGTTTCAGTTGAAAAAAAGTGAGACACATTTGTATCATAGTCAAGGCCAGAGGTCAAGGTTATTTACAACCCTACATGGGTACATCTAGGGCAGCAGGGAGACCACCAACCTTGGTCTTGTGTCCTGGAGTGAAGAAGCATGTGTCAACATTGTAAAATAATTGCAAAATTTATAGTTAAGGGTAAGAAATTATTTCTTTTTGTTATGTTAATAATTGTTATAGAAGTAACAAAATGTTGCCAGACATTCATATAATATCCAACGTAAAGGGTAAAGGTCACAAAAATATAGTGCACTTTCAACTCTAAGGCCAGCTGTTAATCTATACTATGTTATACAGCAAATACTCACAAAGACCATACAATCACCCCTAACTAACAATGCTATCACAGAACAAAAAAAATATACGAACACATATTGGTTTCATTCCATTTAGTTCACAAGCCATATAAGAATATATGTTTTGTGTGGATTTGTGACTACACTTGATTTGAATTACCACTAATTTGAAATGGGAGTAAAAAGTGGTATCCAACAGTTTGGGATGGGATGGGATGGGATTTGCAAGCATTTTTGCCAATACTGTGCAGCGACATTTTTATCATTATAGCACAGGGGCACTTATAAGGTGACAGGGACTGAACCTGGCAGGTCTATTGTACTGACACCGATGAGTCAGGTGTTAAGCTATCCCCTTAGCCCTGAGCGTTAGGAGGAAAGCCACTACTACCAACTTTAAAGTTCTCGGTTTGACCCGGCCGGGGATTGAACCCACAACCTCCCAACAGTTTGTCTTCATCAAATGCACATAAATCTGGATTGGGGGAAATGGGTATAGTTTCTGTAAAAAGTCAAACCTAAGTCCAATAAAAGACGATTTTGACCATTGTCTAAATTGTAAGACAGAAAACCGGGAACTAAATCACTCTACATGCCCGTTATTTCTAAAATTATAAATATGCATGATAAGCGATTTCTGCTAAAAATAGACATCAATGTCAGAGCGGATTACCCGAATGAGTATATAAAGTTTAGTTAAAAAATAGCTTACAGCGCAACAAGGCTCAACTAGGAAATACCTATTTGTAATGACGAGTGATGTGTTATGCTTCACTTTTCGCATAGATGTAAGACATCAATAATCAGCATTTTGTGTGATCTATTCAGGCATTAATAATTTATTTGATTCTTTGAGAGGGAAAGGTCTGGTCCAAACTGTCAGATATCACCTTAAGGTGATTGACTTATTAGATTTTCCCCAGTACTTAGCTACTTCTTTTTTCTTTCTTTTTCTGCAAGGAATAAAAAGTTTCAAACAATTTTGTACCTTTTGTTATATGTTCTTAGTGTCCTAAATATAAAATCAGCACTAATAGTGTCCTAAATATCAAGTCAGATCTTATCATGTTCTAAATATCAAGTCAGCACTAATATTGTCCTAAATATCAAGTCAGTATTTATAGTGTCCTCAATATCAAGTCAGATCTTATAGGGTCCTAAATATCAAGTCAGCACTAATATTGTCCTAAATATCAAGTCAGTATTTATAGTGTCCTCAATATCAAGTCAGATCTTATAGTGTCCTAAATATCAAGTCAGCACTAATATTGTCCTAAATATCAAGTCAGCATTTATAGGGTCCTAAAAATCAAGTCAGATCTTATAGTGTCCTAAATATCAAGTCAGATCTTTTAATGTTCTAAATATCAAATCAGATCTTATAGGGTCCCAAATACCAAGTCAGATCTTATAGTGTCCTAAATATCAAGTCAGATCTTATAGTGTCCTAAAAATCAAGTCAGATCTTATAGGGTCCTAAATATCAAGTCAGCATTTATAGTGTCCTAAATATCAAGTCAGATCTTATAGTGGCATAAATATCAAGTCAGATCTTATAGTGTCCTAAATATCAAGTCAGCATTTATAGGGTCCTAAATATCAAGTCAGATCTTATAGTGGCATAAATATCAAGTCAGATCTTATAGTGTCCTAAATATCAAGTCAGATCTTATAGGGTCCTAAATATCAAGTCAGATCTTATAGGTTCCTAAATATCAAGTCAGCATTTATAGTGTCCTAAATATCAAGTCAGATCTTATAGTGGCATAAATATCAAGTCAGATCTTATAGGGTCCTCAATATCAAGTCAGCATTTATAGTGTCCTAAATATCAAGTCAGATCTTATAGTGGAATAAATATTAAGTCAGATCTTATAGTGTCCTAAATATCAAGTCAGATCTTATAGGGTCCTAAATATCAAGTCAGATCTTATAGGTTCCTAAATATCAAGTCAGTATTTATAGGGTCCTAATTATCAAGTCACAGCTTATAGTGTCCTAAATATCAAGTCAGATCGTTTAGTGTCCTAAATATCAAGTCAGTATTTATAGGGTCCTAAATATCAAGTCAGTATTAGTAGGGTCCTAAATATCAAGTCAGCACTAATATTGTCCTAAATATCAAGTCAGCATTTATAGGGTCCTAAAAATCAAGTCAGATCTTATAGTGTCCTAAATATCAAGTCAGATCTTTTAATGTTCTAAATATCAAGTCAGATCTTATAGGGTCCCAAATACCAAGTCAGATCTTATAGTGTCCTAAATATCAAGTCAGATCTTATAGGTTCCTAAATATCAAGTCAGATCTTATAGTGGCATAAATATCAAGTCAGCATTTATAGTGTCCTAAATATCAAGTCAGATCTTATAGTGTCCTAAATATCAAGTCAGATCTTATAGTGTCCTAAATATCAAGTCAGATCTTATAGGGTCCTAAATATCAAGTCAGATCTTATAGGGTCCTAAATATCAAGTCAGATCTTATAGGTTCCTAAATATCAAGTCAGCATTTATAGTGTCCTAAATATCAAGTCAGATCTTATAGTGTCCTAAATATCAAGTCACAGCTTATAGTGTCCTAAATATCAAGTCAGATCTTATAGGTTCCTAAATATAAAGTCAGATCTTATAGGTCCCTAAATATAAAGTCAGATCTTATAGGTCCCTAAATATAAAGTCAAATCTTTTAGTGTCCTAAATATCAAGTCAGATCTTTTAGTGTCCTAAATATCAAGTCAGATCTTATAGGGTACTAAATATCAAGTCAGTATTTATAGTGTCCTAAAAATCAAGTCAGATCTTTTAGTGGCATAAATATCAAGTCAGATCTTTTAGTGGCATAAATATCAAGTCAGATCTTTTAGTGTCCTAAATATCAAGTCAGATCTTTTAGTGTCCTAAATATCAAGTCAGTATTTATAGGGTCCTAAATATCAAGTCACAGCTTATAGTGTCCTAAATATCAAGTCACAGCTTATAGTGTCCTAAATATCAAGTCAGATCTTATAGGTTCCTAAATATCAAGTCAGTTCTTATAGGTTCCTAAATATCAAGTCAGATCTTTTAGTGTCCTAAATATCAAGTCAGATCTTATAGGTTCCTAAATATCAAGTCAGATCTTTTAGTGCTCTAAATATCAAGTCAGATCTTATAGGGTCCTAAATATCAAGTCAGTATTTATAGTGTCCTAAAAATCAAGTCAGATCTTAAAGTGTCCTAAATATCAAGTCAGATCTTTTAGTGCCCCAAATATCAAGTCAGATCTTATAGGGTCCTAAATATCAAGTCAGTATTTATAGTGTCCTAAAAATCAAGTCAGATCTTATAGTGTCCTAAATATCAAGTCAGATCTTTTAATGTCCTAAATATCAAGTCAGATCTTATAGGTTACTAAATATCAAGTCAGTATTTATAGTGTCCTAAATAACAAGTTTGATCTTATAGTGTCTTTAATTTCAAGTCAGCACTTACTGTCAAACCTTAAATCTTATATTTGATACTCAAAATTCATCTAATTTTTTCAGGTAAGTAATTGAAATTTCTAATTCATAGAGCACTATCTTATTTAAGCAAAGAAAGAAATTTTGGATTTTAAAATTTCAAAAGTACATCAGAAAAACTTTACATTCTCCCTTATTCCAAAACTTAATTATGGTATTTCCAAATTGTAAATAGCATATTTCACATTTTAATTGGAGAGATAAATTACAAGTTCATGTTCGGTTACTAATTAAATTAGGCTTCATTCCTGATTGGCAGACCTGACCAGAGGCTAGATATAAAGTACATAGACATGTAGTTTGGTGGATTGGTCATTAGGATATCTACAAACATCCAAAGGTAAAGTGCAAGGATAAAACCAGTAATGCTGTTGTGTTTGTCATTAATTTATGGGCACCTGGTTTCTGAACACATTTCTCAGAAATACTGTAAGGATGGACTTTTAACTAGTTCATTCTTGTAACATTAAGTAAATAACAATCATGATGCTGCCACATAAATCCCTGAAGATGTTGAGCTTAAGATAAAAAACATGTAATTTGCTTAAATAGATGTTTGTTTATTGGGTTTATCATCCCACCAACAGTATTTCAGTTTTCTGGAGATGGTGTTCACTTGAAGCAGATGTAGAGCTGCCTTAACTGTGTATAGAATGCTGTGAACACATGGCATGATACCACACCCAGTCACATTATCCTAACACCGGGCCAACTAGTCGTGGAACTACCCTTATACTTGTTTCAGCATTTGCAAGGGAGCTATAGAACTACTATTTTTACTGACTTCGGCATGTTGTAGCCCGAGATAGAACCCGGGGCCTCCTGTACCTGGAGTTGACACTCTACCGATTGCGCTACCAGGTCCGGTCAAGGCAGATGTGTATCAAAGATAATTAAAATGGACTGAATGAACTAATGTTCAGACTATTGACTGACTGCAAAGAAATACAAAAAAATTAAGTTGATGCACAGCATCAAAAACAACTGAAATTACATAGTAGAAAGCTGAACATATTTAGCATAGAAACGCTTAAAACAACTTCAATTCATTTTTTGGAATAATTATATTTTACCAAAAAACTATTGTTGTTATTGGAATAAATTTGAAATTTGAAAAAACCTCTTCCATCCTGAGGAAATATTAATTTATTAAACATATATCTATGAAAGAGTCTGTGCAGAAGTGTGATAATTAGTGCAGTCTGTCTAAATTAAAGACAAAATCACTACTAATTGCTGCTGCATTTGCCTAACTTTCATAGTGCAATATGGCCCAAAAGCTTCTTTTTTTTGTTGTTGTGAAAAAGACCAAAACTGTGAATATTCATTACTAAAGAAAGAAAACAATACATCTTCCATACAAAGAAATGCTTAACCATGTATATGACACTGAAGAGATTGTGGTAGATTTTGTGCTATCCCATATTATGCAGTCACCCTACAAGCATTTCTAAAACCAAATAAAAGGTCGCTGTTCTTGGTGACCCAATCAAACAATCACCTTGCTGGTTTATTGAGTTTATTGTCACACCAACAGTATTTCAGTTATCTAAAGACAGTGTCCACTTGAAGCATATATAGTGCTGCCTTCACTGTGTATAGCATGCCGTGAACACCTGGCATGATACCACACACAGCATTATTATCCTGACACCGGGCCAACCAGACGTGGAACTTATATTTGCTCATCAGCAAGAGGGCTATACCACTACCATTTTACAACTTTGGTATGTTGAGGCCTTGTTTTGTGTTTGTTTTGTGTTTGTTTTGTGTTTTTTTTTTTAATTTTGCATATTAAGTCATATGGCAATAGCATCTTTACTAAGGCTTTTTCCCTGACAGTCATAGCACAATAAAACTTTCAACCACTGTCCTGTATTTTTATCCATTTTCTTTTTTCTTTTCTCTCTCTGCTACTCAATTCTTTCTAGTGGCACCATAATAACGTTATGGTCTATAACGTAACTGACAGAAGTTATATCTGATAAATGAACAATGACATCAATATATCTTGTCAAACAACATTATGTAAGCACAGGTCCTGGCTTCTTGATTTATAGTGTCAGGGTTTACTGAACTGGCAGTTCTAGTAATGAGATCAGAATACCAAGGAAATTTTGGGAGACAATATTACATTTTGTTTATTCCTAATCCCAGTAAAGTTAATAATAAAAAAATCACAGTGTTTTGTTTGTTCGTTTGTTTATTGGGTTTATCATCCCACCAACTGTATTTCATTTTTCTGGAGACGATGTCCACTTGAAACAGATATAGGTCTGCCTTCGCTGTGTATAGCATGCTGTGAAGAACTGGCCTGATACCACACCTAGTCACAGTATCCTGACACTTGGCCAACCAGTCATGAAACTACCCTTATATTTGCTTCAGCATTTGCAAGGGAGCTATATCACTACCGTTTTTAATGACATTGGCATGTCGGGACCAGGATCGAACACAGGGCTTCCTTTACATAGAGCCGACACTCTACTGAGGTCCGCTACCAGATACAATACAGCTGCTTGAGTTGTATAAGGGAGCTGCTGGAGGGACAGAAAGGGGTCACTGAGCAGCAGCTGTGGGAGGAGTAGAAAGTAGTCACTGAGCAGCAGCTGTGGGAGGAGTAGAAAGTAGTCACTGAGCAGCAGCTGTGGGAGGAGTAGAAAGTAGTCACTGGGCAGCAGCTGTGGGAGGAGTAGAAAGTAGTCACTGAGCAGCAGCTGTGGGAGAAGTAGAAAGTAGTCACTGAGCAGCAGCTGTGGGAGGAGTAGAAAGTAGTCACTGAGCAGCAGCTGTGGGAGGAGTAGAAAGTAGTCACTGAGCAGCAGCTGCTGGTGGAGTAGAAAGTAGTCACTGAGCAGCAGCTGCTGCTGGAGTAGAAAGTATTCACTGAGCAGCAGCTGTGGGAGGAGTAGAAAGTAGTCACTGAGCAGCAGCTGCTGGTGGAGTAGAAAGTAGTCACTGAGCAGCAGCTGTGTGAGGAGTAGAAAGTAGTCACTGAGCAGCAGCTGCTGGTGGAGTAGAAAGTAGTCACTGAGCAGCAGCTGTGTGAGGAGTAGAAAATAGTCACTGAGCAGCAGCTGTGGGAGGAGTAGAAAGTAGTCACTGAGCTGCAGCTGTGGGAGGAGTAGAAAGCAGTCACTGAGCAGCAGCTGCTGCTGGAGTAGAAAGTAGTCACTGAGCAGCAGCTGTGGGAGGAGTAGAAAGCAGTCACTGAGCAGCAGCTGCTGGTGGAGTAGAAAGTAGTCACTGAGCAGCAGCTGTGTGAGGAGTAGAAAATAGTCACTGAGCAGCAGCTGTGGGAGGAGTAGAAAGTAGTCACTGAGAAGCAGCTGCTGGTGGAGTAGAAAGTAGTCACTGAGCAGCAGCTGTGTGAGGAGTAGAAAGTAGTCACTGAGCAGCAGCTGCTGGTGGAGTAGAAAGTAGTCACTGAGCAGCAGCTGTGTGAGAAGTAGAAAATAGTCACTGAGCAGCAGCTGTGGGAGGAGTAGAAAGTAGTCACTGAGCTGCAGCTGTGGGAGGAGTAGAAAGCAGTCACTGAGCAGCAGCTGCTGCTGGAGTAGAAAGTAGTCACTGAGTGGCAGCAGCTGAAGAAGTAAGTAGAGGTCAGTCAGAAGCAAAAGAATACCAAAGTCACTTCTTGTCCAAAGAACCAGATGAATTATAGAAGACCTGGCCAAGATCAGAGCTGGTAATTGACAGTAGGTTACATCCACCCTTTCAATAATTGACACATCAAAATGATAGCAGTAAAATTACATTCTTCTTAAATTCCTACTAGCAAGATTAATAGTAACAAATAAAATGATGAAATCTATAAAAAAAATTACTTATATGTTTGACTAAACAATTTATGTTGCTAACATAACATCATACAATAAATGTGACAAGTAAATTAGTTTCTTATGGTTTAATTGTATTTTTACATGTTTATAATTTAATCAGCAAAAAGCTGTGAACTATTTGTATTGCCAATCAACTTGGTTAGAGAAAAAAAGCCTCAAAATGATGTGTATTATGACGTTTCTCAAATATTTGCCAGAAAACAAATGATTTTTAAGTATACTAGAGCCCACTGAAAAAATGCAGGATTCAAGTCCAATTCCTCTTCATTTACTAAAGTACTGGATAACATCTGACAGATCACATTTAATTTGGTTCTGCGAGAATTTTTTTTTTATTCTACAAAAAAGTTTAAATAAAATATAACTGTTAAAATGCCAATTCCTTGACAAATACTGCACTCTAAATGGCAATACATTAGGTTGACTTTTTGCTGTAAAATAGTGCACTTTGCAATCATATTCCCTTTAAATCAATGCAAACTATCAATTTTAACAAAACTGTGAAAACACTTTGTAGCAACAAAAAAAAGGGATTGTTTCAGAAGAAACAAGACACATTTATTGCACTTAATAACAGTGTGGGGTGTAAATTATTATCAGCTATGTTAATTATAAAAAGTACAAGAAACAAATCACTTCCTCATTTAAGAAACTTGAATGTGCTGAAGCATTTTACATGTTACAGGAGCAAGTTAAATGCAGTTTGTTATGTTATTGCTGGGTAAAAGAAAAGGAGAAAAAAATGTTAGCAGAAAAGTAAGCTTTTTTGTTCATTCAAGTCTTTGCCAAAAGTATGTACGGACAATACATACAGTTTACACATGGCTAAGTGGTTAGGGTCGCTTGCCTCTAACTCCTCAGGCTCTCATCGCGTGGGTTCGAGTTCCATTTGTTACAAGAACTTTCATACGGGGAGGTTTTCCAGTTAATCTGTGGTGCACTGGTGTTACTACCCAGACAAAGGTCTAGGGTTTCTTCCACAAATAATTAGCTGGACATCACCGATATGACCATAAATGAGTCAGTGTGATGTGACAAAAACAAACATACTGAATTGAAAACCAAACCTCAACTACCAACTACAATAACTGTTATTTCATCATGACTTTATTTCTGTAGTAGATCTATTCCGATACTCACATTTTTTCATCTGATCAGTGAAGACATCTGTTTGGCTAGCTTAATTGGATGATACTAGATCAGATCGGAGGTCAATAAACCTGTCACTATTAGTCCCGTTTCTCTGGGAATCGAAGCTCACTTTAATCGTGGATATTTCACAATAGGCAGAATAGTAAGTGTGCAAAGTAAAAAGTTGATGACGAGCATCAAAGTTGCCAGAGATAATGTATCCAAAAAGTTTAACATATTTTAGCATCGGTCCATTTAGAACTTCTTCAACTGCCTTTTTTAAATAACAAAGTGTTGTTAACTTATCCAATATGTAAGTGTGAACAGCACTTTTTATGTCCTAAGACAACACATTCAAAGGTACGAGAACCACCATTTTAATCAAGGTGATACTAAGCTTTCAAATTTTGGTACTAAAATACATGGTGCGACTTTGAAGTGGTACAAAGTCGGCAGCATTTACAACAGGAAATCTTTACAGTATGTCACAAAAACGTGCAACTATATGACCTAATTTTCTATTTAAAACGTCTCTAAAAGCAATTTTCTTAATAACAACTGTAGAAACCATAAAGTTTAAACTGTAACAAAACTTTAATACCAAGAAAATGTTACATAATATATATATATCTCAAAGTATTTTTGCAGAAGTGTGTGATAATTAGTGCGATCTAACCAGAACTAAAACAAACACAATACTAATTGTTGTTAAATTTCCCAAGCTTTCATGGAGCGATAGGCCTCCACAAACCTTTTTAATTACTTATGACACTTAATTTCCAAGACTTGTCAATGAAAAAGAAAACAATACATCTTCTGTATGATTTTTTTAAACAATCAACGTAACAGCACTGAAGAGAGTAAGGTCATATTAGTGCAGTATTGCAACAAGGAAAAAAAATTGATTTGACATTTATTATGCATACGGGTGTACTTGTTACTTTTTGATAGTTCTTATATTATTTTTTTTTCTTTTACATTGAAGATCTTCAGAAAAAGCAACAACAACAACAAAAAGACCTTGATATAATAGCAATATAACAATGTGTTCCTTTACTGCTGAAATAAAAGGCTAAATTTAAAATAAATTGCTTTTTAAAGCTGTGACATCACCCCTTAGGCATTTCAAAAATAATAAGGAATATAGGGTTGCCATTCCCAGTGAGGGACCAATGAACTAGCTCCAGTAAGTTACCTGGGATGAACAGTCATATTTTTGTCTTCAAAGAAAAAGTACCAAAAAAAAAGAGAGTTAAATTTGAAAATATGTATTATTAAAAGTCGCAAGTTTGGAAAACACAAATTATTTACTGAGTTACTGAATGGATAATAGAATAATAATCTAGCCAGTTAGAAGGAGTCAACTATCTGGAGACAGTGTCCATGTGAAGCAGATATAGGGCTGTCTTCACTGTGTATAGCATGCCGTGAACAGCTGGCATGATACCACACCCAGTCAAATTATCCTGACACCGGGTCAACCAGTCGTGGAACTACCCTTATATTTGCCTAAGCATAAGCAAGAGAGCTATAGCTCTACCATAGACTGTGATATGTGGAAGCCCAGGATCGATCCCAGGGCCCCCCATACCTTGGGCAATAAGAGTGCACCGCCTGAAGGACAAGCCACAAGTGTTTATTAACATAATTCATCTGTTATCTACAAAACAAATTTGCTTCGTAAAAACAACAAAGAACATTAACTCTTAAATGACCATCGCAAGCACAGTTATCTCACTTTTACACACAATTACACATCAATCATCCATGCAGAAATTCAGATATATAATAAAGGAGATATCTGCACAAGAATTTGCTATGAAAACATCAACATGCAATAACTATGGAAATAACAATGCAATCTGAGTTATCTCACTTTCATGCACATCTACACATCAATGTTACAGAATGTAATGCAAATATGAATTGTACTGAGGTATAAAGAAAGAGTTAAACTGATAAGGAACCGATGACCAGACAGACGAAATGCGCACCATACTTATGGTAACAACCATTTAAGCATTGGAACAAGGAAGAAAAAATTAATAAAATTTAATAAATAAATATTAAAAATATAAAAAAGCTATGACATTTAGCTTAACCTGATTCCGGGCCAATGAGTCCTGGAACTACCCTTATATTTGCTTGAGCGTTAGCAAGGGAGTTTTACTACTACCATTTTTAACGACTTTGGTATGTCGAAGCCCGAGATCAAACCCAGTGCCTTCCATACATGGGGTAGACATTATGGCTTCACCCAAACCAGATTTAAAACTTTACCCTTTAAGTTTGTTGCTTATTGGGTTGATTGTCCCACCAACAGTAATTCAGTTATCTAATGATGGTGTCAATGTGAAGCAGATATAGTGCTGCCTTCACTGTGTCTAGCATGCTGTAAACACCTGGCATGATACTGCACCCAGTCACTTTATCCTGACACCGTGCCTACCAGTCATGGAACAACCCTTATATTTGCTTGAGCGTTAGCAAGGGAGCTATACTACAACCATTTTTTATGACTATGGAATGTTGCAGCATGGGTACCTGAATCTGACGCTCTACAGATTGCTCTACCAGGGACTGTTTGCTCCAAATGTTTACCATATACAAAACAATAGTAATGGCACAACTTGAAGCAAATATCTGTTGATACATTGATTTACCTAGACAGATTTAAACTTTTTTTACCCTGGTTGTGTACATTATACCAGAAAATAGACAAACTGGCTTAACTTTAACCTAATACAAACATTTTTGTCTAGACAATATTTACTCTTCTGAAAAGGAGACTAGAAATAAACATTTGGAAACAATTTGCCTCTATTTGACTTGGCAACAATATTCCCCATCCAAGTGTGTGACCTTTGAAAACATGATCCACAATAATTTGTGGAATTTGAATTTGAAATGGATTTTTGACAATATAAAGAAACTTAAACAGTACTGAGACAATTTTTTTTTTTAAAGATTATAGTGTTTATTGAATTATGTTCTTAAAGGTTTAGTTGCCTATTCTCTTCAGATATAGTCCATGTCACCGGCCGCAATAGCCTAAGTGGTAGAGCATCGGCTTGTGAATTGGGAGGTCATGGGTTCAAACCCCAGCCGGGTTTTGCCAAACCGACCAGCCGGTTCAGTCCCTGGGCACTTCATAAGTGCCCTTGTGGTATAATGATAGTCTCTGCGCAGTATCGGCAAAAATGCTGGCTAATCCCATCCTATGTAACATTCAATTCTGATATATACACTGTACAGGCACAGCCCTAAAAAAAATTTCAGTCTAGAATAAATAAAATAAAAACAAGACAAGATTTTATGTTATAGTGTAAGTAAAAGATTGTCCAATATCTGCTGACTTAAATACAATCCTTTTCAAATCTGTAAAGGCATGCTGTACAATTAAAAAATAATTCTACAAATTATTACTAACATGTGCCAGAAATCAGATAAATTTAAATTCTGTTTGTATATGCACTTAATATCATTAGAACTAAAAGGCAAGTGAGGGTGAAATTTTTCTTTTTTTGAGTTTTGCACTAAAAAAAAAAAAATACATTATGTTTATTAAGCACATAAAATATATAACACATACTCTCTTCAATATAAAAGCATAAAGTAACATTATTATTTATTTGAATAACACATGTTTTGCCTTAAATTCATACCACTCTTCTTTTTTTTAATTAACAGTCAATCTAAAATCCAACTTATTGTCTCTGATGAAATATCAGGCTCTTTACTCTATTTAAAAATTATTGCCTGAATCCTTTCTTAACAATGAAATTCATCCTTTATTTTTGTGGGATACTACCTTCACATGCAGCACTGTCTTAAACAAAAAGTGATGTCTCTTTTATAGGTCTCGACAGACAAAAGATATCAAAAACCAATATAGAAGAAAATAACCCGGTATAAATGTACAAGTACCCTTCCACAACCTAGCCTAGAGTGCAAATCTTGTCATTTAATTTGTGTTTTTGCCCTAAATTTTCAAAGACAATACAGACTTCATAGATTTCTGGCTGTTTTGAATATTTCGAATTATTCTCAATTTTGGGACTATTTAGACCTCAGAAATTAAAATCTAGTTGATTCATCAAGAAAATGTAAAACCCCCCAATAAAACCCTGAAGAAGCTACAAACAAAAAGCAACAAAAAAAAGAGAGAAAGAAACAAGAAGAAATGTCACCATGAGACGAAACCAGGTTTTCATTTTTGGTATTAATAGAAATCTGAGTACTCTTGTGAAGAAAATATCTGGTTGATATAGGTAGAAAAAGATACTTAAGTCAGGGGTTATGAAACTCGTCCTGATAATTTCTACTGTGAAGTCAGACAACTATGTTAATTTTCAAAGCTCGACCGTGAACAGTTATTGAGAAAAATACAACTTTGACAAAAAAAACTTTCTAAGTGAAAATGGGGCATAACTTTGGCAAAATAGAGACTATATAAGTTTCAAAGCTCTACCTTGAACAGTTACTGAGAAAAACTTTGACAAAAGACTTAATGAAATGTTGATGCCCTCCCAATGACATACCCAAATCTAATAATGAGGATTTTCCTAAAGAAAACCTGGTTAAAAAGTGCTAAGCCATGATAGCTATCAGCCTGTTCAATCTGATTGACCTGAGGCAAATAATCTAGATCCAGATCGGCATCTAGATCCAGATCGGTAAGCTGCTCCCTGTTAGGAGCTGTTTGATCAAGAACGCACTATTTGCTGCTAAGTGTTTGTCAATTTGTCTGATAACTGATGCATAAAGTTGTTATGAACTATAAATATCTATGAACTCAGAATTGGCAATCAACAAGTGAAGTGGCCAAAGCATTAGTATGTCATGATACTTCTTACCCCTCGTATTATTTCTAGAGCGTTCTACAATCCTTCAGTCATCCATAACACTTACCTGGAACAAAAAAGACAAAACAAAATATATAAATAATTTGTTGTATGAGATCAACTGTCTTTGGTGCATCAAATTCTAAATTCAATTATTTCTTGAGAAAATAAGACAAGGTCCTGTTAGTATTGTGTATTGAGTAATCTACTGTTCAGGTGTTGGCTTCTTATGCCAAGTGCGTACATGTGGACTCTCCTGCTTTTGGAGGGAGACTCCCACTTGTGGAAGGAGACTCTTGATATGGGAGGGAGACTCCCTCTTTTAAGCTTCAAAATTATATGAAAATGAGGGGTGTTTTAAAAATTTTCAGAAATCTCCCTACTTGGAAACAGATACATGTAACTTCCTTCTTTGTTTTGGGGAAAATAACAAATCTATTACTTTGCAAGTAAAAATCTCCCAATCTGGCCTCAAAAAAGGTTCACATGTATGCAAATGGAATATTTATTTGGTATTTGTAACTTTGCATGGCAGTAAGAAAGAATTCCCTGATTCTAGAAGAAGCTACGTACATTTTGTTATTGGATTATCCATCGTAAATATTTATTGGAATCTTGCATGTAATATCAAGAATAAAATTGTGGAAACCACTTGGCAAGCCATTCTGCTGTTTATCTGCACCCATCTTGTGACTTTGATCAATAATCGTCAACAGCTAGATTTACACATTTTTCAAATTTCAATTTACAATATATATGACAGACTTAACAGCACAGGCTAGAAACCTGTTTTTACATTTGATCTGTGCATGAGAAATAATAATGACAATAAACAGCAAAAAAAATCATAAATATGCTGAGTTTGTTGCAGAAATTTATATAGTTTATCTTAGAAGAAAAAAAAAATAACCTCATCACGCTGAGCAATAAAAATGAGTACAAAACACAAAGATAAATCCGTCACTACAAAGAAATTTAAACAGTTAATGGATTCTGACGTGATAAATAATTTGTTAGTGCTTGTTTTCTAAGCCTTCACGACTTAAGAACGCTAGATGTCTTGTGATTTTGTTTGAAGATAATTCGATGCAGTGGAACAAAACGCTGCAACAAATGAGCACAATTGTCCAGATGGGTTTTAAATCATCTCTAGCCATTAGTTTGTCATCAGTAGTAGATAGGTTTGTATAATATCTGGGTATCTGTGAATTACTTGACATTGATGGGACTCAAACATTTCCTGTCTGACTGATCAGCAAGCACCCATATCTTCACTATTTAATGTATCAATTGTTTGTGACATAACTCCATGAAGGTAGTGAGGGACTAAGGTAGGGAAGGGGCATTATTAGCAATGGGTTAGGGATTGATCAGTACATTTTTTTTATATATTAGTCAAAAATCGAAGTTTAAGATCATTGGCCTGAAACCCTTTCCAGCAACTTTTCATGTAAAATTAGGATATCTTGTATGTTTTCTGTATCTGGAATTTTACAACACCTGAACACTTGATAGGACAAATGGTGCTGAATATGTTTCCTGTGTAAAATGATTTTGCCCTGTCAAAGTTATTACACTCTCACAATTACAACCTTATTTTGAAAACAGTTATATCGATCACAATTGTTTTTGTTTTTTAAATACAATGCAGCGATTATGAAGATATTGACGGGAGTTTTCAACACACAGAAACTTGATAGGACAAATGGTGCTTGAGAATGAGTATGTTTTTTGGACAAATGGTGCTTGAGTATGTTTTCTAAGTAAAATGATTATGCCCTTTCAAGGTTGTTACACTCTCCCAATTACTACCTTATTTTGAAAACAATGATATATCATTTACAATTGTACTGAACTTGTTTTAAGTCCACTTGAAGAAATATAAAATCTTGCAAGTGCCAAAACCCTTGACTTACTTATTTACTTTGTAATTGTCTTTTTTTGTTAGAAATTCTCAGCAATTAAAGTTAAAAGTGACTAAAATGTTCTATATATGGATCCCATTTTTAAACCACTAGCATAACATCTGACCTTTACATTTCATTCCATTTGTATTCCTTATATAATCACTATAAATATCAAGACATTTTTTTACATCTGGCAACAAGTAAACATATATAACAGCTTCATCAATCAAGAGGTCAACAACCAAAAGGTTTTTAGCACCATTCTGTAAATATCTCTCGGTCATAACAAACTGAAAAATACCAAGTAAAAGTGTTAAATACAGATCTTAACTAGATGATCTATTACCCTTGTTTAAATAAAATATTTTTATTTCTCCCATAGGACCACTGCCTATGAACGGTTGAGTAAATTTGAGATGAACCTTCCAGTGTAATGAAACTGTGTCCTCCTGAGGGCTATTCCACAGGTAAATAGCAATACAAAGTATTATGTGCTTTTATACAGAAAAAGGTGCTGCCCTTGGTGTGTTATCACGCCACAAACAACACATGCATCACATTACTTTGACAATTCAACTTCAGCTTCAGTATCTTTAAATAAGCAGGGCATGAAGCAATTGCCCCTAAAAAAAAAATAAAAAATACCCCACCCACCACCCAGCCAACATTTTAATAACGTTGGAACTTGGATAGATTCTGTTTATCTATTGTGTTTATCATCCAACCAACAGTATTTCAGTTATCTGGAGACAGTGTTCACTTGAAGCAGATATAGTGCTGCCTTCACTGTGTATAACAGGCCACAAACACCTGGCATGATACCACACCCAGTCACATTATCCTGACACTGGGTCAACCAGTCGTGGAACTGGTCTCATATTTGCTTGATGTATACCACTACCTTTTTCAACAACTTTGGTATGTTGTGGTCCCGGAGCGAACCTTGGGCCTTCCGTACCTGGAGAGAATGATTCTACAGTATCACCTTCCAGACAAACATACATGTTTGAGTGTTTGATTTATTGTCACACCAAAAGTATTTCAGTTAAATGGACTTGCTGTCCATCTGAAGCAGATATAGGGCTGACTTGAGTGTAAACTGCATATAGTCTAACTTCGGTGATTAAAAAATTGAACCCCAGGTCTGGGCCTGGAGCTGAAACTCTTACCTATTGCGTTACAAGGTCCTTTATATCTAATATATATGGTAGACAGTGAACCTACTACCTAATTAGTACTTAATCTTTAGTGATTGACCTTTATTTGTTTTAACCTTAATTGAACAATTAACCCAGCATTCCAAAGAAGTATTAATATTTCAAAGGCAAAACATACAGCAAATAAAACATCAAACGTAAATATCTAGAAATAGTCTCTACTCTAGTTCAGTTTGCTGACAAAATAAGGTCAAAAGTAGTTATGTGTTTACTGATTGTGTCAAAACAAGATTAAATAATTTCTATTTTGGACCACTTCTACATGTGACTTTGCTTTAGAACAACGGTTGTGAGGGGAGAAAAGAAAACTACTTTTTAAATGGCAAACAAATCAACAAACAAACAAACAAAATATGAGCATCTCAACAAGAAATAAACATGTTATTAGCTATATCATACTTGCAATGTTAAAAAAGATAGTCTTGAGTTATTTTTTTTTACAAAAAGTGTGATTGCTATTGGACTGTTCTAATGGTAGATACTGCATAATATTATATTCATTACCATTAAAGTAGAGGTATTAATTAAATAACAAGAGCACCTCCAGGTGGAACATTTAATTTCATGTGCAGGGTTATATGATTCAGCTTTGAAGAAATTCTGCTAAGAAAAAACAGGCAGAATAACTCGACAATAAACAATGTAATCTGAGTTATCTCATCTTGAGGCATGACTTCAGGCATGACTAAATATCATCATACATGCTACATGCAAGCATGAATAAAGGAGGAAAAACAATAAGTCAGAACAAGAAGATAACAAAACAAAGGGCAGTAACTCTAGAAAGAGCATTTTTAAGCACTGATTTTCTCCCTAAACAAATGCCAGAAATCAATCATACATAAGATAGAGACAAGATTATAAAAGAGAATGTATAGAAATAGTTATTTCCTTTAATATGAAATACAATATGGTTAATTATAAAATATTTCTACAAATCCTTCTTAACAAGAAGAAGTTGAAAAGTTCACGGATCAATATTTACACAAGCGATTTTCTCAAGAATCTTTTGAAAATAAAACTAGATATTTGTTTTCCTTCAGATCTAAAAAAAACAAAAGTGTAGATTATGGTCAACTGATGATGATCTGCATACTGTACACAGTCTTAAGCGAAGATTCTGGTAATTTTTGCTTGTAGCAAGTAGGCAGATTAGTATGCGCTGTTTAGTTAATACAGCAATGTAAGAGATCAGACATAATTTAATGAACTTACAGGATCTGTTTTACAGATCTGTGTTACCAACTCTTGAGGTCAATAAGTCAAGCATTGGTTTTATGAGTAGTGATTACTTAAATACATCCATGAGCTGAAGGAAACCAGATAATAATTGAAAATTCCTAACCTGCTGAATATGAATTGACCAGTATAAAGTGAACAGTGTAGATCCAGCTGGGTGCTGAGAATAATTCTACACCATTTACAGCAGATTTTCCAACAATATGTATGCATATTCATAATATTTAGATCAAAACATGCATATTAATAAGTAGGGGTTATTAAAAAAAACAATGTAGCATGACAAGGGTTAATGCTATGGTAATCTTTCCTGTAGAATTCTGTTGGAGTATACATTATTACCATTTGTCTCATATCCATAAAACATGTGAGAAAGGCTTCAAAGAGGGTTGGGAGATAGGTTACTGAATTTGAAATCGAAACATGCCTTTGTGTGACAGACTGTGCTAAGATGCCATTTACTTTGACGGCAATGTCACTATCTCAGAATTTTGTTTATTGGCATTATAGTATAATAGAAGTATTATAGATAGCCTAGTGTTTTTCAAATGATGGCAATGTATAGTATGGTAGCAGCATTATAGACAGCCTAGTGTTTTGCAAAACAAAAAAAATATTCTATATAATTATGGATCCTATTTTTAAAACACTGGCGTAGTATCTGACCTTGAGGTTACATTCCTTTCTTATAACTTTTATAATCACTTTAAACATGAAGACATGTTTTTACACCTGGCAACAAAGAAACATGTATAACAGCTTCATTAATCAAGAGGTCAACAAACCAAGAGTTTTTTTAGCACCATTCTGTAAATATCTCTCTGTCATAACAAATTGAAAATACCAAGTGAAAGACAAGTGTAAAATACAGATCTTAACTTCATGATCAATAACCCTATTTTAAATAAAATATTTTTATTTCTCTCATAGGACAAAGACCTAGGAATGGTCGAGTAACATCCATTTTTCTTGTCTATGAAAAAAGAAGCATTTTGGTTAAAAAAAAAAATCTGCATCATTTCACAGCCTCCTTCTAAGACTACTTTTTACAGTTGATTAATTGGCAGTTCCTTGCACTTTCATCTTAAGTTGATATAAAGCCCGTTTCTCTAAAGGAATAACATTTGACAATAAATTTGCAAGTGAATAATTAAAATTTATAATGCAAATTTGTTGCTACATTTTTATAATGATCCTAATTGATTGCTTTTTAAAAAAACATCAAAAAAAAAAAAAAAAAAAAAAAAAAAAAAAAAAAAAAAAAAGGGGGGCTATGGGATGTATGATGATAGTACTTGCAGACAAAACTTAACCCTGAGCATTATAGGGATACTAAGGTGAGTGGCATAGCTCTCTCATTATTCACGGAATACTTGAGCTAAAAAGTGCAATCTGTTTAGGACTATCAATTATTTATGACATAAAACCGTTCCACTTTACACCTTTCTTTACATAAATTATAAACCTTAAAACAATATTTTTGACAACAAATTTAAATATATTGAGTTTGCTGAACACACACACCTTGGGTCAGTGATAAATTGTTAGAGGAAACTGAGCAAAATTTATATTATCAATTTATTATGTTCAGGCTTCTGAGTCAATTCTGATATATTATTCATATCAGCCAACTCGAGTTCAGCGTGAATAATTCATTTATTAGAATTCTTGTACAAAAGTTCACATTTTGCAATAAGACACTCTTTAAATTCACACGTTTAACACTTGTTAAGATTACTGCATGTATACGCCATTTTACACCTTTACAAACCATTCACAATCATTAGCAGAATCTGAATATCTTAAGGTTTATGTATAGACTGGTTCAGCCTTAAATCTATTATTACAAGCTGAACATACAGTTATCAAACTGATTTTACCTTTTTTAAAGAAAAACAAAAAAAGTCAGGGGGATTTTCAAAATTATAGACAAACTATGTTTTGTTTTGTTTTTAAAATAAATTGCAGAGACCATTTATGATCATTATTGCAACGTCCAGCTTTTTGGTGGAGCAAGACACCAGACACATGTCCAGGTAGAACCACCGGCGCACCGCAAGTCAGCTGGAAGACCTTCTCACCTTAAGTCCCTCGCCCAGAACGGGACTCGAACCCTAGCGGTGAGAGGCTTAGCAGTCAGGACTTACAAATTGGCTACGCTACACTACCACTGTGCCACAGGCGAACGATGAATGAAAGGGTAAAATTATTTCACTTCGATTTGTAGAGTGCTTTAATTTAAGCATACAAAACAACGAAAACCAAATGGCAACTTTTGTTTTCATGATTGCAGCATACGAAGGAGGACATTGGTAAACATGCACAAGGTTTCTCAGGAGTTGATTGTCTCCTGACCTTTGGTCATGCTGAAGCACTCTGGTAAAGGCTTCATCCATTTCCTTAATGCCCTGTTAATCAAGGCTTTCATAGGATAATCACTTGATTGCGATGCAGGCCAGGTTCCTATAAAGACTTGATCAGAAAAATTGACCGACCAGGAGAAAAGGTTGTGCAAGAAAATATTCTTATAAAGTATGTTTTGTTTTGTTTTTTGTTTTTGAAATGCATTGCAGTGACCAATTATGATCATTGCAGCAACGTCCAGCTTTATGGTGGAGGAAGAACTGAGACACATGTCCAGGTAGAACCACCGGTGCACGGCAAGTCAGCTGGAAGACTTAAAAAGTATGTGCATCAACTCTTAAACTGCTCATAACCAACTGACCCCAGGCAAACAGTGGAGAGCTAGATTAGCCAAACCCCACTGAGAGCTTTCTAATCAGATCTGCACTTTTTGCTTCAAAGTCTGGCAATGAATATATTCATTTTTTTTTTTTGTGTCACTTATTAACAATGTAGCATGAGGGCTATTAAGGATCACATATAGACAACTTTTTGGACAGTGTCAGTAACGAGGATTTTAAAGAGGGATTTTAAGATGGTATTCCAGTTTTATTATTAAATGTAAGATCGATGTGTGCTTTTTTGTATTAATATGGCAAAAGATGTGTTGTACTGAAAAAATCTGATAGCATGTTGATAAAGAAAAAGGTTCCTATGTTAAAGGTTAAAAAAGATGCACTCTGAATACAATAGGACTGTAAGCAAGCAAAAAATTGTCTATAAATAGTTGTAACTGTCACAGGATTTCAACAGGTTCATACAGTTGTATAGTTTAGTACAAAATTGCCTTTTCCCTAAAGATTTTGTAAGACATGTCATCTGCTATGTCAATTTTCAAATTTAGAACTTTGATCAATAGTACCAAAAGCGGGCCATGCAGTACCTAAATGACTTTAGTTACTTTCAAAGCTTATTTCAACAGAATACCCACCACCACTATCATGGCTAAGACCACCAGCTTTGACCCCATCCTCGCATCCATACTCTTTTATCAGCAAATCTTCCACTACCACCACTGTCTCTATCAAGCTTGGCTGTGTTGCTCCATTCCGTGTATGGATACATCAGACCACCTAATCTACTGGGTGAGATAGGTTGGGAGAAGCAAGTGATATCACTTCCATGGGACATTATACAAGCTACTATCTGCCTGCAGTGACCTCACTCAGTCTCCTGCCAATGTCTCTATCCAGCCAGGCTCTGTGTTACTCCATTCAGTGTATGGATACATCAGACCAACCAGTGTATGGATACATCAGTCCAACCAGTGTATGGATACATCAGACCAACCAGTGTATGGATACATCAGTCCAACCAGTGTATGGATACATCAGACCAACCGGTATATGGATACATCAGTCCAACCAGTGTATGGATACATCAGACCATCAAATCTACTAGGTGAGCTAGGTTGGAAGAAGCAAGTGATATTACTTTCATGGGACACTTTACTAGCTACTATCTGCCTGCAGTGACCTCACTCAGTCTCCTGCCAATGTCTCTATCCAGCCAGGCTCTGTGTTACTCCATTCAGTGTATGGATACATCAGTCCAACCAGTGTATGGATACATCAGACCATCCAATCTACTAGGTGAGCTAGGTTGGAAGAAGCAAGTGATATCACTTTCATGGGACACTTTACTAGCTACTATCTGCCTGCAGTGACCTCACTCAGTCTCCTGCCAATGTCTCTATCCAGCTTGGCTGTGTTGCTCCATTCAGTGTATGGATACATCAGACCACCTAATCTACTAGGTGAGCTGAGTTGGTAGAAGAAGCAAGTGATATCACTTTCATGGGACACTTTACTAGCTACTAGATGCCTGCAGTGGCCTCACTCAGTCAACATCCTCTCTATACTGCCACTGTCTCTAACCAGCTTGGCTGTGTTGTTCTATTCAGTGTATGGATACATTAGTCGAACCCGTGTATAGATACATCAGTCCATCCAATCTACTGGGTGAGATAGGTTGGAAGAAGCAAGTGATATCACTTTCATGGGACACTATACAAGCTACTATCTGCCTGCAGTGGCCTCACTCAGTTAACATCCTCTCTATACTGCCACTGTCTCTAACCAGCTTGGCTGTGTTGTTCTATTCAGTGTACCGCTGCTACATTAGATACAATATAAGATCAGCTGCTGTATGTGGAGAGAGCTAGGTGTGCACTAGCCAGTGAACCATCCACATGACATCTTGGCTTCTATAGGCCACATTGTTTCATAAGGGTAGATACAACTTTTTTAGATTGGGGATTTTTAATGCTGAGTTCATTTGAATATAAAGAACAAGTTGCTGTATGAATTTTAAGGTTTTTAAGTTTTAATTTAAATAATTATTGGCATTTTTTTGGGGGTGGCTTTAATTAAAGGGCTTAGGTAGGTAGCAAAGTGACTCTTGAAAGATTGGATTATTGTAATTACCTTTAAAAAAAACAATTTAAGGTTTTACTTTTATGAAAGGAGTATTTTTAAGCTGTTTTTCATTTAAACAGACTATGATTAATCAGAACATGTATAGCATAATATTGATAAATTTATCACAAAACCTTTGTAAAATATATTTAGCTTAAACAAAAATTGACAGAAGAAGACTCATTTACATTTTTGATGTAAATATAAAGATTAAGACTTGATATTTTAACTGAAGATTTTAAAGTGCAAGTTAATGAACTTGGGAACTAGGAATAAATTATGGGTATGAATAAATTGAAAAATAATTACATATTTTAAGTTATCACGATCCTTTCTATCTTCTTTTTTATTCTTTCCTTTTATTAAAGCTGGAAATTTTGCATCTAAAAAGTGAAGACAGTAGTAAGAAAGGGTTGAAAGAGGATGTAAATTGCACCCTGGATTTTTACTATTTGGAATCTTCTGGATTACTAAAGTGAACAGTGAGGAGTTCTTCATTTACAAGATGTGATGGTTTGTGTGGTGGGTTGTTCATTCGACAGCATAATGGATTAAGTTGCTCATTATCAACTGACTTATTGGGCTCTCGGTTTATGTTTATAATAAAAGGTGATTTTATTAGTTTTAATGTATGTTACTGTTTTTTATATATTTTAGACATTGCATAGTTACATTACAATATGATCGTAAAAAGGGCCTTTAGTTGCTTTGAGATTGACATTTACTTTCTAGTTAATGATAATTGTATTTCCCATTTTTTGGTGTGTTGATTTGTTATTGTGTTTTTTTCACCCTCGTTTTACATGTAACCATTCTATTACACATTTATTTGTGCTGCTTTAACAGTTTTAAACAGTGCTTGTACATAAATATAGTAACTAACACTAGAAAGTCTTTTACCCACTTTAAATAATTATTTTTCTTTCTTACAACTGAGCTCTTTTTTCTTATTTTTAGTTTATTGTAAAAATTATAATATAAAAGAAAACATTTTACCTTATTTGAATGCTGCCTTCATTATTTCAGTAAAATAAAATTGTAAAAGATGATGCTTTATTGCACTGACTTTACTACGGCTGCCATTTTACCTTCTGTGTGTTTAACCTCTGTTACTGTATTTCCGTTGTGCTTACAAAGAGACTTGCTTTCGCTTCTTCCCTTTTTCTTAGCTCTATCATAATGAGTTAATTATTTTTTTTAGTGTGCGGTGCGTCGGTGGTTCAACCCAGACGGAAGTCTGGGGTCTTCCTCCACCAATAATTTGCTGGACGTCGCTAATATGAACAAAACTGTATCGGTGCGATGTCACAAAAAACAAAATCAAACATCATATATGTCTGATCAGGATCTGCACTGTCTGCCTCAGTCAGTTTAATTCATGCTTAGCAACTGATGCTCAAAAAAGCAATACAGATTTCAGTCCTAATCAAAATATTACAACCTGGTATTATAAGCAATATTAGCAAATTATTAAGAAATTTATATAAATGTAGCAAGTAATTATGTATTCATGTCGGAGATAAGGATATCCAAGTGTCCTTAAAAACAGGCATTGGGTGCCATCGACATAAGAATGACTGTCATACCATCACAGCTTGGACATGCGATGTCTTTAGCAGACGCAGTACCACACTGTTCTATAAATAGCTCAACCAGCTCATACCTGCATATGACAGTGTTATCTACATGTACTGCGCCATTTGAGAACCAAATAAAACAGACATTTGTACACCTGACCAAAGCAACAAACACATTTTGTCCTACTTTTCTGATTTTCACTAAAATAATCATTTTCATTTTCCAGACCTAATCATCAAAAAAAAAATTTTCGGCCCTTTTTTATGATTTTTTTTTAGAATTCATTTTCGTACCGCCATTAATCACCAAACTTTTTATTGATAATCAACTCAGTCAGAGGCAACAAAACTTCCCAGAATGCATTCAAAGACAGTTTCTGAGATAAATATTTAATGAAATGATACTGAGGTATTTTTTAAAACGTCACTGACAGGTTGTATTCACACGCAAATGTTATTCACTTTCATTATCATCTCTTCATTATCTATCTATTCTCAACAACAGTAGGGCAGATGCTCAAAGACACTACGCCAACGATTATTTCGAGCAAGAAATGTTACAACTGTAAACTTGTCGACAATTGAGCTACTTAATGTGCTGAAGCTTTCGTTCAACAGGTTGAAGTGTTTAAAAGAGTCAGAAATGGATGAAAGTAAAAAAAATAACTAAATAAATGATTCGATAGATTGCGTCTGTTTTATTGGTAGTGGGTGGTAGAGACAATAATGCTAGCTTGTGGAAATTGATTGTTGATATTTAGAGTAGAAGGGCTTAAATTAAATATAAAAATAAAAGGAGATGCTTAGATTGCTTTTGAGTTCAATGTGTTGAATAATCTATCAATTATAAAACACACACTTGAAACAACATGCTAAATTGATGGTAACAGAATGCCTGGTGTTGTGATTCTAAACAATCAACATTCACTGATAAGCCCTTCATAACCATTTTGTTCATGCATTCTACATTTTAGACCTTTGAAAAGTACACATAATTATCTCTTTTATTTTCATTACAATCTGCATAACTTAGGGTTTATTTGCTTACTGGTTAAGTCAAGGATCTTGTATACATTATGATATTCAAAAAATACTTAAAACCATTTTTAAGAAAATCCACAAAATTAGGTGAATTCACTGAATGGAGCAACATCATTTACATGTGTTATGAACTAAATAAATGGGTTAATATTATAATAATCATTTTGTTTTTACTAACACATGAGGCAAGATTTTAACATACAAGTTTTAAAAAAATAATAAAATTGAATTGAAAATAATGTATTATTCCGATGGTATCTGGATCAAAATATACCCACCCCCACTGAAAATGAATATTCTGCAACATTTAGCCAAAAACCTACAGATATCTACTAATGACTCAAGATCTTCACTATATGCCAGGGCCTTAATATACTTAGAATAAAAAGTTATAGGCCAATTTAGCCATTTGAATTAAATAACCTACTTCCATTCATCCATGTCTGTCTGGTGCATTGATGCAGTCTGTAAGAGACTCTGAATAGGAAATGAAGGAAGACGGATTGTCTAATAGATGCTATAACGATACCTTAGAGTACAACTTCTGATCAATTCTCAATTCTAAGCTATTACTTTACAAATGCCAAGAAAAGGAACAAGACTAACTGGACAAACTCTGCAGCAAATAGTGTAGATCCATATCAGACAGCTCCCAGCAGGAGTTGGACCAATCAGGGCCTGCACTATTTGCCCGAGTCGGAACGATTCGTCCACAGCAGGATATACACTTAGCAACACATAAAGCGGACAGGCACATTTCAATCATTCAGAACACCAATGTCTGTGGATCACCAGGCAGTGCAGCTCACATGACTCTTAGCTGTACTTAAAGTGACACTATCAGGATGGACAATAAACTGGTTTGAAAACCTATTTGGAAGTTAAATTTTTATAGTGAACATGTTACTGTTAAATGTTTTGTTTCTGAAATAGATCGCAGCAATTAATTATGATCTTTATAGCGATGCCTACCAAACAAACATCTGGGTAGAACCAGTGAGGCACTGCAAGTCAGATAAAAGACCTTCCCATATTATGTCCTTCACCTTGAATGGGACTCCAACTGTGAGAGGCTCAGCAGTCGGAGGATTTACAAGTCAGTGACTCTACCACTATGCCGCTGATGCCCCTGTTACTGCTAACATTTCAAAACAATGTCTGTTTGAACAGACTTACAAACAATATAGAAATATACAAACACACTCACAGAAAGACTAGCATTTTTGTTTGTTTATGCTTAATTTTGACCACTTTAAAGTCATTTCTTTTGTCATATTTATTATCGCAATCAGATATTATTGCATAATTTCAGTAAAAGGGAAGGAAAACATATTAATTTAAATAATTTAAAGTTGTTTTTTACGTTATCTGGTGGGTGACACCCATTACCTACCACAATTGTGAATTCCATAGACATACTTCAATTATTTGCAAACATCAGCTGCAATACTTACTAATAAAGTTTTAACTGCAAAAAGAGTACAGAACCAGAATAGACAGCTTACACTTTCTGCAAGGGGCACCATGACATAGTGGTAGGGTTGCCAATTTGTAACTCCTCTGACTGCTTAGCCTCTCACCGTGTGGGTTCGAGTCCTGGTCAGGGCGAAGGACTCAATGTGGGAAGGTCTTCCAGTTGACTTGCAGTGTGCCCGTGGTTCTACCCAGACATTTGTCTGCGGTCTTTCTACTCCAAATAGCTGGATGTCACTATAATGATCCTAATTGGTCGCTGCCATGCATTAAAAAACAAAACAGCAAAAAACACACTTTCTGCCTAGGCCTTGTCAATGTGCAAGTTTAGCAGGATCAGAGAAAGCTGTGGTTGCCAATTCAATTCTGCACTTGAATGTTTTATTACCCTATTGGCCTATTATAAAAAAAAAACACACACATATATAGCTAGTGCAACCTTGAATCGCAAGTCTCAGGTCAATTAAAGAAAACAATACTCACACTTTCCTTTAAGATTTTTTAGTCAATAAAAGAATAGTTTTCTTTGATTTAAATGTGTTGGTCAATTACAGACAAATTGGTTTCTCCTGAATGCAAACTCTGACTAGTAATAAAAGAGCTGCCATTATAATGTGATGCTCAATTGAGTTTAATAGCCCTGCTTACTCAAAGGATAGTGAGCTAAAGATTAACTGTCCTCCAGCTTTTTGTTTATTACACAATCAAAGCATATTAGTCTTGAAATGCAAGCTGGATATTCGGTGAAGGTAATTTTAAACCAAATAAAATGGAACTGGCACGTTCTTGAGTCTAGATTTATTGGTCAATTGAGGCAAAATGGCATCTCCTTAAGTCTAGAAAGTCAGTAATGAGAGACATTAATGAATAGTCTCCCCTGAATAATCCCTAAATGCAAAGAGGTCCTTTCATTTGTTTTGCTCGGTTTTTATGCTCGTGCTCTATGGGGTGTATGTTGACTTTTCTGCCTTTCTTGTGATACACATGTTAACCATCATCAACAACACACTTCCATTTTCTTTTTTTAAATAACACATCTCTATAAGTATTTAAATGTATTTTAAGCTTATATTTATGCAAAAGTAAAAATATTCACTGTTTGTTATTGCAATACCTACAAAAGAAATAGTGATAAAGTCCAAAAATTGCAACTAAAATGACCTACTGTTTGGAATACCTCAGATATTAACTAACAAGGGAGACAATTTCCATTTCACCACTGTACTCCATTATATAAAACTGGCTACAGGATCATTTTGATCCATTGAGCAAAATTCTTTAGTCCACTAGAAATCTTAAGCAGCTACACTAAGACTGCAAAAAAGGCAAGGTCCATCAGTGCAAACAAATAGACACTGATATTATTATAAACACAAATTATTAATCCCTAATAAAACTAGTAAGTAATTACAGATATAATTAATATCTAATAAGCTACACTAAAGAAGCCTGTTTTACATTAAATAGTTATGAGTAAAAATAATCCAAAGGATAATCTTTGTAAATACATATTTTTTTCTACATATTTATCACCAAAATATTCTCCTAGTTCACACTCGAATGTTATAAAAATCCATCTGCACAGAATCTTGACATTTATTTATAACATATATAATTCCTAGCCGATTATATCAAAATATGATGCACAGGTAACAAGAAATATTAGGGCAGATCTTGATCAGAGGGAAGCTGGCTTTTCAGGATGGACACACTTTGCATAATTTAGCTTATTTAATTTTTGCTAAGTGGGTTAAATGTTTAGCACTTTTCTCTTATTTTGTCTCTTATAACAATAGCCCTTAATTACGTGCAAATGAATGCAAACTTATTTATTTGCAAATTTTTAAATTGACAATATACTGTATTTATATGTTAGTTAAAAAGCACCTGTTCTGTTGTGTTCCTTAAATTAGCACCAGGACAGTCAATGGAGTTATACAGGCAGGATGTATGGCTGGCTTTCAGTGATATTCAAAAGATAAAACTGGTTTACAATTTGTCAAAGCACATTAAAACTTAGTACAGCACATGCAGCCTCAAGCTACTTTTCACATATTATTGTCAAACACTGTATGATGTGGATCTGGTTTATTTAAAGGGGCACCTTTCTTTAATATTAAGGTACAAAAAAATCTATTATAGAAAATGTGTTTATCAATTCATTTTAGCCTATTTACATTTTGACATTCATATCATATGTATTCTATGGTCAAGGCTTTAGGTTTGTGCTGTTTGAATATTTGGTGGTATGTTTAACTAAACTTGTTCCAAATCAAGTGATATTCAATCAAGGCAGAAATCTGAAACATAAATTTCTCCTCTAAAGCCTTATTACTGCTGCAATATATTTGAAATGTCTATTTTCATCAACATTAATAAGCATCACATGAGATATATTGTCACTCCAGACAAGAACAGATTCTTAATTGGACCACTGAATTATCAGAGAGCATAGCCTTTTAAATGGGTTACAATAAAAAATTTATACTTATAAGGAGACTGAGACACAGGTATGTGTTAAACAACAAGGTAATGAGAGACATTAGTAGATAGTCTCCCCTGAAAAATCCCTAAATGCAATAAGGTCCTTTCATTTGGATTACTCAGTGTTTGTGCTTATGCTCTTTGGCGTGTATGTTAACTTTTCTGTCGTTCTTGTGATACTAATGCTAATCATCAACAACAAACACTTCAATTTTCTTTTTTAAATAACGTAACCCTATAAGTTTTTCACTGGATTTATAGCTTAAATTATGCAAAAAGAACAAAATTTCACTGTTTTTAATTGGACCGTCTACAAAAGAAAATGGGATAAAGTCCAAAAATTCCAAGTTAATGGACCTACCTACGATATGGACTACCTCGGACATTGTCTAACAAGGGACACAATTTCCATTTTACCGATGAACCCCATTAGAACAATGTTTGAAATAATATAACAATAGTCTGCAAATCGTGATTTGATTTAGCTTAGGCAAAAAGTTCAGATGGTTGATCTGGATGTACACAATTTGTTGCAAAGTATTTAGTAAAAGTCTGTCTAACTTTTGCATGTGCGGCAGTTGTTAAGAAAATAACTGGGACTTTGTATTGCTTATAAATAAATGAAGAATAAAGGGGTTAAGTAATACCTGCCTTAGGGTCTATGCAATACAATAACTTCAACAATAGAGCCATGGTGGCTTGGCTCTCTGTTTACTGTATTACAGTACATTATCATAACACTATAATGAAAATTATGACTTTACATTAAGAGATGTTAGATTACACCTTAAAACCATTAAATGATGCAGCACATGTTCATTTTAAAACAATTCAATTAAGGTAGGAAGTTTTCCAAGATTCAACAATAAAACAAACTTTTAGTACTGTAAAATTAATGTTTTCAAAGGTATTGTTTATTATGAATTGGGAAGGAAGTCCTTCATCCCTGTTGATTTGCTATTTCCTCAGAAGAACCAGCACTGAATGGGTAACTACCTGCAGCAAGATGCAGAAATTAGGCTTACCCTAATATTGACATGTGGTAATTCAAAGGGAGCCTTAATGCCTACAACATCACCTAGAAAAGTGTACTTGAAATGATGGTGTACTTTTCACCCATTTGAACCAAGGACCCTGAATAACGTCTTAACCAATAGTCCACAGACTAAAGCTGACACATTGTAAAATGAAAGCACTGCAAACATTGTAAAATAAAATAAAAAAAAAATGCTGTATTCAATTAGCAGTAAATATAACACTGTATGCAATTAGCAGTGGGTAAAACACTGTATTCAATTAGCAGTGGGTAAAACACTGTATTCAATTAGCAGTGAGTAAAACACTGTATTCAATTAGCAGTGAATATAGCACTGTATTCAATCAGCAGTGAATATAGCACTGTATTCAACTAGCAGTGAATACAACACTGTATTCAATTAGCAGTGAGTAAAACACTGTATTCAATTAGCAGTAAATATAACACTGTATGCAATGAGCAGTGAAAACAACACTGTAGTTAATTAGCAGTGAGTACAGCACTGTATTACATTAGCAGTGAATATAACACTGTATTTAATAAGCAGTGAATACACATTGTATTTAATTTGCAGTGAGTACAACACTGTATTACATTAGCCGTGAAAACAACACTATATAAAATTAGCAGTGAATACAACACTGTGTTCAATTAGCAGTGAAAACAACACTGTATTCATTTAGAAAACCTTATACATGTATGATACAAGGAAGAATCATTATTGAACTATGGGTGTCTGACAACTTCATATCCAACACCAACAGCATCATCCCAGTAGATGAAACAACAGCATAAATAAACCTGTTTATGTACCCTAAAATATCATGTTTATATCACAGGATACCAAACAATCATTATTATCACATACAAACTGCTAGATGTGATTACTTTTTACATTAATGTTCTGCATATAGCATACCTCAAACAATTGTTTGCATCTTAGAGCCATGGATAAAGATGAATTTCTCAGGTGGTTGGTGCTGTTTCTAACAGTGTAAGTAAGAGACTCAGCAGCAAACACAGCAAATCCAAACCAGTCAGCTACCAGGGAGAGCTGGCTGATCGGGAACTACACTATTTTCTGTCTGATAATTTTGTGCTTAAAGCTTAGAGTTAGGAACACTGTATTGTTATAGGGTTGCATGAGACTAGAGAAAGGGGTTAGTGTGTTTTTGGGGTGGATGAAAGAGCAGCAGAAGCTAGTTGATCTGGATCTACACTTTGAATCTTAGGCATTAGAAGCACCTGTTGTTAAAGGGTTGCATGAGACTAGAGAATGGGGTGAGTGAGTTTCTGGGGTGGATGAAAGAAGAACAAAAGCTGACTGATTCAGATCTACACTTTTAGTCTAAGGCCTTAGGAAAACTTGTTTTAGGGTTGCATGAGACTAGAGAAATGGGTGAGTGAGTTTCTAAGGGTGGATGAAAGAAGAGCAAAAGCTGACTGATTCAGATCTACACTTTTATAGTCTAAAGCCTAAGGAAAACTTGTTATAGGGTTGCACGAGACTTGAGACTGGGACATTTGAGTTTCTGGGGTGGATGAAAGGAGAGCAGGTGCTGGTTTATCTGGATCTATACTTTTTTGTATAAGGCCTTAGAAACATTTTAAGGGTAACGTGAGACTAGAGAATGGGGTGGGTTATTAAGTTTCAGAGGTAGATGAAAGAAGAGCAGAAATTGGTCGATCTCGATCAACACTTTTTTGTCTAAGACCTTAGAATCCTTTTGTTAGGGTCGAACAAGATGAAAAGGGGTATGAATACTAGGTTTCAGGAATGGATAAAAACAGGAGAGGGTAGAATGTGGGGGGAAGGTTGGTAGTGGAGAGCATATAGTGCATTTACTTTGCACTTGGCAAGCAACACAATGCTGAGGGTCTAATTGACAGGCAAATATATGTTGACTGTCAAAAGAGACAGGGAAATATCAAATCTTAGCTTCCTCACACCCAAGGGCATCTTCACTAATACTCAAAATGGAATTTAGTGATGTTATTTTTATACATACACATATATGAGGGCGAGTTGCGACTGTCTTACATCTAGAAGTGCATGTGCTTAATTGCAGTTTTATCCAAAATAACAAAATTACTTAAACAGAACAAAGCAAAATTACAAGTATGACAGTACTGATTTTTAAGGCTGAAAAGTTCTGGTCACTGCCATCCATATATCTCCTTAAAATAAAATATTTCTTCAAGAATTCTAACATTTTAGCACAGGGGTGTGGAAATCCACATTTTTTCTACTTGTCTACTTGTCTTTTATGAAATTCCACTTGGCCAGATGTTTATTAATATTTATTGAATTTATCGGGCATGCACCCATTCACTCTGTTTAGCATATACAAGTAAATGACTTAGATATATTTGATAATTCTTTAATTATACATTTAGCACATTTCATGAGATTTAACAAACATATCAGCCCAACATTCCGTATGTAAATCTCTACTAGGCTTTATTTGTTAGAAATTAACTTTTAAATATAAATTCTTTATAAGGAAAGCAGTATACACTTGTTTGAAAATGAAATTTCCTTTGTTTGGCAAGTCAAGCATAGGATTACCACACCCCTGTAGCACCTATCTTGTGGGTTCAAGTCAGGAATAGTCTAACCTTCATCTGGAGAGGTCTTCTACCTGACCTGTTGTGTGCCTAAAGGTTCTTCCCATTTGTCTAGGTGTCTTCCTATATTAATAACTCGTAGATGATACATTAATAACTTGTGGATGATGCCAATATAATCATGTGTATATAATAAACACCAACCAATTAAAAGCATTTATTGTTTTGGCTTTTATTTTCATTTGCACCAGACCTTGTAGCACAAGCAATAGAAGGCAGGTATGTGAGGCCCAGGGTTTGAAAGTCATTAAAAATGTAGTAGTATAGCTTCCTTACTAACGTTCAAGCAAATATAAAGGTAGTTCCATGATTGGTTGGCCTGGTATCAGTGATAATGTGGTATCATGCTATACACAGTGAAGGCAGCACTATATCTGCTTCAAGTGGACACCTTCTTCAGATATCTGAAATACTGTTGCTTAACAATAAACCCAATAAATATAAACACAAACATATTAGAATTTGCAAAATTAATTTACCAGCCACTCTACTAACACAGAGACCTTTTTCAAACACATTTAAAACAACAGTCACTTAACCTTCAGTATGTCTTAATTACCGTGCATTGTCGTTTTTCTAGCATACTGTATGTTTTGAATATTTCATGAACGATAAAACTGATAATGATGTGCGCAAGCTATAGGGACATTAGTTTCTCGTTAGACGAGTCAGCGAGATCATAAGTTTCATACAATATGCATGGATCTAAATCACTGAGGACAGACTATAGACACAACACATTATCCCCAAAGGCATCAACTAATGTTGATACATGATAGAACTGAGGTGGACAATACAAAAAGAACACAGGCAGGAACAGAACCAGGCTCTGTAGCTAATCAATCTACACAAATGCATCTATCAAAATACATGGTGAAAGTAAATGAAAAGAAGTATAAGATTTTACACAGAACTATGTGTATTGATTGAAATAGTTATGGAAAGCATGTGTTGGGTTGGTAAATTTTATGTATTGATTGCAAAAGATATCGAAAGCTTGATGTGACAGGTTGGCAACTTTTATGTATTAATTGAAAAAGATGTCGAAAGCTTGATGTGTCATCTTAGGTATTGAAGAAAAAGATAAGGAATGTTTGATGTGTTGTGTTGGTATCTTTTATGTATTGATTGAAAGTGATGGAAAGCATGTGTCGGTTTGGTAACTTTCTTGTATAGAATGAAAGGGATATCAAAAGTTTGATGTGTCAGGTTGGTAACTTTCATATATTGAATGAAAGAGATATCAAAAGTTTGATGTGTCAGGTTGGTAACTTTCATGTATTGAATGAAAGAGATATCAAAAGTTTGATGTGTCAGGTTGGTAACTTTCATGTATTGAATGAAAGGGATATCAAAAGTTTGATGTGTCAGGTTGGTAACTTTCATGTATTGAATGAAAGGGATATCAAAAGTTTGATGTGTCAGGTTGGTAACTTTCATGTATTGAATGAAAGAGATATCAAAAGTTTGATGTGTCAGGTTGGTAACTTTCATGTATTGAATGAAAGGGATATCAAAGGTTTGATGTGTGAGGTTGGTAACTTTCATGTATTGAATGAAAGAGATATCAAAAATTTGATGTGTGAGGTTGGTAACTTTCATGTATTGAATGAAAGAGATATCAAAAGTTTGATGTGTTAGGTTGGTAACTTTCATGTATTGAATGAAAGAGATATCAAAAGTTTGATGTGTCAGGTTGGTAACTTTCATGTATTGAATGAAAGAGATATCAAAAGTTTGATGTGTCAGGTTGGTAACTTTCATGTATTGAATGAAAGGGATATCAAAAGTGTGATGTGTCAGGTTGGTAACTTTTATGTATTGAATGAAAGGGATATCAAAAGTTTGATGTGTCAGGTTTGAACATTTTATGTATTGAATGAAAAAGACATTGAAAGCTTGATGTGTGAGGTTGGTAACTTTTATGTATTGAATGTAGCCCCAAATCCAATCCCAAGCTAGGTCTTCATGCAAGCTTGCTATATCCAAAGTTTCAGCAAGATTGGTTTATCCAAACTTAAATTACTGACAGGAAACTGTCTGTTTTCAGTGGTAAGTGACCTTGTCTGGATTGGCCCCAAATCCAATCCCAAGCTAGGTCTTCATGCAAGCTTGCTATATCAAAAGTTTCAGCATGAGTAGTTTATCCAACTTATGTTATTGACCGGAAACCCCCTGTTTGAAGCCGCCCGCCTGCCATACCCCAATCTAATAACCAGGATTTTTGTTGAAAACCTGGTTAAATGTTTGCATACTATTATAAACTGCTAAAATTGGTTGTTGTGAAGGTTATGATTAAAATGACTGAATTTTTTTCCCCCTATTGCTATTGTCATACAAACATAAATAAGAAATAAATATCTGCAGGATTCAGCTCCATCTTTAGCATAATGTGTCACAATTATATTAAGGTTCTCAGTTTGACCATACCATACCCTATACAATTGTTCACTGCTGTCCATCATAAATGTCTGATTTTTTTTGTTTCAAGATACAATTGTACTGTAAGGTACAGTTCCTCTAGCTAAGGGATACACCAGGGCTTATCAGATTCTGAACTAAGAAAGATCCCCAGCATAATGGTGTAATCTCCAGAGGTGCCTGTTCTCTTAAGAACATCAAATAATAATCTGATAGCACATTAGCTCACACCTTGTATAAGAAACGTGGATGTCTTAAGACTAGTTAGGCTTGTCTGCTGGGTTTATCATCCTACCAACATCTTGAGGCGGTGTCCACTTGAAGCAGATATAGTGCTGCCTCCACTGTGTATAGCATGCCATGAACACCTAGCCTGATACCACACCTAGTCACATTATCCTGACACCGGGCCAATTAGTCGTTGAACTATTTGCTTTAGCGTAAGGGACGGATCTACACCACTACCATTTTTAATGACTTTGCCATGTCCTGGCCCGGTTTCGAACCCAGGGCCTCTCTTACCTGTAGCAATTGCTCAACCGATTGCACTACCCGGTCAGGTCTTCTCTCATATACTGAGTACCAATTGATCATTTTATACAAACAGTGTAAAGCCAGAACATGGGAATGTCTGATCTGGAACTGGATACAATTCAACTCTAGGTGAAGAGATCAAAACACACCTCTAAAGAAACAATAACAATAAAACAACTACCAGTCACAATAGCATACAACAAACCCACACTTCAACAGACCATCAATCTGCATGCATTGCAGAGAAAGATAGTGTGATAGAATCAGAGAAAGGCTGAGAAATCAAAGACCATAAAAGACTGTGTGCTCTTTTTTCTACCCTATGACTTGTGATGTTCTTAAAAGACCATTACATCAGGAATGGCATCCTTTATTGACAACAAATGTTTTCATAAAGAACGGCAGCTTTTTCTCTGTCCTTAGACTAATCAATCACTCATTAATCATTTGATTGTTGGTGTTTTTAACTCAATGGTCCTTATTGCAACAATCAAATATTATTGTTAGTGCAAAACATCTGACATATTTCCAGTTAGAACCCTCATCACACCAAAGGTCATTCTAGAAGATCTCCTCAAACAAAATTTCACTCCCATATAAGAGTTTTCTCTCCAATTGGGATTTAAAAAAATGTGGTGCTGATGTCAGATGTGTAGGACATAAACCAAGTAAAACATATGTTATTAAGTTTTTCCAATTTTGTATCGTCTTCTTTTAACAGTATATTGTATTTAAATATTTAAGTGCGTCTTATCTTTATGTGCGTCTTATCAATAAAACTTTACGGTATTTTGTATTTAAATTTATTGCATGAGTACCGATAACTAAGAGTAAGGACAAAAATATTTGAGCATCTGTTTACTACTGGTCATGACTTTATGACACTCAATTAAAGGGTCCTGTGTTTGAACCCCTTGACTGACCATTAATGTTAGTCATTGAGCACGGAAATATGACAAAGTTCTGATGAGCATTGAAACATAGACCAAAGTTTGTAAAGGCACAGGGCAAAGGTATTCATGCAAGCTAAATGTAAAAGTAAGCACAAATGTGTGAAGAGTCATTAAACAAATAGAGCAAACCCAACAGTTACCGCCTTGGAACTCTTTATTCACAATGCACCAAGTAGTAACTGCCGAAGTACTGTCTCTATCCAGGATAAAGGCAGTCAATGAGGGTTGGACTTCAAACAGGAAAAGTGGCATTAAACAAATAGGTCTAAACTACTTATGTGGTGTATTATTATGTTAGTTACGTTGATATAATACTTCCTAGTTCTGTACTTCTAATCAATCTCTCTATAATTTCCTGCAGGGTAAACACTTATGTTTACTCTCATCTATTAACATGTTTACTAAAAGGTGAAGCATTAAACAAGATTGCATGCATCCTGCAGCCCTTTGGGCATGGTGTTTCTGTTCTGTTTTGTCTTCATCCGATGCACTCAGTCACATGAATTATCATTATCTGCACCCAACCTTTTGAGTTCAGCAGTCTGTCTTATAAGTGAAAATATTTTCACTTCATTTCGCACCAGTACACATTTATCTTGCTTTTAAATGGGTTTTAAATAGAATAAACATTGTTCATTATTTTTTAAAAGACATAAGACTGCTGTTAAAATACTAAGTAAATGAATAAATGTCTTATAAATAAAGTTATGGAAATGTCACCTTAAATTTAAAAAAAGAACACATATTTGTATTATACTGCTCCAATTTTTCTGGATGGCAGAAAAGACTGTATGTAGTACAATACAAACAGAAGCTGTCCACAGAAAGCAGCTCCACTATTTGTAACTAACTTTAACAATAACCTTTTGCAACATTAAATAATTTAAGCAAAATAGGGGGGCATAAAATTAATGAGCCAAAATTAATTTCGGTGGGTCATCTGCCCCCCATTGAAATGGGTTCTGTTATAAGTATGGACAAACATTCCAAGTTTGAAGGAAATATCTTTGACATTTTTCAAGAAAAGGACTTGAACAAAACCTGTAACCATGTCAACAACAGTATCATGACTAAGCAGAGTGGAGCTAATAACGACCTCTTTTATTCAAAGGGCTTCTTTTAAAAACAACAACACACTTTCTAAGCAATTAAGCTGTTTTCAAATTCATGTATGTTTTCTCTTTGAAAATAAATGTCAAATTAACCATACTTGGTAACTTTAGTATACATGTGAACATTTTCTGAGGCAAAAGTCGAGATTTTCACTAGCGAAGTGGGAGATTTGTTATTTTAACAAAGAAGGAAGTTATTCGTTTCCAAGTTGGGAGATTTCTGAAAATGTGTAAAACAACCCTCATTTTCAAATCATTTTCAACCTTAAAGAGGGAGTCTCCTTCTAAAAGTGAGAGAGTTCACATTTATGCTTTAGATATATTTTTTCTACTGTATTTTTTTTATCTCTCAATTTCAGAATGATGATCAAGCACACAGATTCTGGATACAGTGATACATCGATATAGTGATAAAGCTATTCCCTTTTATTAAAATTCTCTGAAAGGGAGATGCAATTCTTTCAACCAGACCCATGTGGAATACCTCGGATTTTACCGTGCAGAACACAACCAACGTCTCAGACAGTTTCAGCTATGGTGATGGCAACTGGGAGGTACTGGTTCTGTTACCCATAATGTTGTTTGGAATTACGGGAAACATTCTCGTCTGCATGGCGGTCTCCATGGAGAAGCGTCTCCAGAGTGTCACCAACTACTTCCTGTTGTCACTGGCAATCACTGACCTGCTGGTGTCAGTGGTTGTCATGCCTTTCAGTATGATCCATCAGTTCTTTGGTGAGTATGGTGTGAAGTGAAATGGCAAATTAAGGGGAAATCTATACAATAATATGTACTATGGTGTGAAGTGAAATGGAAAATTTAAGGGTAAATCTTTATATTATATAACATTGGAATGTAAGAAGAAACAAACATGATATTTCACAATTATTTTAAAGGGAAATCTACCTTATGTAGGGGGCAAATATTGACAAATATATATATATATATATATATATATATATATATATATATATATATATATATATATATATATATATATAAATGGCACTGGGGCGTACGAATATGCCACAACCAAAAATATGCTGATCTTAATTTGTTTGCTGTCCTCTATAGTGCAGAATACAAGATCAGTCACTGGACAGTCCGCTAGACTAATTAATTCCTTGATGGCATGATGTAAGCATGTCATACATGCACTGAAAACTTTAAACCTGAGCATTATGGCAACGCATCAGTCAGGTAAAGCAATTGTTATTTATAGAACAGGTGAGCTAAAATTGATTCGACAATAAATGTTAACAAGACATATCTCTCAAGGCATTGCTAAGTTTGCTTCTAGGCAGTAAGTATTTAGTGTTTAATGATTTATAAATACCTCTGTAATACTTCTCCTATCCTATGATCGAGGTGAACAGGTCTAAACTGGGATGAGAGTGTCTCTTGAGAGCTCTCTTCAACAGAAATATACCAAAGCTTTGTTGGTGTTGAGAGTCTGATGGCCATAAGAGGCATGAAATCAATGGATACTTTGTCAAGAATAAAGTCAAGACTGCTATTGGTTGGATGTAAAATCAATCAAAAATTGAATAAATTTAAACTGATGAATCCATACATCAATAAATAAATAATATACATCAGTATTAAGCAAAATGTTTGCAAATGATTTTATACAAATACAGAGTAACTTATACGCATTTTAATGATTTGATTTTGCATAACAAAACTATGGTGTAACTAAAGAAATCAGCCAACAGTAGTTGAGTATCAACCATGCAATAATCCTTATCAACCATCGGTGTTATCATCATTATCATCATCCAGCATCCTTATCATCGCTTTCATCATCATCAACTTTGCCACATAACCAAAACACAACCAACATATTAAAGGTGGAATCCGACATTTTGCCTAAATTAAATCTAAAACCAATAATTTGTAATTTGGTAATACTTTTTGCATAAACCAATACTTTAGTCGCTATAAAGACAATTTTGAACACTATCTTTATTGTTCTGTACTTATCATGAAAAACAAAATCTAAATCTTCAGTCTTTCCAACTCTATAAAAAGCGTGAAAGTGGTCTCTGCCAAAAAATAGATATAGACGTCAGGGCAGATTACCCGCATAACTATATAAAAGTAAGTGGTCACGTGTTTTTCTATGTTTAAAAATAGCTATCTCTGCAGAGTGGCTCAGATAGGAAACACCTGTTTGCAATGACGAGTGGGGGTTTATCCTTGACTGTTCACACAGATCTTAGGCACCAATGAACAACATTTTACAAGACCTTTTCAGGTACCAATGACTTATTTGGTTGAGAAAAATCCTTTTCAGGTACTTATAACTGATTTGGTTATTTTAGAAACAAAATTTGGACCAAACTGTCGGAAACCACCTTTAACATCACAAATAATTCTGTAGAACAGTCTAGATGTTAACATCCTATCAACATCTACACATATATCTACATGTGTTAACAAATGCAATCTTGTAGAGAAGGTCTGATGCTGTTATAAAACAGAGCACATAAATCTAACATAAAAAACCCCACAACTGTCCCCTGGGTTGTGTTCAAAGGCTACAGATGCAAGCTACATGGCACCTCCTTGTAAACCTTTGAGTAGGTTGTATGTCTTCGATGGAATCATTCTATCAAATACAACTTCCTCTTACAACCACTTTAATGTTCCCCTTACTTATATCTATAGACAACATAAACATCTACCAACTAAATGCAAAGGTTACAAAGAAATTATTAAGCTAGATACTCTGTCATCAATAGTAGTAAGTAAACCAAATATATTTTATACTTTTTAAGAGAATTAGTACATTCTAAACAAGTTTACTATATGGGCTGGCATGAAGCCTAAATAAAAGTGTAAATTATTAATTAATTATTAATCAACCCTTTACCCTGCTACACATAAATTGATCAAGCAAAGGCATAAAGTGAATATCCAGATCAGCCAACTTCTTCTGGATTTGTGGGCATTTTTGCCGATACTGTGCAGCGACATTTCTATCATAACAGCACAGGGGCACTTATGAGGTGCCCAGGGACTGAACCTGGTCAGTCCATTATACTAACACCAAAGAGTTAGGCATAATGCTGTCCCCTTAGCCCAGAGCATTAGGAGGGAAGCCAGTACTACCAACTTTAAAGTCTTTGGTTTGACCCGGCCGCGACCTCCCGATCCACACGCCAAAGCTCTACCTCTTGAGCTATTAGGGTTGGACTTCTTCTGGAAGCTTTTTTTTCTTTCTCTTCGGATTTCCACTTTGTGCTACCATGTTTAAGTATGTTTTACTACCGATGTACAGAGTTGTTAACAAGTAAAAAGGATTGAGTAAAGTGCAGAATTGCAAGGGTTAAATTATATCCAGGTATAGAATGCTCCTGCAGCATATTGTCATGTATGCGAGGAATATTGAACATGGAAGGCAACAGCAATCAATCATAGATGCGCTCTCCCTTGAACTGGCAAATTTGTTAATAAAATAAACCAGTATACCTAAATTTATGCCTTACAATAACAGGCCAAAGTATCTACTTATTATTTTCGAGAAAAGGTGAAGATCCTGACCAGGGCTGGCTGATCTGGTTCTACTCAATTTTCCAAGATCCAATAAATACATGCTAAGCAGGCAAAGAGTTCATTAATCTCAATCAATCGATAGTTCACAGTGTGATGGATCAGAAATATGATGACATTTGTAGAAATATATTTAATTCCCAATATAATAATGTTTATGTTTATTGGGTTAATTGTCCCACCAACAGTATTTCAGTTATCTGGAGGTGTCCACTTGAAGCAAATATAGTGCTGCCTTCACTGTGTATAGCATGCCGTGAACACATACCAGACACCGGGCAAACCTGTCATGGAACTACCCTTATATTTGCTGGAGCATTAGCAAGGGAGCTCTACCACTACCATTTTTAACAAATTTGGTATGTTGCTGCCACGGATCGAACCTGGCCTCCCATACCTGGAGCCAACGCTCTACCAATTGCACTACCAGGTCCGGTATTTAATAATGAATAAAAATTTTATTACAAGAACAAAACAGGTCAAGGAACAATCCTAAACAAGCAGGGGGAAAATTCCGATAAGCAGAGGGTAATTGAGTCACGTTTGTCCGAAACTTAAACTTAAACATTTCACTGGCCAGATCCAGATCAAAGTTTTAGTCGTTTGTTAAAGCTTGACTCAAAATACAATAAGTTGTTCTATTCTTGGACTCAGTCTCATTGTTAGAACCTTAGGCATGGACATGGAACAAGCAAAAAGCATAATATATGTTGTAAAGCAAAAAAAACAGACAACTTTTGCCCTGGCTGGGATTTAGACCAGCAACCTTTAGATTCCACTTCTGGGGCAGATGCAGAACCAATAATAATTTTAAAGGTGGCATCTTACAATTTGGATCAAAATTTCTTTTCTCAAATAATCAAACAAGTCATTGTTAACTGAAAAGGTCCTGCAAAATGTTCATGACATGCAGTTAACTAGAAGGCAGCACTATATCATGTCTTTGTCATATTTTAAATGTCTGGAAATAAAATTGCTGGAAATAAATTTACTAAGATGTGTACATCATCAAACAAAAATTCATCCACATAAAAACACTGGTAAAACTAGTTCACATAAAATTTATGAATTCAATGTGACCATATATAATGTTGGTGGAATGTGTAGTATTACATAAATGTTGGACAGTATAATAAATAAGCTTAATTACTAACTTAGACGTTGGTACTTCATCAAAGACATGAGGAGCATACTTTTTACGGGACGTATAAGAAATGGAAAAAGGAATGTGCTGACTGAAGGATTGCGATTAAACTTCCTAATGAAAAGTAAATTTAGGTTGATGAATTTAATTTTAGAAGACTGCCATATTGGTCAATAACACAAACTAAATTCTATTTTAAAACAATAGCTGGTGATGGTGATAAGACATATAGCTAGAAAGTTGACAGCAAAAAGTGCAGAGTCTAATCACACAGATCTCCCCCTGCCCTCCGATGATCTGGCTCTACACTTTCTGTCTAAGCCTTATAATGTGATTCTCAGGAAGTTAAAATTTGGAGATTTACTGATGGAGAAGCCTGAATTGTTAGTATGCCAAGTCCAAAACAATTTGTACCATTATGCCTTCAGCAGTAAAGAAATTAATGTTTTATTATAAATCCGATGCTGTTAAGGGATGCTAGTGGCCAAGTAGGGTAGAGTTGTTGATGTGGGACTCGGGCTAAACAACCATGAAGAAATCTAAACAGATGTGATTGTACAATTTGGTACCTGAGAATGTTAAGCGCATAAATTGGATTGTCTGATCAGGATCTACGCTGTATGATTATGGATCTTTAACAATTTTTTGAGCTTCCTATGGATGAAGTTATGAATTATTTACTTTCCTATGCATGAAATTGTGAAAGCAAAACGCATGATGTTATGAAAGCAATAAGCAATGAGTAGGGAGTTGTGAAAGCAATGTGTGAAATTGTGAAAGCAATATGCATGATGTTATGAAAGCTATAAGCAATAAATAGGGAGTTGTGAAAGCAATGTGTGAAATTGTGAAAGAAATATGCATGAAGTTGTGAAAGCTATATATGTGAAGTTGTGAAAGCAATATCCATGAAGTTGTGAAGGCAATATGCAAGAAATGTGAAAGCAATATCTATGAAGTTGTAAAAGCAATATGCATGAATTTGTGAAAGCTATATATGTGAAGTTGTGAAAGCAATATCCATGAAGTTGTGAAGCAAATTGCTAAGATTGTAGGAACAGATTAAGGGCTAACATAAAACACTCTTATATACAACAGTCATTATCACAGAGTAGCACAGTAGCATCAGATTGTGAAAGATGGGTAGGGAGAAAGATATTGCAGAGAGAATAGAAGAAAAACATACTTAGACAACATACAGAAAGAAAAAAAAATCAGGTAGAGGAGAAGTGACATACAGTAGTGATAGTAGTGGAATGCTGCCAATAGTTACAGAGCAGTAGTAGTAGCAGCGGTTAGTTGCTTCGTAAATGTCAGTCGGCTTGTGTTTGCTTGGAAGTTTGTCACACATTCTGACACGCTAACAGCTTTATGGCAGACTTTGGCTGAGTAATTTACTTTTCTTTCAACACATGATGGGAGGTGCTTAGTAATGAAGGGTGTAGAAAGCTACATGTAGTACTGGGCTACCTGTATGTTTGGGTTTAAAGTGAAAGTAGGTACTACTGATCAGGGGTGATACGCTTTCTCAAAAGATGGTCCCACTGAACCAAAAATTAGTAAGCCATTAACATTTAAACTAAAGGTTTAATAAATACATATATAGTGCTGCCAGCATTGTAATAGCATGATATGAACAGATGAGGCATTTGCCAGCCATTTTTGCCGATACTGTGCAGCGACATTTCTATCATTATAGCACAGAGGCCCTTATGAGGTGCCCAGGGACTGAACCCGGCTGGTTCATTATACTGACACCGAAGAGTTAGGCATAATGCTGTCCCCTTATCCGCAAGCGTAAGGAGGGAAGAAACTACTAGCAAATTTAAAATCTTTGGTTTGACCCGGCCAGAGCTTGAACCCGCTACCCCCTGATCTGCAAGCAGATGCTCTACCACTTGAGCTATTGCGGCTGGTCTGAACCCAATGGGACTCGAACCCACGCGCTGAGGCCAAGCAGACAGAGGAGTTAACAAATCTGTGACTCTACCACAATACCACGGGCTCCCCCGGTCTAAGAAATAAATAATCCTTATAAAAAATTATTATCAAAGGGATTTCACAATATGTCCTGTTATATGTATCCATCTACCTTCCTGAGGAGATAATCCTCATCCTTGCTTTCACCATGTTTTCTTGCCAAACAATAATTGGGGAGAAATTCCACAGGAATAGACAACAAGTTGAGCATAAAAAAAAAAAATTGCAACTAAGCCAACGAACACTCTAAGAAAACCAATAGAGTAGAAGATCAACTTGTCAATTTCATGACATGACAGCGTTAGTTCAACACTCAGAAAGCTTGGAAACCAACATCATCATTAGGTGAGAGAATGATGTTTAAAGATAACTAGAAAGTAACTTGATATTTTTTTGTTTTGTTACTCAATATAAACTTAATATATCCTTTGAAATAGAAAAAAAAACTATAGGTTACTGAACTTTGTTAGAATTGCAGTGTTGGTTTCATGGTGATAAGACTTGTTTACCATATTACTAAATCCGATGCTGCAAATGTTTTTCTTGAAGAATCATCACATTTTTTTTATACCCCACCCCTATACTGGGTTTAAAGCACACTAACACTTTGAAGGTCACACAGCGCCAAATATGGTAATTTAAATTATGCAAATAAGGAATGATCAGACAAGAAATTACCAATCTATTGGAAACTAATGTATATTTGTCTTTTCAAAGAAAGAATATAGCAATGTTATGGCATATTAATAAGATACCTCACCTATGGTACACATAGGAATCTATATCAAATGTGGTTTTGTTGTTCTCGTTGTTTTTTTTTTATCAAAATATCACTTGTTACTATTTACAATTCAATTAATCAACCTGTAAAGTTAATCAAATATTACTTAGTTATTACTATTTTCAATTCAACAAGTATAGCTAATTTAGTTCTAGAAGAAAGACTCATCCAAAAAACCTCAAATCAATATATTCTAGTTATATTCTCCAGTTAGAAAATGTCAGGACTTTTAAAACTCAACTTTCAATCTAAGGAGTAATGAGTGCCTGGTCTTCTAATAAAAGCCAATAAAACATCTAATTATGAAAAATGAGAATCTGTATTTTTTATAAGTAAACCAATTAACCTGAAAAGAAAGTAATGTATTATAATACCTTCTTATGAAAGCTATCTCAAAATAATGTCAGGCACTTCATTAAAAATAACTACCCCTCACTGTGTAGGTTTGATCATTGCTCATGGTGAGAACTTTTAAACCCTTAGCTTGCTACATATTGTTAAAAACCTACACTAAGTACTGTCTGAGCTGCACATAGTGGAGATCCTGATCAGACAACTCCAGGCAGGGATCTGGATCTACACTACTTGTCTAAGTCTTATAAATATGCAAAAAGCAGACTAAGAGTTAATACATGTATGTCAGGAGGTCCTCCATACATGCAAACCATTTCTGAGGTCAAAGTGGAAAATTTTCAATTGCAAAGTGGCAGCTTTGTTATTTTCATATAAACAAAGAAGGATGTTATCTGTTTCCAAGTAGGGAGATTTCTGAATATGTGTAAAATAATTTTGAACCTTAAAAGCATAAGTCTCCCTCCAAAAGCATAAGTCTCCCTCCAAATGTGGGAGTCTCCCTCAAAAAGTGGGAGTCTCCCTCCAAAAAGTGGGAGTCTCCCTCCAAAAGTGAGAGAGTTCACATGTATGGTCTTCCAGCTGGCCTATAGTACACATGCAATTCTTTGCCATTAGTCTAGAGTCTTCGTCCAATCATTGAAGCTGGACGTCACTAAAACAATAATATCTATAAAAACCCAAAACCAATATAAAACTGCAAGTACAAATAAGAAAGATATTACGTATAGTTACCAGTCAATACTATTCCTAGAGACATGCTAATCAATGAGAGAAGCAATGTTTTAAATGGGCATAGCTATCTGAATGGGACAGCTTTGTCAATCAAAAACAACTGAAATCAATGTAGGACCCTTGTTCTTGAAATTGTTTTATCTTGTTCTCGGTTTGTCAGTGTTTTTGTTCTTTAAGTTGAGCCCAGTTATTCAATCAATGGCAATTTCCTGCCTTTACAGGCCATAAGGCCTTTTGTCTTCCTCTGCCAAAGAAAATGCTGCGACACAATTTAGTGAATGTCTCAGACCATGCCTAATTCAGTAAATGCTAATGACAAATACTTTTTCATATTCACCTATTGGTCTTCTTACAAAACAGCTTACAACTTTTGTTTTATTTAACCTGTGTTTGAGATAATGGTTAAAAAACTACTTAAAAGCAATTAGTAAAGTATTAGTCATCTTGTAAATCAATTTTAACTTTGCCAAAACAATTTTATCGACTGCCCAGTGAATTTAAACAGCAATTACCACCTAACTCTAATTTACTTGATATCAAAAATAATAGTAAGTGAGTAAGTGAGGTGCACTTCTGTCTGAATTTTTTCCTTGCTGATCACTATCCACTAAATATTGGCATAGTTTTGGCTCTTTTGGAGATATTGAAAGCAAAGTTGAGGGCCTACAATTGAAGGAGTACAGGGTCATAAATAAAATAAAGGTTTCTGGTGAAAAAGACCATGAATTGCCAAATGAATGTACAAAACAGTAAATCAATTAATATGGTACAGATAAACAAACTCCGAGACATCAGTGCAGCTGTCAGGGTTGGCAATCCTGGCCTTTCAACCTTCCTTGTCTTCCATCACACCCTCACCAATTTGTATCTGAATCACTGCAATTGTAGATTTATTAATGGTCCCAGCTGTTCACTTTTCTATTCATCTGAGTTTTCGCCTGTCTCACCTTTTGTTTGTTCAATCTGTCTATACTGCACTCAGTTTCTTCCTTAATGCCACATGCCAGATTTTACCTATTGGTTTACCACATATTTGGTGTCTTTTATACTTAATGGCCAACAAATCATTGAGAAATATTGTCTAGGTCATTTGAGCAAGCAACAGTCATTTAGTTGAGGCAAGCTGGCAGCAATCAGCAAGGTCATGCAAGCTGGCAACAGTTGTTTAGTTCAAACAAGCTTGCAACATTAATTAAGGTCAAACAAGCTTGCAACATTAATTTTAGCAATCATGGTATGTTTGTAGAGACATAATTTTTCAGCTTCAAATAGAAGTGTCAATGAATCTGAAGGAGAAATCATAGAGTTGTTACTAACATATTTAAGCAGCTTTACTTGTTTTTGTTTTTTGTTAAGTCGCACTGACACAATTATGGTCATATTGGCGACGTCCCGCTAATAACTGGTGGAGAAAGACCCCAGACTTATGTCTGGACCCCAGACTTATGTCTAGGTAGAAACACCTGCCCACCGCAGGTTAGCTGGAAGACATCCCCACAAGAGTCTTTTCGCCCCGACAGGGACTGGAACCTACTCAGTGCAGCACTGAGGAGTTAAAAGTCAGCGACTCTAAACGCTCAGCCACGGACATCCCCGCTATATTTGTGTAATTGTGATTGATTGAAATGAAGTGTTAATACTGACCAACTAAAGATAAGTTCTTCTTCAAAATCTAAACATTTTTAAACAAGTGCCAATTCAGTAAAAAAATAACACTTTTATTAAAACGAAATTTGAACAAAAACAAAATCTCATTAAAAACACATTTTATACTTGAACAATAAATATTTATTAATTTATCTATGTAATGTCAAAGCTATTACTTGTATCTCATATATCATGCCTATATTTCTGTCATCCTATGTATGTTGTTCAAGTTTTTGTATCTGTGTGGAGTATGGCTAAAACAGTGGAGGTTTTCCTGAAGCCAGTGGCTTGGAAAGATAGGCTATCACATCAGAATGTTGGCGAGTAATAAAATGCTGTGAACCTATGTGTTAAACACCAGTCTACAAAAGTGCTTAAGACAGTCCATGTAGCTAGTTCAGAGACTGGCATGGGCCAAAACAGACATGATCTTTAACATACAAGTGAACTCTCCTGCTTTTGGAGAGTAACTCCCTCTTTTCATGTTCAAAATTATTTAAAAATGAGCTGTGTTTTACATAGTTTCAGAAATCTCCCTACTTGGAAACAGGTAACTTCCTTTTTTGTTTATGTGAAAATAACAAATCTCCCACTTTGCAAGTGAAAATCTTCCACTGTAGCCTAAGAAATATTCACATGTATGCTTGGGGTTGATTTTGTCAAGTGAAACCAATAGCCTACTTTATTTGTTAAGTAACCATTCTAAATTCTTAGTCATTCTAAATTCTTAGTTATTTCTTAACAACTACATAAATATATAAATACACTTACTGTAGATGCCTAAGCCTGATCAATTTGTGATAAGAGTTGAGCTTCATTATTAGCACAAAGGTGTTTCGTACTATTTAAAATATAAGCCCTTTGAAAGTGGTATGTCAAACAGTTTGCCTATATCTAATACCTTTAACATAATATTGTCAATGTTTTGGGGAATATGGGCATACATTTCTTCATGAACCAGTATTTAAATATTTGTATTTAAGTCTTTATTAGTCAGTACAAATTATGCCAATATTATTTTCAATTTTTCCAAATCTATAGATATGGATAATGGGGGAATTCTGCTAAAAACAGACAAAGACACCAGAGCAGCTTACCCAGATGATTATAACACATGATGTCAAAAGAGGTCACATGATTTTCTTAGTTTAAAAAATAGCTAACTATGCACTATAGCTCTGATAGGAAATATTAAGATTGTAAGGGGTGCATATTCTGAGGCTAAAGTGGAAGATTTTCACTTGCAAAGTGGGAGATTTGTTATTTTCATATAAACAAAGAATTTTAAAGAAGATTTCTGTTTCCAAGAAGGGAGATGTCTGAAAATGTGTAAAACACCCCTTATTTTCAAATAATTTTGAACCTTAAAAGTGGGAGTGTCCCTCCAAAAGTGGGAGAGTTCACATGTATAAGGGATTAATATGTTACCTTTCCCTATTCACATATCTGTAGGACATCTATTCACTGTAAAATCTTTTCAGCTAGCAAAGATTTATATGGTTGAGAAAAAAATCTGCTTGGATACAACCTTTAATTTTTTGTTGTTCCAGAAAGGGTTTTCTATACATAATTAACTTTCTTTCTGATACAAATGGGCTTTGGTGAACATAAAGGTGTTTCAGAAGTTTTAAAATAATAGATTTTGCATTTCTAATTTTCATACAGTTGGTACAAAGGCGTGTGTCAGAATTTTTTAATAACAGAAATCTCATATATTTCCTTATTTCCAATAATGTACAAGATGTTTAAAATTTTGCAATAATTAGCATTCATCTATTAAAAAATATTCCCTTTCTCAAAAAGGCTCAAACCTTAATCAATAGTTGCCAGTTTAAAAAAATATATTAAGATAAAAAAAAAAGACAAATGAAGGCAAGGAGAGCATACCCATTATACTTGTGGCCATTGAAGTTTTCATTACAGTGTAATATCTCCTATTTCTAATGATGTCATGTTTTTGTGAGTGGTTCAATTGTAATCTATGCAAACCTGTTGAGTTCTCTGAGAGGTTCAGACAGAACTGAAGAGCGAGTTTAAAGAGAACCAATAATATTATTATATTTACCCCCTTGTCCTGCAATATTTGTAAATAACCTATACTTAATACTTCCTTGCCTTACACAAACTACTGGCAAAAGTAAACCTTTGCAATACATAATGAATCAAATTGTGTAGATACTGAACAGGCAGCCATCAACAGGAAGTTAGATGATCAGGACTTACACTAATTGACCAAGTCCGATATATCTGTTTTCAGCAGGTTTACGGTACAAGGAGAATATTAGGTTCAAAATGTCTTAGAAAGCATACCAATTAGCAATGTTTTCTTTCCTTTTGTGCTGAAGATGGGACCATCAATTAAGCATAATTGCAGAATAAAAACATTAAATATTTTAAGTATCTCCTAACCTCTCTTCTATTGATGCTAAAAAAATGAACATTTTCTTAAGTGGGTAATTATCATTAAAATTTAATGTGGCAATGAGGAACTTAACTCCGTTTATCAGACACTGTAGTCACAGAGATGCATAAATAACACAACATTTCTGGCAATTTTAGCAATTTTCATATTTTGTATTAAAATTTGTTTCAAGTAAAAAAAACAACCCAGAAGCTATTTGAAGAATATTCAAAACACTCTTTAAATAGCATCTCACTTTTATTTTTGTGGGTGTGTTTTAAGATTTAGGAAAAAAAACCCTAATAGGGCCTGAAGATAATTTACATGCAGGGTTCTTTGAAAAAAAATTCTGTTTTTAGCGGTACAAAATTGAGACATTGATTAAGAGTGTATATGCAAGGACAGTTTTTAATTTATCATTTATGGGTTGCTTTTCTTTTCCCAAATGCTGCTACCAAGTGTTTGTATAAGTCATCAATAAGCTGTATTGGATACAAAAAAGTATTTACTTCAATGGAAAAAATTTAATACTTTTATCTTCAAATCATTAATGAAAAAATATAAATGCTGACATCTCGTAATTTAAAAAAAGTTAATAGCATGCAGTTATATTCAATGATGATTGTTTGACATTTGTAACAATTTTTTTACCATTCTATGAAAGTTCCTATTTCTAAATAAACCGGCTACAATTTTAGAAGATGTTATTGAAACCATCAGACTGCTACGCTTATCTTTTGCAAGTACGGTGTTGTTTTAAAGATTTAAACCAACATTCAATTCTTAAACCATTATAAAGGTCAGATCATTTCTTCCAAAGATTTAGGCCACAGCAGGTGAGGCTTATCAGCTGTCTAGTGCAGTACATTCCAGTACACACATGTAATTAATTCCTGCATTGTTAACATTGGCATACTCTGTTAAACTAGACCTGCAATTTGCTGCAAATTACTATTAATGCCTGTTTGTTTGTTGGGTTTATCGTCCCTCCAATAGTATTTCAGTTATCTGGAGACGGTGTCCACTTAAAGCAGATATAGTGCTGCCTTCACTGTGTATAGCATGCCGTGAACACCTGGTATCATACCTGACACCCAGTCACATTATCCTGACACCGGAATAACCAGATGTGGAACTACCAATATATTTGCTTGAGCGTTAGCCATACCACTGTTTTTTTTAACGACTTTGCTATGGATTAAACCATGGGCCTCTCGTACCTGGAACTGACGCTTTACTGATTGCGCTACCAAGTCCGGTTGCACCAACAATCTTTGGTTCATGACAGTCATTCTAGTACTTCCAGAGAACTCACAAAACATGTTCTCGTTTTTAGAAACATAACACTAATACAACTATTGGTTGAGGATGATCCTACACAAGTATGTCTGGGTAGAACCACTGTTGCACCACAGGCCAGCTAAAAAAAAAACACATATAAGATTCTCTTCCCAACCAGGAGTCCTACCCACATATAATCTGGTGCTGTAATTTGTGATTACAACACTGATTGTTTAGTTTACTAACTAGCCTATGACAACATCATAATAAAGAGACAACAAAATACTACAGGTTGAATTATAATTCTGTTCTGAGATCAAGATCAAAGAATAAGTATGAGTAAAAAGGCCTTGAAAAGGAATATGTGATTTAGCATGATGGACAACTCATCATTTAGGCTCTTATTTTTCTCCAGGCATGTCAATTAGCAAATATAATTGGACAGTATAAAGTGATAGACCCAAAGACAAGCAACATCATCAAAGAAATTACTGCACTATCTCAGAGAATGGGGAAATATTTAATCATTATGTTATCATCAATGAGACAAACTTGGTATCATAAACTGCTGCACTAAATTTGTCCATCACCAGTGACCTCCCAGAACATTATCATTGATTTCTTTTCTTGAATTTCTCATTTTTGACCAGTTCAAACCCATCTTTGTAACCAATGAACTAGCTCACATACTCACACGCTCACCCTAGCACTGTTATATTAACTCTACTCCTTTCATTCACCCAGATTTGTCGATCTGAACACACACACAAAATCTTAGTAATTAGTAATTTTCTAATGACGCTGAAAAATATCTTAGTAATTAGCGAAATACAAGACGCTGAAGCAAATAGTGTAGATTTTGGCTGGACAACTGATCTGGACCTAAATTAATTGCCTAAGAATTGCCAATTGATACTTAGCAGGCTGAGGGTTGTAATGCATGTTCCGATAAATAAAGCACCAACATGCCCTCCTGCAAAGTAATCCCATGAGGCTGGTACAGAGGGTGCAGCTAAATATTAACCTGCTGTTTACAGATTGATCAGGCTTAGGCAAAAAATTAATGCATGCCATCTGATCAGGATCTGCACCATTTTCTATACGAGTCTATAACCATATATAGGTTCAAGTAGCTTGGTATAGAAAACATTAATAATGAACTATAGGATATTTTAACAAATGTAGCGGGCTAAGTGCAAATATAAATGCACCAAATCCTCCCATTGCACAGAAGTGCCATTGCATAAACTAGCAAAAGGGAAAATATCATATATCTAATTTAAGAAAAAGTCAAACAAAAATTTTTTATAAAAAACAACAACAATAAACAACAACCTAGTAGACTCTACTCTATTTAAATAAAAAAAACCCCCAAAACATCTTTTTCTATGGTGTTGTCTTTCCTGTATCTAAAACAGAGATAAAAGCTTGTGACATCATGTTAAACCAAAACCAACCTATTAACATCCATTTTCTGGTTTGTGCATCAGATTAGTGAGGCAACGAGTGTTAAAATGTCTCCCAACAAGCTGTAATTGATTGATAATTGTGGCCATTTCCTTACCGACATGTGGCTGTCTCACAAAATCAATCTGAGGATCAAAGACACACTAAGAGACGAGTCTCAGACTGGCTATGATAGAGTAGATGATTCTTAGAGACACCAAGGCTAGATGGCAAAGTTCCATCTCAAATGCAAAATGTCATAGTCTATCATCTTCTTTCATGTATACCAGATAGAACCTGCCATGATTACATTTCTGTATGGAAAGGAACCCTCCAAAAATAGGCACTTAACAGATAAATGTCAAATGCGTGTCTAATTGATAATCTTTTTTTCCCCCAAAACATAACGGAAATTCTACAAATAAAAAAAACTACAGATGCACTTACGACATAAAATCTCTTAAAACTTTTTAGAAATTATTAAAGATAAGACAGAAGTCTTCATCTTGTGATGTTAGTGTATAATGTATAGATTATATAGTTATATATAATATTATACATCATAAGTATTAGTTATTTGTTTATCAAACATTTTTAGAAGTTAAAAATTATTGTTAAATTTATGGGGGTTTACAAAATCATATTTAAGATGAATAGCATTGTGAAATTTAAGCAAATAAGGAAAACAAGCTCTATTTTCTGCGAGTTTCTCACAGAGTTTAAGGTAAAAGGTCAACTAGAAAGGTTGACTGATGGACAATGGGAGAGTGTGACAATGAGGAGAAAATTATGTGACAAGCACTGTTGATGAGCAGCTAGATGAGGAGCTAGACCATAGATAGACATTTAAGTGACCAAAGGTGACCGAGAAAAAGACAAGCCCAGGCAAATAGCAAAGATCCAGATCTGATCCTGTTCAGGATCTACACTATTTGCCGCTGTTTGTCACTATTTACCTTCAGACATGTTTCGTTGCCTTTGGATAAAGTTGTAAGGGAATAAGTAAGTAACAATTTAATGTGGGTTTTTAACATGCAGAGCAGGTGAAAGGGTTAAGTGGTCAGTCGGAAGGAGAATAAAAAAAATGTGGGGATTGGAGAAAAAAAAACAAGAGAAGGAGGCAAATGTTTTGGAAATAGTTAGCATCTAATTTAAATAATAGATTGAGACTACTGTAGGGTCACAATAGGAGGATAGCAGGAACAAGTTCTTCACCAAAATTTTGGTTCTAAATAAGTTGCTAGGGTTTCTACAGCAAATAATTGCATTTTTCCGAGGTTTAAATATTAAAAGTAAAATGTAATCTTGACTTGTTCAAGCAATTTTCTCAAATTTATTTTGGCATGTTTCTTTTTTTTTGAGAGCAAGAATGTTATACTTGTAAATACAAAAAAGGTAATTAAAAATATTTATTTATAGTCCGTTGGACAACAAATTTTCAAACAAATGTCTGGGAAGAACCACTGGTGCACTGCAAGTCAGCTGGAAGGCCTTCCCACATTAAGTCCTTTGCCACGAATGAAATTACACTTTACTTTACAATTGGTATTGTTCAAAGGAAGAGAAATAAGGTTGAATCGATCTTAAAATTTTTAAGTATTTTTGACTGGTGGTAGATTTACATCAAGGACTAGGTTAACATTAGTTCATAATACTCAACCCATCATACTTCCTATTTCCTGAAATGAATGATGTATACTTAGAAAATATTCACATTAAACCTTAGTCTGGCATATGATATTTTCAGATTTCTACTCATGACCGACATGCTATCTCCATAACCATAAATAAACATTTACCTAAAGTGCTATCATCAATATGCCATCTAAGAAACTATATTTCTATAGCATCTCGGATTTTTTGCTGTTCCAACAGGACCTGTTTCCATAACACTCACTCTATTTAAGTTCCAAATAACCAGGCTTACAGAAATAGTGTAGATCTTGATCACAATTCCTGCTGGGACCTGTCTGATTTTGTTAGTTTGTTTTTTTATTGGGTTTAGTGTCCAACCAACAGTTCTTCAGTTATCTGGAGACGGTGTCCACTTGAAGCAGATATAGTGCTGCCTTCACTGTGTACAGCATGCCGTTATACCACACCCAGTCATGTTATCCTGACACCGGGCCAATAAGTTGTTGAATTGCCCTTATATTTGAGTGTTAGCAAGGTAGCTTACTACCATTTTTTAATGATTTTGGTATGTTGCGGGCTGGGATTGAACCCTGGTCCACACGTACCTGGACGCTCTATCAATTGCGGTACCGGTCCGGTCCTGTCTGATCTTAACCTACATAACAAATCTCTGAGTTTGAGTATGAGACCAGTCTCAGGCTTCTCATTAGTCGGAATTAAAATCTGAACCTAAATCTGACCAATCAGATGCTTGAGAATGATCTCCGGCTTAAAGTTTTATAATCTCGGACCCACAGCAATTTTTCCTCCTAAGCTTTGTTCAAAATATCTTGTTACAACTGCAGTAAGTTTCTTTTGGTCAATATTTAACCACGAGAATGGATAATTTAAAAAAAAAAGTAGCAGGCAAGGATTTAACAGATTGCAGGTCCACAACCGATGGGCTATCTACAATGTGAGATAAAAAAGGAATCTCAAGCAATAAGTCTACTTATCTTGAGATGGACTCCACTAGAGCCAATGTCTTTTTTATGCTCTAGGGGGCCATAAGACAAGACAGGTTCTGACATTGATTTGGATATAATACCTGATAAAATGTACTATAAGAGAGCAACACAGGCCTCCTGCTTAAAGGATTCCATGACTTTCTGTTGATGTTCTTGAAAACAAACACCAGAAACACTATCTATGAAAATATTGCTGCAACTACAGTTTCAAGGTTTGTCTCAAAGAATGTTTATGGAAACATTAAAGATTTCTTCTAGTGAATTGAAAGTGTGCTTGAATAAGCTGTACTTAAACCCCACAAAAATTGAAGCCATTCAAAACAAAGTATTATACAAAACTTTGTGATTTAGTTTATAACATATGATTGCACAGACTTAAGAAACAAACTTAAATCAACCAATCAAAAACAGGAAAATGAATCTGAAGCCTTTGTTGATCTTGGATTTAGTTGCTTTTAGCATGATGAATTAAAAGGTGAGAAAGCCCAAGTGTCAAGGTATCAATAAATCCAGCAACATAACATGATAAAGACGTTACATAAATGGCTCTAGTGAGATAATATTTCTTGCCAAGATTTTCAACTGATACTTTTTTTTAGCATTTCATTCTAACTTTGATCAGTCTGTCTTGTCTTGATGTCATTTCCAAATGAAATAAACTTTTCCAAGGCTAATTGTTAATGTAAAAGATAATTTCAAGCTGAGAACTTAAAATGATGGATTTCTTACCAAGTTAAATGCAAGACATTAATGGGTAGTCTCCCATGAATACTCTCTTAATGCATGTTAACCCTTAATTTGGATTGCTGTTTGTATGCTTGTGCTCAACAGAGGGTGTTGAGTTTTATGCTTACATTGTGATACTCACAGCAACAATCATCAACATGTAATTAATTTTTTTCCTAAAATTTTGAAATTACACATCTCATTAAGTACTCCAATGGTTTTAGAGCTTTTATTCATTCCAAAGTACAATATTTCTGTTGTTTTTTTTTCCTCATGGCATCATCTCAAAAAGAACAAATGATACTGTCCAGGGATTCTTTAAATGGATCTTCCTACTATTTGGACTACCTTGGACATCATCTAACAAGGGAGACAATTTTCCATTTCACCAATGTTTCCATTAAAACATTCTCATGTTGGCAAATTCATTTAGATATTCCAGCTTTGTTGTGGCCAAGCCTAGTTTTCTCATTTTTTGACCGACCCAACATTTCTTGTTTTATCCAATTACTTAGACCCTTAATCAAACTTTGATTTCTCTTAAGTCATTCAGTCCAATAAAAAGGTATAATGGTGTTGTTAATGATTTTTAATGAACAACAGATAAAAGTAATTAACCTCATTAATAACCATCCCATCTTGATATATGTGGCCTTTAAATCATGACCTATGAACTTTTAACCTTCTGTTTGGTTGTACTCATATTGCTACTGATGGCATAATTGAACAGGCCATGGTCATACATCAAAGTTTAACTGATTTCTTACTGTGATAAAACTACCTGCCAAAGCATCTACCTAATTTCTGAAATTGTTTGTCTATTGCCATAGCAAAGTCACTTTCTTACTGATACCACAGCAGTCAACTCAAGACTATAACGAAATGAAATGTAAAGCACTTAATTAGGGTACTTGGCAGCTTGGCAGATAGCACATGTGATCGGAAAAATAACTGTGATAGTGGGACCTGTGCATGCCTGAAAAGTACTGAGTACTGTGCAGCCCTAAAGGGGTAGGACAGCGCTCTTTTTTCTCGTCACTAGTGATTTATAAATAAAGCAAATTTTATAGCAGGTAAGGTATTTTGCTACTAAAATGTGAACTCTCCCGCTTTTGGAGTGAGACTCCATCTTTTAAGGTTAAAAATTATTTGAAAATGAGGGGTCTTTGAAACATTTTCAGAAATCTCCTGCTTTGGAAACAGATAACTTCCTTCTCTGTTCATATGAAAATAACAAATCTCCCACTTTGCAAGTGAAAATCTCCTACTTTATGGCCGCAGAAAAAGTTCACATGTTTTCCCATTAACTTAAACCCTACTCTACCCTAAAAGTGTTACCAGCAAGTAAACGGTTAAACAAATTCAAGTATATTCCAAGTGGAATTACTTTTCATATTTCTTCAATCTTAAACAACTTTTATGTTGTTGACTAAGTGTTTTAAAAAACTCTGTTAACAATAGATGTAACTCTTTTACTCTTAGATACTTGTTTCCAGATAATTTATTAAACTAAACAATACTCGAAAAGTATTTTTATTAAGACTGTACCAAAAATACCCATGATAACATCAAACAAGTTTCCCTGTCAATTACCACAGTTCATAACCTAATTTTGTCTCATTCCTAACAAATGATTTATAGACACTGATTTGACAGCCGAATAAACAACAACTGGCACTATAAAAACATAGAGGAGCATTATACAGATAATATTCCGAGGCAATGGCCTAAATCATATACTGTAAATCATTACAGCTCATTTTCGTTTCTCTTACACTGATGTGACAGCCAAATATACAAGTGTAGGTCTAAAGCATGGCCCTGTCAAATCTCCAAGCATCTTGACACACTCATTTACCCAGTTGTAAAACATTACAACATATTTCTCTCTCTCACATATCTTAATTGGCCTACCTTGAAATTATTCCGCTTCAGCAAATAATGTAGATCCAGATCAGCAAGCTCCTGTTGGCAGGGCTCCAGCCAGGATCTACACTATTGAGTCGCTAGCAATATAAGCAATATATCTTCCTACCTTTGCAAGTAGCTGTGAGCAAATTCCCTAAAATTTTGTCTTTCTTATAAATAAATGTAGCACGCTAAGCGATGGAAAATTTGCTGCGATTGCTTATCAGATGTGCCAAATTGAAGCTCATCTGGGACATTTTCCAGCAAGGAAATGTGAAAGTGAGGTCAGTAACTTGCTTCCAAATCATACCTAACAGTCTTCAGGCAATAATGACCCCAATTATTTCAAGTTGTGAAAGGATCAATCAAAAGTGGCCAACCCAGTTAGTTCTTGCATCTCTTCTGGTCTCTCCTGACTTTAACTTACCAACTTGATTAAATTAAGGCACATCCTCTCTTTATTGAGCTATTGGTAGGGCAGAGAGTCTTGTTCTTGGTCAATAACATACATGAGCAAGGTTTGGGTGGGTGTTTGTAAGATTTGCTGAAAACGCAACACTAAAATGAATCTTTTTTAAAACTTGAATGAATGGAAAAGAGAATAAAATTGATGAAAAGCAGTAATTATAGGAAATATAGAGGAAAGAAAGATTTTCCTGTGAGAATAAAATTTTATACTTTGCCAGAATGAGAAAAAACATTGTTTTATTTATTTTCTCCTTAAAATTAAAAAGAAAACTAAAATTAAGTGCAATCTGAATGTATTAAACTGGTATTTTTACAGGTCCAATAAAACAATTACATTAAAAATTATTACACTACAACCACAATGTAATTTATTACAGAATGCGCTCCAGGAAAAATGTATGACAGTTAAAACAATCCATTTATTTCTCAAGGTAACAGTGGGTGCTTATCCCCAATTTAGAGCAGAAAAATTCCTTGGAATGATTGACAATAAAGATAATCACAAAACATTTAAAACCGCAAGGTCATAAAACAGACAGGGGAGCAGACTCATCAAAATCCTTTTTACGAGTACGTTTTGGACTATAACAGAAGCATGTGGAATAACTTTATGGGGTTTTCTTCAGCAACAACACAGAAGTCCCCATAAAACATAATTTCTTTTACTAAAAATATCTCGTTCATCGATGTAAAAGAATGTTGAGCCGGCTAAAAGACATGTTCAGCATAATTTATTGACATCAATTCAATGATGTCCATTTCTGGGAATAAACAATACAAGTTCTTCTTGAAATTGGAATACAAGTTCATCCACTGAACAATTAATGTTTCAATTTTTTTCAGTAAGTTGAGGTAATTATCCCAAATTGAAAGCCAAGTTTTTTCTAACAAGAAACAAATGCCATTACATTAACCCCTCCCCTTTCTTGTTCTCGAACAAAACCCATACTTTTAAAATTTGTTTTGCGTAATGTTTGAAATTGTCTCACCAAAAAAACATGTCATGTTTCCAAGCCAGATGCTATGTCTGAGCATTGTATAAGCTTATTTCACTAAAAAGTGTCTTTGCATGGCCAAACCATGTTTTCTATAAAAGAAAACCATGTCAATGTAATGCGATTAACATGTTTCCTTTTACAAGTAAGATATGCAATCAGGTTGAAAAACCAAATTATAGTTTTATAGTTTGATTCTATTTCTGCACTGGCAACATTTATGGCCCATATTACTGCCAATGTGAAGAGGAAAAATACAACGGTAAAAAACTAGACTACACTAGGGTTGATGCCATAAGCAAGATTACAAGAGAGGATCTGTCTTTTTTTCGAGCCTAATGTCAGGAGAATGCCTCATGTATTACAGTTGCCTGCTGTTTTCCTGGTAGTTGGTGCTGTCAAGGTGCCATTGGTGGATTCTGTTACTCTGGTGGTAGACTAATATTTATGTAAGATGTCTGATTTAATGTGGTCTATCATGCTAAGGGGCTAGAATACAAGATGTTCAGTGATGCTTTAACAGTCTGCAACACTATGTTTTGTTCCGCTTAAAAGGTGGTATCGAACAGTTTGTCTATATTAAACACACATACCAATATCTAACCACCGCTTTGGGGAATTTGGTCATATTTTTGCATAAACCAATACTTTAGATGTTATAAAGATGATTCTGAACATGAACGTTCTTATTAGACTGTACTAAACGCGAAAAGATTATTTTAAATTCTCAGTCTTTCCAACTTTATAAAAAGCGTGATAGTGGTCTCTGCTAAAAATAGCTATCGACATCAGCACAGATTACCTGGATGACTATAAAGAAGTAAATGGTTTTCTAAGTTTAAAAATAGCTATCTCTGCAGTGTGGCTCGACCAGGAAAAACCTGTTTGCAATGACGTGTGCGGATTTATCCTTGACTCTTCACACAGATCTTTGGCCTCAACGCACAACATTTTACATTACCTTTTCAGGTACCATTGACTTATTTGGTTGAGAAAAATCCTTTTGGACCAAACTGCTGGATACCACCTTTGATACATCCTGTATTTGTTTGGAATTGGAACTTTAATTGTTACAGTTTTTTTTTGCCTCTAGAAAAAGGCCAACAGTCATATCACCTTAGAAAAGTTTCTCATTTAAAGTTCATACGGGATTTTCCTTTTCTGTAGTCTAAAAAAATGCAATCCACGTGTTGATATACAGTTTTTTCAATTCATTGCCATTGTTTATTATATTTGCTAAATCACAATGTACAACCTTCTACACCCACATGAAAAAAATTTTCTTGCCACAAAATAATTATAAAACAATTAGTAACAGCATCTAATCAGAATAAATGCTACCACATTTTTCAAAAAGCTGAGATAATAATTTTCAACATGCACCCTCTCTTAAATGCTGGCTATGGTTGAACAACTGCTACTGTGATAGATTTTTCCCAATAACTTTGCAAGCAGTGTTGAACAAATGTTTGATTACATGGCATCCAATTTGAGCATGAATCAATTGCAGCGCTGTCCACTTTACCAAGGCTTTAGCCGTGATTGGAAATCGTTTGTCAGCCTGCCAATAAAGGTATTTTTGTGCTGAGTAAAACAGTTCTCATAAATCTTAAATAAACTGTAAACTATAGCATTTTCCATTAATGCTACAGGTACCACCTATGGATAAAATGTGACCAATATCAAACTATTTGTAACAATATCCCAATATTTTATAACAATTAGGTATAAAATAATCTCATAAAATAGGGGTAAGAGAGTTTTAAGTATGCAGTGATTATCAAAATTACTGCCCAGTTTTTATCAAAATTACTGCCCAGTTATCAAAATTCCTGCAGTTTTTATCAAACTTCCTGCAAAGTTTTTTTCAAAATTCTTGCAAAAGGTTTATCAAAGTTTTTATCAAAATTTCTGCAGTTTTTATCAAAATTCCTGCAAAAGTTTTTATCAAAATTTCTGCAGTGTTTATCAAAATTCCTGCACAGTTTTTATGAAAATTCCTGCACAGTTTTTATCAAAATTCCTGCAAAGTTTTTATCTAAATTCCCACACAGTTTTTATGAAAATTCCTGAACAAAAATGCTGATAAAGCAAGGATTATACTCACAGCTTACTCTACTTCAACATACTGTGCTTACCTGAAATATAAAAAATACAAAAAAAATATTAATAACAAACATATTCTCTTACCTAAAACAATACTTTCTGATAAAATAATATCAAAGAATCACTGCTATTTAAGAGGATCGAGCAACAGACAAGTGAACAACCAGGACACATTTGTAGAAGTACTTCTTCAGATCAACTATTTACTTTAATGTTTCAACTCTTAGATAGCTTAGCACAAGTTCATCAGGTCTTGACAAACAGTGTAGATCCAGATGCCCTAGAAACTGTTGTACCAAGATCTGCACTATTATCTGGTTATGGTTTTGGATATATAGCATGGATACTATTATAGTCACTCATTGTACATATTATGTCTAGTAACCTTAGCATGTAGTTAGTATCTTAGAATTAAAAATACAGAATTGTGAAGGGGCTTGCATGGTGAGTGGTAGAGACGATGATTTGTAACTCCTCTGACTGCTTAGCCTCTCAGCACATGGATTAGTTCTGTTGGGGGTGAAGGTCTTCCAGCTGACTTGCAGTGCACCGGTGGTTTTACCAAGACATGTCTGGAATCTTCTTCCACCAAAACAGCTGGATGTCAATTTAATGATCATAACTGTTGCTGCAATGTATCAGAACCAAAACAGAACAGAAATGTGAATACAGGAGAGCCGGATAATGGGTGCAACTTGCTATGTTTTATTGGACCTCTATCCTGCTGGTATCCAGACTGACAGGTGTCCATCCATCAGCAGCCACACCTGCTTCTCTGCATGTTCCTGATTACTCCCTGACCACTAAGTAACCAGATAACTGATCTTCTCAATCATCCATGGAACCGGCCAAGCCCTTATCCTTCTACAGCTGTCAATAAACTATATATATGTCTTTTTTCTTGGCCACATTTTCATGCAATATTAACAAGACATTTTCAGAATTGTCAGCAAATATTGCACAACCTGATCATACACAGATCTCACTATTAGCATCAGAAGGGAAGGGTTGTGTGGATCTGCACTATTTGCTTAAGCCAAAAGTTAGCCCCTGATCACATCTATTAACACCTTTCATTATCAGTTAGAACAGCAAGAATTGTAGAGTTTTTTTTCCTCCTATTTCAATGCTCCTTTTCTTGGTCTCTCATTACCTCTTAATTATTTATTATTCTCTTTCATCACAATCTCTCTCTCCTCTCCCTCCATAACTCATTTTACATCTCTCTCTTAATGTTCCTCTTTTGACAATTTCAACCAACATTTTGACTTTTTTATATTCATTCATTCTCTTTTTGAACTGTCATTATAAGCCTTTTATTCCATATTCTTTACAAACTTTTTTCATCCACTATCCTCCTCCTGTCTCTCCAACCTCCTAAAGCATCTTTATTCATTCTCTTTCTCTATTCTTCCATCTCTTTGTCCACGCCATTCAGTATTTTTTCCTACACATCTCTGATGCCCTATCTATTACATAGTACCACTGCTGTTCAGATAACTACAATGATAATGCTTATTAGCCTAGCCCAGTGACCATGGAAGACTCAATGACTAGAGGAAATGCATTTACCTGGTCTCTGATTAGCTCGGACAAGTAACAGGTGGCTAATTAATGTCCAACTGGATAACAAGACAACAAGACTGATAAGTCTTTCAGATTTAAGCATTTCAGATTTATATAACCTCTTCCATACTTTCTTGACATCATAAAAGATTGATTTAATAGCTGTAGGCTCTTTTAAGCTTATGAAATGCAATAGGTAAAAAAAAAAAAAAATTAATAATTCATACTAATCAATACTTAAATCGACCCTTTAACAGTCATATTTTTCAACCTCTCAATATATGCATATAGTTATTTAACTCTTATAGAACAGAATAACAGTGTTAAATAGTAAGTAAACAAATAGCAACAAGGTGTCAGCTTTATTTCGAAAGATACACCATCTGCATATGTCTTGACCAAAACACCACAGAGAAAAAATTCAAGAAAATAATATAGAGATAAAGTCTTTCAAGTAACAGGGCTTTGGAATTGTTAATTACTAATTTCTACTTCAAACCCAATATAACTGATTCTCAATGGGTACCAACAATATAAGGCTTGCATAAGAATTAAAGGATATATTGTTTCACCAAATATTTTTTACCTGGAGCTCTGGTCTTAACCATACATGTGAACTTTCTCACTTTTGGAGGGAGGCTCCTACTTTTAAGGTTCACTATTATTTGTAAATGAGGGGTGTTTTACACATTTTCCACTACTTGGAAACAGATAATTTTTTTCTTTGTTAATATGAAATTAACAAATCTCCGACTTTGCGAGTGAATATCTCCCACTTTGGCTTCAGAAAAAGTTCACATGTATGCTTAACTATGGACTGCATATCTTGGTTGTTTCAACAACAAATTTTTGTGTGACTGATCAGCCCTAATAGTGCATGAGTCTTTGTTTCAACGTGGGTGGATGAAGGATGAGACAGGTTGTGCGACTTGTCTGCCAGTTTTCCTCTTTTTGTTGCTTTTTATCAGGAAGCAGTCGGAGGAATGTTTCATAAAAGACTTGAAAGGTCTTAAAAACATACATTTAATGTTATTTCTAAAACATTAGTATAAGGTATAGTTTTTCTAATTTTTTGTTAAAAACATACCTTCAGTAAAAGCTTATACTGGCTTTGATTTTTAACCAAATTAATATTTTAAAGAGAAAAGATAGCTTAACAATTCATTCTTACATTGAAATAAACCTAACATATTACTCATGAAACTAAAGTAAAGCTGGCATGCTTTGTTTCAAACATTTTCCAAATGGAAAAACAACAATATTTCTTCAAGAATAATGTTTAAATGCGACCAGACCGGTTGGCTATCATCAAAAACATAGAAAAATAGCTATTATCTTGATGATCAAGAGATGAAGTGTTGTATTTTCATCTTTTCTCTTGAAACCATCCATCTGAAGAGAAAGTATAACAGAAATCCATCAGTTGCTGTGATAAGGCACATGCCGCACTCAGTGTGATAAAATACATACAAAGATAGTTTGTATGGCCAACAAGTTGGGAGCTATTTTTGTCCTTCTAAGCAGGAAGGGATCAGACTTCTACAAATAGTGAAGTTACTGATCAGCAAGCTCCCATTGGCAGCTGAATGATCTTGATATTCATTAGGTTGCGGACGCGACTCTTGCAATATGTCATATGAAATTAATATGTTAACAAACACTTAAAAAATAGTTTGTGCTGATTTAAGTCATCTATGTAACATGATAGGAAACCTCTTTTTCACTGCATCCCACTTATCTTCTGTAGGATGATAATAGTCTGGCTCTGCAGTATGTGACAGATATTTGCAAGAACTTGATGTTAATCAGAACTGAGACAGGAATCAAAATGGAAACGTATACAAACAAGGACACCTCATTACTGTAGTGTTGCTATGAGGTTTTACCTTTACTTAGAAATGGATAAATTTTCCTCTTAGAGGTGGGATCCAACAGTTTGAACCTAAATACTGTTTCTTAAATAACGAAATAAGTCCTTGTTGCCTGAAAGGATCTTGCAATATGCTGCTTACTGATGGCCTAGTTCTGTGTAAATAGTAAACATAAATCACCAATTCTCATACCTGCCAACAAATAAAGGTATCGCGACTTGTACTGTGTAACAATGAAGGCAGTGTTCAAAACCGTCTCTACTTGAATTAAAGTAAGAGTTTATGTAGAAATTATGCCCTTATTTTCAAAGCAGTGGTATGGTATTGTTACATGAATTTGGTATAGGAAAACTGTCAGATGTTACCCTTAAGAGAATATATGAAAGACAATGTGGATGCTCGTGTCTAAGCAAGTCAACCCTATAGCAAAGCAGTGCTGTTATAGTTCGGCAGCATTTTAAATATGCTTTGCTTACAAAGCACATCTTTCACACACACACACACATGTATTTTTTAGGAAAAAAAATTTAGCTTTAAGGAAATAATGTAGAGGAAATTCACAGATTTTGATTTATCGAACAATAAAATACAGTCAATGTAGCAAATAGCAAATAAGTCAATTTGCTGGTGTTAGAATGAAACTGGTGGTTCTATGATGGTAGAATATGCCCTAGCAACCAGTGGTAGCATGAAACTGGTGGTTCTATGATGGTAGAATATGCCCTAGCAACCAGTAGTAGCATGAAACTGGTGGTTCGACGATGGTAGAATATGCCCTAGCAACCAGTGGTAGCAAGTTTAATTCTTCAGTATTCCAGTCATCTGGAGACATTGTCTGCTTGAAGCAAATATAGTGCTGCCTTCACTGTATATAGCATGCCTTGGACACCTGGCATGATACCACACCCAGTCACATTATCCTGACACCAACCAGTCATGAAACTATATACCCTTATATTTGCTTGAGTGTAGCAAAGGAGCTATACTACAACCATTTTTTAAGACATTTGGTATGTCGCGGCCTGGGTTCGAAAACAGTGACTGCATAATGTACAGTGTTCACAGTTAGGTATTACAAGAAAAGTGACAATGAATACTGTGGGCCACATGATATGACAAAAATCTTTTGACTGATGGATTTCAAAAGAAACTAGATAAAAAAATCAGCACTGAGCTGGATTCAGATCCAGGATTAAACAGCAAAAAGCTAGTATCCATATTTTACATTCTGGATTTAATGGCACACCAACATGTGAGCAGTTATTTGGTGCCGAATACAATAAGGTATAATGCGAATGTTAAATCTGGTTAAAAAAACTAATAAAATATAAAGTGTAAAGGTATACAAATCTTAGTGGTTCAAAATAATGATAATGACATTTGAAAACAAGCTGGGATAAGAAACAGTTAAAATGCTTATAACTTAAGAACACCAATTTTGTTTTTAATTTACTGAGTTATTGCGGTTGATATTGATAATATACACAGAAACGCTGAAGCTATTGCATATTACGGTTGATTGATGCCCGTAACAGATCAAGCGTAGGTGGAATGCTAATCCAAATAAACAAACAAAGCACCAGACGTAGATATTGCAACTGTCTAGCTGCGCTTGACAATCGACTATGGTCTCAGAAGATTGATGCGACGGATGCAGCTACTTGAAACCTAGATTGATTTCACACTCAGATGAGAACTGGTGGGTGCTAGAGATTAAGATGCACATTTGTCACATTGAAATAGAGCAGTCAGAGCCAAGAGATCCAAAACATTAACCAGTTATGAAAATAATCTTGCTAGCTTCAAATGTACAAAAGACAAATATGCACATATGATATACATTGTTGATAAAAGTTTGGCAACATTCTTGGTTGGCAATTATGAGTTAAGCAGATTTTAAGTCTTCGGTATGTAAACTTTTTCAAAAATTTTAACAGATTCTTCATTCCGTCTATTAACATTGCTCAAAATAATGTTTTAATTAAGGTTTCATTCTGGTATTTTAAATTTTTGATAACATTATCTTCAGAAGAAGCATTAAGTGCATAAGTATAAATAAATGGCAAAATAAAAAGGAACATAGAGAGGCTGAGTAAGAAAGCCCAGGGTGGCAACGTCAGGAAGCCTTAGTCTGTGGATTTTTAAGCAATTACTCGCTAGAAGTAGCATAAGCAGTCTTCATCAAAACCATGTGGACCGTGGCCAGAGTCCACCAAAATATCTGTCGGGTCTACTAAATTTTGTAAGTTAAATAGACCGATGGTTCACTAGAATTTTCAGCCACATCATTTTCAAAATTATTATGAAAAAATATATACTAAATTAAACTAAACAATACTTGACATCCTCTTACTGAACCCAGCCACTTATAACACTTCGGGTTAGCTTACAACCTTTTGTGTCAAAAAAGCCAAAATCATATTGGTCAGGTAAAATGTGGTCAGGTCCAGTATATCAAGGTGGATCAAAGGTCCAATCTTTTAAATTTCTTTTGTGAAAACTGGAAACTTTCGTGAAAAGTGTTATTAGGATAGGATATGTTTTATGTTATATTTGTTTATGTTTTTTTCTTCCCCCACCAGAAGTTGTTCCCTTAATATTTCAAATTTGTGGTAAGAAGGCTATAAGCTAATAGCTTATGCCAATAGATATGCTAACAAATAATGCCTGTACATATCATGGCATCTCATCAGTTGTACTACCTTGTTGATCAAACATTACTGTCTCAGCATATGTTAACAGATCAGTGGTCAGGCTACTAGACCTATTGTGGAACCAAACTGACTGTAGTCTGAACTCATCTGAACTACTGTTGGTGTAAGACAAGAATAGCAAAAGACAAATGGCTACTTGATTTGTGAAGGTAATAACAGACAGATAACCAGGCCTCATCCACAGAATTTAAGGCCAGGATAATCACAATAAGAGGATGTTAAGGGTGATAATGGTTATGATGAGGGGGTAATGGTAATGATGAAGGGGGGATGGTGATGGGGGTGGTAATGGTAATGATGAGGGTGGTAATGGTAATGATGAGAGGGGGCAATGGTGATGGGTGTGTTAATGGTAATAATGAGTGGTAATGGTAATGATGATGGTGATGAAGAGAAATATTCCAATAAGGGAGCAATCTTGGGAAGCAACCTTTATATTCATACATGTGAACTTTTTCTGGCTCCAAAGTGGGAGATTTTCACTTGCATAGTGGGAGATTTGCTATTTTCATATAAACAAAGAAGGAAGTTTTTTGTTTCCAAGTAGCGAGACTTCTGAAAAAATGTAAAACATCTCATTTTTTCAAATAATTTTGAACCTTAGAGTTGGAGTTTCCTTTCCCTCCAAAAGTGGGAGAGTTCACATGTATGTTATTTAATTTATATGTTGTTTTTATTAGCCTCGAAAAGCTTATAAAATACAAAAAGTAAAAATACCAAAATCAACTATTTGCCACAAAGTTTGCAGGCTCATAAATTCTGGAACATCTGGCGAAGCTTATTTTGCCAAGATCATCAATGTCCACTGTTTGTCTAGGACTCCACACAGTGGTCAAGTTAAGGTCAATGTTTTATATTGGAAACACTTTCCGGAATTTTATGAGTTTATGATCAGAGAAGTTGTATTATACTTATGAAGCACATGACAAGGCCAAGGCCAATTTATAGTGTAGATCTGGATCTGAGAGCTTTCTGATTAGGGTCTGCACTTATTTGTTTGATCTAGTAATTTTTGCATGAAATTATATAGGTCAAAAAAAGAAAATATATTGGTTAGAGTAATTAGCAACGTTAGGAAGATAGAAGTCATGTTTGTTAGTAAGTTGTTATGGCATATTCAACATAACTTCAATAATATTCTGTAGAAAATCCAGGTTTTAACACCATAATTTATAATTTGTTATGATTAATTTATTGATTACTTTATTGAATTGTCTTAATAGGCTGGACATTTTTTCTTCTTCAAACAAGTCATATCAGTGTACACTAAACTGGGAACTCTGGTATAAAGATTGCTAACAAAAGAGGATTGATGACTTGCTCCCAAAACACTTCTCCTCATTAAGATCTATCTACCTATAAAGTTTCATGTTGATAACTCTTACAGTTTTTGTGTAATGCTCTAGACAAAGTTTAGGTATTAAAATTAACAAAGGGCAATAACTCCTAACTTATGCAAAACAAAGTTATGGTTCTTGTGCAGTGCAGTTCTTCAAGATCTATCTGCCTTAATGAAGTTTCATGTTCTCTTTCGGGGAGAATAAAAATAACTATTCAATTAAATAAGATCAAAGGATATAAAAATGGGCAAGAAAGAAAGATATTGATAACCAGTTCATTGTAATATTTCACTTTGGTGATTTTGTTACAGCTAATGTTATTGCAGGAATTTGGTGAAAAAATAACGGACATTTTCAGGTAAAAAATACTGGGAGAAATTGAGAAATTGCAGTATTTTACAAACAATCTAGACTTGAAAATGGAAGGTTTCATATCTCAAATTGGGATCATTCACCATTTGAGAAGAAACAGTTTCATAACAAGAAACAATATAGACTGGAAAATGGATAGTGCAAAAAATAGAAAATAATGCTCAAGAGATTTTGAAAAGCAAACTGCAAGTTATTCTTTAAGAGGAACTTTCAGGATCATGATAATCGAGCACAGCAAATGAGAGCGTGTTGATAATAGTAATATTTTCTCTTTTTTTTATCGACCCACAAACTTGGCCCTAACCAGACTATTGCGGATTCCACCCCTCCGCGTCCTCCAAAGACCTTTTATTCTTAGCCTGCTTCAAACACAACTTGAGGAGTCTCCAGCAAATAGTATAAATCCAATCTGGCTTGTTATTTGATTTACACTCTTAGCATGTGTTGTAAGGCAAAATCCCTACTGGTCATTTTGGTAAAGGTGGACAGAATACCCCATTCCTTATGAATTTTCCAAGGCAAACTGAATCCCCCGTCCCTCAACCAGCCCCCTGCTAGCTGCTGAGTCTCTACCAATATGTCTATGCACCTGTAGATGTAAGAAGATGATGGTTAAAAGTGGTATCCAACGTTTTGGATCAAAAACATTTTTCTCACATAATCAAACAGTAATTTTTACCTGAAAAGGTCGTAAAAATGCTGTTCATTGATGCTACAGATCTGTGTGAATAGTCGAGCATAACCCACCACTCGTCATCACAAACAGGTTTTTCCTATCCAATCCAAGCTGCAGAGATAGCTATTCTTAAACTTACAAAACCACGTGACCACTTACATTTGGGATCACATTATATAGTCATTCGGGTAATCTGCTTTAAAGGCTGGTATCTGCTTTCAGAAGAGACAAAAAAACCTGCTCTTCATAGAGCTGGAAAAACTGAACATTTAGAGATTTCTTTCGCAATATGTACTAGAAACATTTGACCTTCAGTCCACCAAGCTGGAAACATCTACTGGGCCGGACCAAATTTTACCGGACCAGTTTGATTTGAGCATTTTGACACAAAAGGTTAGTAAGCTAACTAAAGTGTTACAAGTGGTTGGGTTCAGTAAAAGGCTGTAAAGTATTGTTTAGATAAGTTTAGTATATATGTTTTCATAATAATTCGAATTTTGAAATTGATGTGGCTGGAAATTCTTGTAGACAGTTGGTCCATTTCACACTGACAGAGATTTTTGTGGACTCGGCACCTGGTTTTGTCGAAGACTGTTAGTGTTCAAAATTGCCCTTATTAAGACTAAAGTAGAGGTCTATGCAAAAATATGTCCTCATTTTGCAAAGCAGTGGTTAAATATTGATACATGTATTTGATAAAGGCAAACTGTAGGTAACACCTTTAAGTAAGGATAGTTAACAATCTCACTAAAGTCAAATCTTACAAAATGTAAGATCTGATGACGGACTGCAAATACTGTCTATAAACAAGAATGGGTTTTTTCCCCGATTATTATTTTTAAAACAGCCAATCAGCATAATGCATAACACTTTCGGTCACTCAGTTTTAGTTTGTTCTGCACCTACTTGTTAGTTGACTTTCGACCTGAGGATTTTACTAATGTTGAAACAAATGGGACACCTCAGAAAATGCACCTGTCTTCAGTGACATAAGTCTTGCGTAGGGTGTCCATGTTTACATTTTCTTGTAAATGGGTGCAGCCATTCAAATGATACGTTCGGAACGCTTCGGATTATCATTTACTTTTGCGATTTTCTAGGCGACAATCTGATTGGTTAGGAAGGTTTTATTGACTCGTCATCAGATCCTGATCGCGGAGCGGTTTTTAGGTTATGATTTTAAACAGATTGGGATAATTAACAGACTGTAGCATGACAAAAAGTATTAGACATAAAACAAGGGAATAAGATACATCTCCATGACAAAATAATGATTATAATTTTGTGAATTATTTCCACAAACCATTTAGTGTTGTCAGGCTGATAGCATTCACTACCTTTATATTGCCTTTAGGACAATTAATGTCATGCAGTAAGTTCACAACTGCAATTCGAAGCATGGTGCATCAGTCTGGTTCTTTGATAACAACGTTTATAAAGGAATGTAAATACTGAGGTGAAGAACTGGATTTAAAATTATGTCAGGGATATTATAATTGTTAATGTTTATTTATTTATTGGGTTTATCGTCCCACCAACAGTATTTCAGTTATCTGGAGATGGTGACCACTTGAAGCAGATATAGTGCTGCCTTCACTATGTATAACATGCAGCGAACATGTGGCAGGACTGGTATATGTCAGTGAATTAATATTAATTTTGATTCTGCAGTGCTAAAGATATGGAAGAAATGGCTCAAAAATATAAATGTCAATGACAAACAAACATTCAGTGTGACTGATATATATAGCAAACAAATTATTTAAAACTAAGCTTTGAAGAATTTTTTGCTTTTACATTTTTCTTAACATTTTTTATAAGTTCTGATTTCATTAAAATGATTATTTAATCCTTTGTGAATTCTGAAAAGAAATGAAAATATTTAAATCCAATATACAACCACAGAACAATCATTTATCTCGCAAGCCAGAAAAGAGAAAACGTCAGAATTAACATTTAATTGAATCCCGCTTGAAATTAGATCAACGATGATCACATTTCCAAATATTGTACTATCAACTCATTCACCCACACTGTCAACTTTGCAAAAGAAAAGCCAACCTAATAAAGTTTTAATAAACTTTTTTTTGTCAATCAGACTTTTGTTGCTTTTCTGATGTAATTTTATATAAAATTTAGAAATCATTTACAGAAAGGGAATTAAAATTTCTAGATATGTCCCAGGAGTGAAAGATTTAATTACGAATATATATGTTTCATATCAATTATTTATGGTTTTATGTTGTCTTAACTGCAAAGAATATATTTTGTGATCCACTGCTATAGATGGTACTTTTCAATGTAGAAAGGTTTCGACTTAAGTCGTCATTCTACTGCTTTGTGAACACAGGTTTTTCCAATCACCAACTAAATCACATACATTTGTAAATGTCCCCCATTGCAAGCAATATGACAAATCAGTGACTAACTGCTCTAATAAAGGTACTACTTAGAGTGTCAAATCACCAGCAAAAAACCCCACAAACAAACACACATCTAAAAATCTCCTCACCAAATGCAGCCAGATTTTTCTCTAGGTGTAGTAATGAGGAACTAATGGACTGCGTAGGGCGAGGACAGATGTTAATTTTGCTCCGTCAGCAACCTTCAAAATGCATGATTTAGGTTTTACTCACTTTACATTTTGTTTCCATGCCTCACTGTCTATTTGTGTATTATTATCTGCCAGTTTGTGAACATGCAAATATATTAGCCAGTTACTAATAACAATTTTAAACTTGAATTTTCTTAATGCATCCCAGTGGTTCCCTGCCTTTATTTGTTCAGGGTAGCAGGATGATAAGAAATGCAGACAGAATAAACAGCCAAGAACCAGGAGAAAATAAAGTCTAGGACCTTGTTCCAACAGGTTCTGATTGATTATGAATTGCCAGCCGACTTGTAGGCAAATACTGGCATGGGGGAAGATTTATAGAAACTAAATAGACAACAAATGAATTGGTCCCTTCCAAAACACTTCATGGCATAGGACTGATGTCATACAGACTGGCGGCTTGAAGATTTATAGAAATCTAATAGACAAAATAATTTTGTTCAGAAGCTCTATGTGGGTGACAGATTAAGATTCCAAGTCCTTCTGTTCTGAAACAGTTTGTGGCCTGATCAGTTACAATGTATATACATTTTCATGCCTTACTTTGACCAAAAATGTATCATTTCAATTCTCAAAGCCTTCAACCCCCCAAAAAGCATGCAAATAATTTCATAACCAATGGAACATAAATCAACTTAACTACCATGACAGCAACAATAATTTGCCTTTTTTCTGACACCAAAAAAAAAAAATCTGAGCCATCTTGTTTGTTCATCAATAGTTAATTTCAGTTTACTAGTACAGCATTGTTTTGCATTAATTTTCCTAACTAAAACCCAGCCAGGATGGCATAAGCCTCCCGTATTATGACATCATCTATCTTGCTATCAGTGCAAGTTATGAAATCCCCCATGCAGGCTTGATATGATGATGGATGGACAGGTTCTATGAGAGCAACAATAACCCAGCACCTGCTATAATAAGCTGAACATAAATTCCATTTTTTTTTTTAATTACAACTTCAACTTCATGCAAATATAACTTGACTAGTTGCTAGAGACGCAGCAATTAATAGTGTAGATCCTGGACAGCCGGCCTTTGGCTAGGGGCTGGCTGATATGGATCTACACTATTTGCTTAAAATAGATTTTGAAATCTATCATAGCGACCGATTATAGCAACATCCAGCTATTTTGGTGGAGGAAGAATGCAGTCAAATGGGTAGAATAGCCGGAGCTCAGCAGGTCAGCTTGAAGCCCGTCCCACTTTAAGTTCTTCCCTCCAAACTGGGTTCGAACCCATGAAGGCAAGCCTTTAAGCATTCAGGGGAGTTATAAATCAGCCACTCTACCACTATGCCAGGGCTGGCCCCCTTAAAATAGTGTTAAATTCATTACTGCTACAGATTGTAGCAATAATACACTAGAAGTGGAGATAGGATCTATTATTTTATCTAACAGTTTTTTTTATGTTTCGAGTATTTGAGTTAAGATCTATATGTGACTAATTCTCAGAGTGTCTCTATTTTAACTTACGTAATAGAATAAAAAGTATTTTGACATAAAAGCTACAAACGACATTAAAGGACTCTTAATTAATTACCAGAATTATTTGTTTCATTTTTTTAATCCATTTAGTATTCTAAGTCAATTTTATCAGCTGATATCCACATAAAGTATAAAAGACACCCTATTTGAAAGTTTTAATTGTATCTGACCCACAATAATGTCTCTCAAGATTCAAATTTGATTGGTCCATCTCAACGAACTATGTCATTGGTTAAATAATAGCAAACATATAGTAGAACTAAAATATTAATATAATTATTTCACTCATTTTTTTATTTTACCAAACATAAAAAAAGAATATGCATTGAACAAAGCAAAGTCTACTGTAATAACATTTTAAAAATAACGACAACAGTCGGGATTACTTTTTTTGTTAAATGACTCATCATAGATTTGTTCTTACTTTTACATTTGGCTTGCATGTGAATACCTTAGTCCTGTGCTTTTTTCAAATGTTGGTATATGTTGCAATGATCATAAGACTTTGTCATAAAGTCTTATTAATGAAAAAATAAATAAATATGATAATAACTTTACTTCCATTTGAAATGTATTTTAACTGATATGATCAATCATCCAACACAGCAAGAGTGCAGATGCTGATTATACATACCTGTGAACTTTGTCTGAGGCCAAAGTAGGAGATTTTTACTTGCAAAGAAGGAGGTTTGTTATTTTCATATAAACAAAGAAAGAAGTTATCTCTTTCCAAGTAGGGAGATTTCTGAAAATGTGTAAAACATCCCTCATTTTCAAATAATTTTTAACCTGTGGGAGTATCCCTCCAAAAGTGGGAGAATTGACATGTTTGATTAATTAACTGCAATTTTCTTGTTTATTATTTCAAGGTTTACTGAAAGATAAGCCAATTTTAAACATTTCAAACACTATGAGTAAATAAGCAAGAATTGGGTGGGGTGGAATAATTCCTCATCAGAAATTCTCTCATCCAAACTCTACATACCTGGTACTCATTTGGATCGTCCTGACAAGACAAATCCAATAACAGCCACAACATAGGGTTTAATTGAGAATTATGGGATATATCGTGGTAAAATCATGTTTATACCGGATATCTAGCTCTTAGATTGACATATGCCACATGCACTGACACTCAGTCAAACAACTTTGACATTATCACCCTGGTGTGTTTATGAATCAGGATGTTTAAAACAACATTGTGGCTAAAGGTGCTTATTCTTAATCTAGTATTGTATATTCTGTGTTTTCCTGGGTAAGCATATCCAGACTGTGTTGACGGCTTAATGTCGTAGCTTTGTTTTGTTTTGAAATACATCGCAACAACAACCAGTTTTGATCAATATAGTGGCGTCCAGCTATTTTGGCTGAGGAAGACCCCAGACATGTGTCTGAGCAGGACCACCAGTGCACCGCTGATCAGCTGGAAAACCTTCCCGCACTTAGTCCTTCGCCCCTAACGGGACTTGAACCCAGGCAGTGAGAGGCTAAGTGGTCAGAGGAGTTACAAGTCAATGGGCGGCACTTGAAGCTTTGTTTAGTTTAGATGTGGACATTTATGAAGCGTTTAAGTCAAAATAATGGTATCACTAACAAACAGAATTCACATATAATTCATACACATTTATGTTGATCCCTCTATTAAAGTAGATTGCCTATTAGTAACAAGTATAATGTAATAATATTAATTGTCTTTTGTATTTAATCATTATCACAGCAAAGTAAATGCATTAAAAATACACAATCATATTTTAATATTGGTTGCTTGATGTACTTGACAAAATTTGTGAAGAAAATAAGTGCATTGCTTAAATTGTGGATTTTTTTAAGCAGAATAACATACAAGTGAACGTTTTCTCAGGCCAAAGTGGGAGATTTTCACTTGTAAAGTGGGAGATTTGTTTTTTTCATATCAACAAAGAAGAACGTTACCTGTGTCCAAGTAGGGAGATTTCTAAAAATGTGTAAAACATTCTTCATTTTCAAACAATTTCAAAGAGGGATTCTCCCTCCAAAAATCGGAGAGATCACATTCATTGAATAATGTGAGACAATATTTGTGTCAGATACCTGCTTGTCTCATTCTTTCGTCGATCATAACTTCCATAAAGCAGCGTGAATTCTAAGAATTGTATGAGCATGATTCTACATTCATGGCATGTTCTTGCAATTCCCCCACTTCACCCCAGGAAGTCCTAGCATTATCCCAGTAGCCTAACAAGAAGTGGCAATTATCCCTTTGTTATTATTGCCTTGTCATGAATTGTGGACCATCAAACCACAATTGGATTAGGCAATGCTCAAAATGTTCAGCCATTTCGTCATGATTACCTTTGTAAAGATACGTTATAATGGGATTAAAATGGTTATAATGATTATTTCATTTGCCAAGATATTCAGTAGGCAATTCTATTTGATCACTTTGTTGAACATAATGTACGATTTTATAGATATTCTATGCCTATTTAAATTTGGCTTTTATTTGATTAATGGGGCAATTGTGAACATTGGAACAATTTGTGAGATAGGGTATATCAGTAATATTCACGTCGTTACTTCAAGAAACATGTATTTGGAAGGATCTATTTTGGTTTTTGACCTGGAATGGTTCCAGTAACTAGAGAAGTTAAAAACATGTGTTATTGTTTGCTAGAATTCTAAAATATTACTAAAAATCCACTTAATAAGTCTATTGACTGTTTAAGCAGCATTGAAGTGGTTGAAAGGAAACATTTTTCAAAGATTTTAGCTGAGTCTTAGAATAAGTAATGAGATGAGAATTTATAATTAGATTAGGAACTAATAATTAATAAAAAATGTTAATATGTCCTAATTTCCTTCTGCATAAATTAGAGAAAAAGTACATTTTTTTCCATTAAGAATGAGATTGAATAACAGCCATTATACTGACCAAAAAAATCCCCTGGTGCACCCAGTACTAACACATCTATCAGTGAACTCATCTATCAGTGGGTGGCTGGTTTGATCCGCAATAGCAGATGCCTCCGTTCACTGTAGGTGCACTAGTGGTTGGGTCCCAGCAGCAGTTAATTGAATAATCTGATACACCAATTAAGCAACCATGATTACAGTCAGGTAGATCAAGTCTAATTAACCCTTATCAGGCCACATCTATTAATAAACACAAGAAATCCTTAGTTTTTGGCTTAACAACAACAAGCAGAAGAAGGAAGGCATATTAGTCGTAACTGTTTAGAAAGAAGTGTAGACCTTGATCAAACAATTCCCGGCAGAAGACGGCTGATCTGGGTCTACACTTTTTGTCCAGGACTGATAAATGCTTAGCAGGTTAAAAGCTAATTAGACCTTATGTCTCTCTTGGTCCAGACTGATAAAAGCTTTTCTAGCGCTAACAGCTTCATCCGGTAGAAAATAAATGGGTTACTATTAAAATTAATTTTTCATTGTAAATGTTTTCATTGGTTGAAACATATTGTATGTATTTATTGGATCCACTGACGCATAGAAGCCTTTAAATCTATAAATATGTTCATCATCATCATCATCAATCTTATTATTCCAATCATCCTCACCCCACTTCCCATCATCATCATCATCAATCTCATTATCCCCATCATCATCAATCTCATTATCCCAATCATCATCATTATCAATCTCATTATCCCCATCATCCTCATCCTCATCATTCAATTAGAGTCCATCTTCATTTTATTGTATGACTTTTTTCTATTGCCTTTTTCAAAACTAGCCTATCCACAGCATCAGACTGTCTTGACCATCTTTCAGTTTGATAAGATGTTTTCTGTTTTTCTTTAGATCTTCCATATGTACAAACAATGGGTGCATTTTATCATAAATCTTAAGATCGTTTTTTCTTTAAAGAATGATTTTACTTCTTAAGAGCGTTTCATTAATATTCGGAAATCGCTCTCAGAGCGAAATCGCTCAAATCTTAATTGTGCTTTTGATCAATTTGCTACCAATCGCACTAACGACAGTTTGTTGAAACGCACATATGAGTGATCGTAAGACCAAAATTTAAGAATGTTTTTAAATCGACCTTAAGATTTATAATGAAACGCAACCAATACAAATAAATTTCCAAGACAATTTAAAGTCTGCAACAGGCCTTCAAGGTCTACTGGCAGATTGTCTGACCCTCCCCATCATTAGAAACCAATTCATTTAAATTCTACAATTCAAAAATAGGAAAAGGAAGAAAGCTATCAAGACTATGATTATATTATCTAGTGCCAGACTCTCTGTTGGTTGTTTAAACAGATTCTGTTAAGCTGAATGATGACCTATGATTAAAGTCACATTACTGTTTCATTTGTCATTTGTTTAAAAAGAAACTTGACACTTGGAACAAAACAGAATTCTGATTAATTATAGAAAATAAATAAACACACTAGCCAACAATATAAATTTAATCATTTAACAAAATTGCATCGTTGGGCTTGAATTTTCGTTGTTGTTTTTCTTTTCATTTTTTGTTTTTTGTTTATTTGTTGTATTAAAGACAGCAAGATGAATGTCTCAACAAATTCTATTAAATTACAAAGTAATGCTAAGGAATCCTAACTATTAAACTGCAATTCACGTATTTATAAGGCTTAGGCAAAAAGTTCAGACCCAGATTAGCTAGCTTCCTGCAAAACAGATAATTTAGCACGGGTTTTTAACAAAATGAAGCAAGCTAACGGATAACAAAACAAAATCTACAATAAAAAAACCCCACCCCAACTTACTGCTTGCAGCAAACACAGTAAAACTTTTAGCTCAATTAAATACATCAGATTTATCCGATATTCAATTTAATATATTTAAATACATGTCAATAGAACTTTGTAAACATGGTAACTAAACTTCCATAGTTAGAAAGAAACATAAACCTTTAGTTTTATTAGTGTTATATTATATTATATTCTAATATATAAACATTTTATTATCCCCATGATTTATGATATGCTGTGGATTATAATAGTGATGTGCTTTTATAATATTGCTTTACTTTTAAATGTTTATGTTTATTGGGTTTATCGTCCTACCAACAGTATTTCAGTTATCTGGAGACGGTGTCCAGTTGAACCAGATATAGTGCTGCCTTTACTGTGTATAGCATGCCATGAACAGCTGGCATGATACCACACCTAGTCACATTATCCTGACATCTGGCTAACCAGTCTTGGAACTTCCCTTATATCTGCTTGAGCATTAGCAAAGGAGCTAAACCACTACCATTTTTAACGACTTTGGTATGTCGCAGCCCAGGATCGAACCTGGGGCTTCCTGTACCTGGAGCCAATACTTTTGAATATAAAGTGTTAAACTTGTTTACTTTAATACATAGCATGAAACAATTTCTAAAACACCGCCTTATCAAGTAAATATAGATGTGTTTGTAATTAAAAAAAGAACAACAGAAAAAGTGCATTTAATGACATATTTTTTATTTTCATTTTCCAGTATTTATAATCAGAGAGAGTTTAGATTTCAGAAAATATATTGTTCTAGATCTATGGCTCGTAAAGATTACCAGAACAACCTGTGATCCATGGCAACTATTGCTGCAAAATCTTTTAAAAGGCATCATCTTATGTCAGTTTCAAAAGGTGTACTTTATACAAGAGGAATAAGTCAAACATGTGAAGTCAGCACTAAATATTCTTTACAGGAAATATATCCAGTAGAAACCACAGACAATAAAACCTAAAAAACAACATTTCTCTGCTGTTTCTAAATAGTCTTCTGAAATAGTACACAATAAATCTTAGCGTGGGACCACAGCATTGACAGCCATGTATTATTTCAAGGGCCATAACTCAGACAACAGACAATGTAACATATTATTTCAAGGGTGAAAACTAAGAACTTGGACAAGTGTTACTTTAGTCGAGGCAGTGATTGAGAAACTTAATTCTCCCTGGAGACTTGCGGTACAATCTCAAAACCTGATCTCAGAAACAGCTAACTTTCCATGTTCAAATGTAAAGCTGATTTATGTAGTCAATTTAGTTCCTTGAATGCTGTATTATTTATAAACGTAGTCTTCCCTAGGCTAAAAAAAATAGATTTGTAAAGCAATTTTTGCCTTAAATCATATGCTGTTATAAAGAATTTTTTAGGTTTTATTTTCATTAGAAACAATGCTGAGAAAGCTTGCTAAAACAACCAAAAAATCCATTTTTTTAAATATTGCCTTTAGATGACATATTAAGCTGAAATAATGCCTTTACAATAATATGCAATACAATCTTACAATTCTACTTATATCTCATGATGTTTTTTTTTTACAATTTTCATAAATTTCAGAGTGAAAAAAGATTTATAGTGGACTAAACAATTTGATTAATACAGTGGGGCAATTAAATAAATTAAGAATTGTTACAAAATGTCAGGGACTTGCAATAATATAGACTTGTAGATAGAGGCTACTGCACATGTGCATTTTCTGCTAGTGCTAGTTTTATAGTTAATTATAATTATTTCGCATTTTTTCTACATATGTAACATCTTTAGAAAAACCTATTAAATGGTGTCAGGTTTTGCTTTTCATTTTGTTTTGAACCATTCTATGATTTCAGGAATATAAGTTATACAGGCTTTTTCTTAAAAAATTATAGTATACTGAAAACTTTCAAATAAAAACCATAACGTTTCAAGTGTCTTGTCTTTTTACTTGTAGATAATCTGTTATTCTGGTCACTGACAACCTACCTACATGTAGAAAATTGAATTTTCCTCTGTCTTCCCAAGGCCTACAGTTACTGGAGGACAATGAACGTCTGACAAGAACTGTTGACAAGTTTTATCTTGGTTTTTAAGTATACCGCTGTGTTGCTGATGTAATCTTAAATAGGCAGACAAGTTTCTGTGTGTACAGAATTCTAACAGCAAAAGAACCATTAAAAACAACAAAATATTAAGAAGGAAAAAAATCAATGGCCTATAAAAGTCTTTTAACTGCTAAATTTGTTTTTTATTGTTTTATAGGTTTTTTTTCTCTCGATATATCGCACTGAGACAATTCTTGTTATATTGCCAACGTCCTGTTAACTATTGGTGGAGGATGATCCCAGACTTATAACTGGGTAGAACCACCGGCACACCGCAGGTAAGGAGGAAAAGTTCACCATATGAAAGTTCTCACCTTGACGGGGGCTCAAACCCACACGATGAGGGGCTGATAAGTAACAAGTCTGCGACTCTTATCGCAAGACCACAGGCGCACCCATCCTGATTAATTTGTGCTTAGTGGCCTAAGAAATTATGGGAAGTGGTAACTAACTAGTTGGCGAGATGCTTTCTTATAAAATGTTTGCACTATGGTGTTGGATATTTTTGTTATGTTTTGTCAAATGTTGATACAGAAAGTAAGTGAAAGATGTGCATTTTGCAGCAAGTATTTGCTTAACTATTGCAGTTGCTATTTATTGCTCTCGTTTTATTTGATCCAAACCACAACAATTTAATCAAGACTTGGAATGGCTTGCTATGAAAACCAATTTCCTATCATGATTTGAATTCTCTTGTTGGTCTTGCCATGTTTGAGAGAAGTCTCATGTGTAGATATAAAACTATATTAGAGCTATTGAAGTTTCTTATTCATTCAACGCATCTTACAGATCATAAACAGAGCTTCTTAGACTCATAACAAAATATAAAACAATTGCTCTGGGCATAAATATGACAGTAAACATTTACCGACTATACCTGCATATTATGGAACTAACACCCTTTACTTGCTAAAGAATTCTGTCAGTAACGTGACGTCAGTTAAGTTTGTTTTGTGTTACATCGCACAGACACAATTGTGGTCATATTGGCAATGTCCTTAGATTTTATTTGACTTTCCTATACAATGCAGCAACCATTTATGATAATTATAGCAACGTCCAGGTCATTTTAATCTACAACAATGTTGAAAAGAAGACACATATCTTATTACTATGTTGGCTAAAGACTCCCTGCAGTGATGACCAGCAATTAGCAGGTCTGGTCATAGCATGTGGGGGCCTGGCTCAGTGGGATACCACATTCCTTTCGAGATGCCTAGGCCTGGCCCCAACATGCTGGTATCAGTTTCTTTGCAACTCCCAATTTTATATCATTTATTTTATCACTTTTGTAATTTTCAACAATTGGTTTTGTTTTAAAACTGGATTTTATTTATCAGGTAATGAAAAAATCTCTATATTTGTATTTTCTTCCCTCTTTTATCAAATTCATCTTATGTATTATTACTCAAACTTTCATAAAATATACTAATATATAAAACAAGATCCAATTTTGTTCCAACCATTTCCAATTAATTGATTCAGCACAGCTGTATTATTTACAGGTAAATTGCATCTTTGTTATATTTATACAGAATTTAGATTTTATTTTTTCCCCCTTAAATATTGCTCTGTCACTTTTATGATCATATTATTGATATCTAGTTATAATTGGCAGAGAAAACCCAGATATAAATATATATATATATACATGTATATATATATATATACATGTATATATATATATATATATATATATATATATATATATATATATATATATATATATATATATATATATATCTTCATTCATGTGAACTTTTTCTGAAGCCAAAGTGGGAGATTTTCACTTGCAAATGGGAGATTTGTTATTTTCACATAAACAAAGAAGGAAGTAATCTGTTTCCAGGAAGGGAGATTTCTGAAAATGTTTTAAACACCCCCTCATTTTCAAATAATTTTAAACCTTAAAAGTGGGAGTCTCCCTCCAAAAGTGGGAGAGTTTACATGTATGCCCAAGCTCTCACTGTTTCCAGATTGTTTCATTTCGATGTGGTATTAAAGAGATGTGGCTCCATAGCCATCAGCATAATGCTAAAGCTACAAAGGCAATACCCTCTTTGACCCTCTTACCTATTTGCAAGTAGGGAGATTTCAGAAAATGTCTAAAAAAAACCCACTCATTTTCAAATAATTTTCAACGTTAACAGTGGGAGTCTCCCTCCTAAACAGGGAGAGTTCACATGTATGTATCTTGGTAGAACCAGTGGCTCACAGCAAATCAACTGTCAGTCCCCCCCCCCGCCCCCCACATGCAAGTTCTGACCAGTACCAGGACTTGAAAACATCTAGGAAGGGGCTGAAAAGTTTCAAGTCTTTGATTCTTGATTTTCGTCTAATTTAAGTAAAGAATGTGAATAGCACTTCTGTCACATAACACTGCCATAACAATAAATAGGTTACACAGAACACACTACAACGAGTCAGAGAAAAACAAAACGCCACTCTAGTTTGAGGACGATGCTAATAAGGAAAGTGACCACTTGCTGCCAGGCAGATATACTGAACGGAAATGGGCCAACAGGATGACACAGATAATCCAGCTGCCTTGTTGTCATATTTATACCTTTCTCATCCTCTCCAATCTTGTACAAGGTTATGTTTGTCCTCAACTAAACAATGGCAATAAGTACTCTGGGAGGAAATGAACCAGTTTCGAGTGTCAAGGCAAAATTGGACAACGATGTTAAGGGCTATAGGGCTATCACTACTTAAGTAAAGTAGTGGTATACATTTTGTGACATCATAAAAAATGCAGTAAAGGAAAATTGAATAAGTTATATAAACAATGGGGCAGATACACACGAGCCCTTGATAAAACAGTTTATAAACATATTTATTTGTCATCAGCTTCAGTTCATTTACTTGTATTTATTCTTAATCTGCCTGAGTTAATTACTTATATTTATTCATCATTGGCTGCAGTTCATTAACTAATATTTATTCTTATTCTTTTAGAGTTTATTAACTTGTATTTATTCATAATTGGTTACTATTTATGACCTTGTACTTATTCATAATCTCCTACAGTTAATTAACTTATTCATAATCTGCTACAGTTTATTAACTTATTCATAATCTGCTACAATTTATTAACCTGTATTTATTCATAATCAACTTATATTCATTTATAATCTGCTACAGTTTATTTACTTATGTCTATTGGTAATCAGTTCGAATTTCATTCACTTATATTTATTTATAATTGGCTATAGATTATTGATTTAAATTTATTCATAATATGCTACATATTAACTTGTATTAATTATGAATATTTAAATACATCCACACACAAATTTAACATTGGAACAAAATGGTGAAGAGCCTGATCCATTATCTATATTATAAACAGAAACTTTTATTATTCCATGCTTAATAAAGGTCAGGAGTTCAATGTTCTATGAATGAACTTGTCTCAGTTGTAGGTGTTTATGAATGAAATAGAAGGATAGTTTCTGAGTTCTTGATTAATTGCTTCTTGCAATCATTCCGGGTTGCTAAGTGATTTTATGTCAGTTGCTTCTACTATCTCTTTTGTAGAAAATGATTGTGGAAAAGATAAAAATAATCATTGGTTTGTCTTTAGAAATAGATGATACTTGCTGATAGACGAATATTAATTTATTTTTTGTTTTTTCAACTAGAAATTATGGGCTTTGTCTTGTATCAATTAGAGAGCCAATTAATGTTTATCCTTAAGAATTCACTTACTGGTAAGTAAAGGTTATTTAGCTACTTAACAGAATTAAATAAGTAGCCACACAAGAAAAACGAACAAAAAACATTTAAGCAAAAAAAAAAAAGAAACATGTTGATTTCATTGTGAATATTTTTAAAAAACACTGTCTACTTAATAAATGAAGACATTATTGTACAGTTTTTCTAAAATAACTTGTGGAATCAGATTTAATGTTAAAGTTACATTAAAGGCAGCATAACACTGCTAACATGCACAAAAGTCTTCAAGATGTCTGTGTATTGAAGCTCACAGAATGTGCAGTTGTTTTGAAAGGGGTCTTGGGTTGTGCAGACACAACATTCATGCTATCACAGTGAAGGCAGCATTACAAATGCTCTATCACAGTGGAGGCAGCATTACAAATGCTCTATCACAGCGGAGGCAGCATACATTTGCTTTAACACAGTGGAGGCAGCATTACAAATGCTCTATCACAGTGAAGGCAGCATTACAAATGCTCTATCACAGTGGAGGCAGCATAACAAATGCTCTAATACAGTGAAGGCAGCATTACAAATGCTCTATCGCAGTGGAGGCAGCATTACAAATGCTTTATCGCAGTGGAGGCAGCATAACAAATGCTTTATCAAAGTGGAGGCAGCATTACAAATGTTCTATCACAGTGGAGGCAGCATTACAAATGCTCTATCACAGTGGAGGCAGCATTACAAATGCTCTATCACAGTGGAGGCAGCATAACAAATGTTCTATCACAGTGGAGGCAGCATTACAAATGTTCTATCACAGTGGAGGCAGCATTACAAATGTTCTATCACAGTGGAGGCAGCAATACAAATGCTTTATCACAGTGGAGGCAGCATTACAAATGCTCTTAGTAAATCTGACCACCATACAACTTAACCCCTAGATGGCTACATTAGTCGATGATGTCAATACCTAACTTTACTTATGCACTCACACTGTCATGTCTAATGGTAACAAGATATTGACTGTGCAACAAATAGAGTAGATCCTGAACAGACCAATTCAAACTGCTGGCTGATCAGGACCCACACATTTTTTATCAAAGTCTGATCTATTTGTGATGAGCTGGCCAGGTGTTAAATACTGTAGCTGGGGCATGTAGGAATCTTCCCAATATTTTAGTATATTAAGAGCCAAAGCAATGTGCAGTACAGTTGTTCTGGAACGGATGTGGGTGATGCAGATTCTTTGTTTTATTATCAGGTAAATTCGAGGAACATAAAATATATACCCCAAGACAACCTTTCTCACAGATACTGGGGGTACATCACCTTCATGCCATTTGAACACATGTCCAGGTGTTGCAGTGGTAGTCTCTATTTGACCGAGATTAGGCGGAATGTGTGTTTGAGTTGTGTGTGCAGTTGTATTTTAAGTTTTGGCGGGTTTATCATCTGACCAACTATTTTTCAGTTATTGTTTAGTTTAAACCTACTTATTTATAGTCGTTTGGGAAACAAGTTATTTTAAACTTATTTTAATCCATCGACTACCCACCTCCTGGGTAGAACCAGTACTCAAAGCAATTTACAATAAATAGGTTTAAGGACTAACATCATGTGTCAGAATCGGGGTTCAAAGCCTGGGCCCTCCCATCAGGAGTCCAAAGTCTAATTGACTAGAACACAGACATTATCTGGAGACATTGTTAACTTGTTGCAGAAAAAGTGCTGCATTCAATGGGAATAGAATGTGATGAATACCTGGGGTGATATTACACCCAGTCCAAGATCCTGACCACAGTTCGACTAGCTGCGCTCACATTCAACTTAACTGAATATATTTTAGGCAAATGAAACAAAAAATTAGCATATTTAATAACTCTGGTCAAACCAGGGATTGAAATTGGGACCTCCCAAACCTGGAACAGACACTTCATCTAGACTTTTCATATTTTACAGAAGGTAAAAGAGTCTAATACTTTATACAGAAGTGAACTGAAAAATACCTTTTTTACTCTTTTTTTTTTTACTGTGTATTATAATAAAACACACTTTTCTTGCATTTGTTATAGTCATTTAATCTTTGTTAAAATGACGCATTTTTAGTAATGTTTTGTAGATCCAATAACTTTGATTCAAGTGAGAGTAATCTTCCATTGATCCATTGAAATATTAATGTATTTTTCTTGTTTCTATATAAATGATGCTAAAAAGGATTCATGTGTGTGTTGATATGTGCGTGTGAGTGAAATTTTCTGTTTGTATAACATTTGTGTTACATTTTTACTCTGTATAAAATGAAGTTTTAAACATTGCTGATAATGATTAGAATAATCATAAAATTAACTGATTGGTTGATTGTTTGATTAATTGACTGACAAAATAGTGGCAGCTTGAGGCATCCATTAAAACAATAATCCTGACATTTACTAGTTTTATGGAAAAAGTGGTGAATGTTTACAACAAAGTTAAATAAAGTTTATTCTGCTGTAAAGTTGTCTTAAGATACCTTCATTGAGATCTAGCTGTTAAACTGTACACAGGGTCAGCTGGGATTCGTAATGTGGGCAATAAAGGTTGTTAGTAAATTAAAACTGCACCTGTATGGCAGCTACTTTAAAAGCTGTAAAGTTTCATGATAGGTTTAAAAAGATTTAAAAATCTAAAGGAAGAAAGATAGAAAAATAGACAAAAGGAGTAACTCTGCCCCCACCCCACAACCAAATTTTCAGATTCTGATTTGCATCACCTTGGCTAGGCTATGTTACTTTCAGAAATAGGCCTCAGAGGAGAGATAATATGGGGAAAAGTAGACAAAAAAAACAAACTCAAAGACAGTGATAAACAGTCTGTTAACATAGCACGTTGCTAAAAAGCGCATATACAAGTAATACTGATAAACATAACAAAATAGAGACAAAGATTCATATAGAGCGACATGTATTTAATTTCTTTGCCAAGATATATGCCCAACAATCATAAACTTTGTGAAATGCAGAAACAAGTAGTTAACATGTGAGTCAAGTTTTTGTTACATAAGGTAAAAATGACATGGTAATTGCAATTTATATGATGAAGACATGATCATGTGTGTAAAGGTCTTCAATGATAATGCAATTTCAAGAACCCACATGGACCTTTAAGTACAATTTGTGTGTTGTGGCCCTGATTTGAGCTAAAAAACTTTAACTGACATGGATATTCAAAGCATTGCTCAACGTAAGACATTTCATTGCATTATTGCTTATTGGCAATCTAATTTTCTTCAAATGTGTAGGAGATGATGTAAGACAAGCAAACCACAGACCAAAGATCCTGGTGTATCAAAACTATATGATTCAGCATTTTTTTTCTGAACATGTGAGGAAAGGGCCAAAGATGAGGCAAAAGATGTTCCATGTTTTTTATCATCATCATTATAATTATAATAATAATCCCCTCTGCATCATCATCATCACCAGCCTACTTCTTCTCCTCCTCCTCCTCCCCATCATTTCATTAATCTTCAACCCCATCATTATAAACATAACACTGTAAAGTTATCCCTTACTTACAGCTTAGAGCATTTCAAGAATTTAAAAATAACCCACAAAATAAAACAGACAAAAACAATTGAACAGCTAGCCATTACAAAATGGAAATATGACAAAACTTCATTTCTTAACATGTTCAGATACCGTCCAGAAGTCCCTTAACATCAAACAAAATTATCAAAACCAAATATACTTAAAACAATCAATAGTTTTTCGTGAGGGCATCTGCAAAATCAGCTGCAAAGCTTATTAAAATTCTGCAGAAATGCATAAAAGCTTTTAGTGAGAAAGCTAATAAAATTCCATAGATAGATAACGACTAAAATGACATTCAGCAAAATGGGTAATAACCTGTCATTTAACTTACTGTAACCAGTCATAGAGGCCCAGGCTCAATATCACAGAAAGGAAAAATGAAAGATAAGAATAATACTAAAGAAGGAAATATAATCAGACACCAATTTTGATTCTTTTACAAGCGGTTCTGCAGGAAAAATCTGCTCACTTACCAATATTATACTTGAGATGACACTGCACCCAGGTGTTTTTAGTGACCCCTGGAGATCTAGTGGTTAAAACATTGACTCTGGATCAAAAGGTCACAGGTTCAAATCACTCACAGACCATGAGAGGTTGGTTTTCAGTGCAAGACTAATTATCACACGTTGCCCTAGTTATTTACTGCTGGAGTCCTGGTTTTGCAAATAATTGGTCCATGGAGAGTAATTACTACAAGGTGAAAGAAGTTGTTTCTCAAATGACTAAACAAACTAGTTAAAACATACGACACCAATTGTAATAGCTGGGATGCGATTGGGATTTGTCGGCATTTTTGGCTGATACTGTGCAGCAAAATTTCTATCATTATAGCACAGGTGCCCAGGGACTGAACCCGGCCAGTGACATTATACTAACCCCTATGAGTCAGGCGTAATGCTGTCCCCTTAGCCCCGAGCGTTAGGAGGGAAGCCACTACTACCAACTTTAAGGTCTTTGGTTTGACCCGGCCAGGTTTTGACTGAATCACTTCTTTTTTATTTACCAATTTTATTTGACTTTACCAGTATTATTTTTATTTATTTACTGTAATATTTTCTTTACTTAAATTACACTTGAAAGCAACACTTTGGAGATATCTAAGACTTTAGCATTAATTAGTTATTAACAGTTTAACATAGCATGGGAATGGTCTTTTTACTTTGAAGGTCTGGAAAAGAAAACCAATAAACCAAATTCTGTTTTCAAAGCCTCTCTCATACTGTCAGGATGTTATTTTGTTCTCCTCAGATAACAACAGGGGAGTTCGCAATCTGTATGTATACACTGTAGACAGTTGCCAAGATGGGAAAACAGCGGGATAGCTTTCATGGTTATTTAACCACAGCTAGAACGCCCCAGAAAAGAATAGAGTAATGAAAGATTCTGTTAACACACAGTCAATCAGGATGCCCCAGAATTTACTCGGATCTTTTTTTGTTGGTTTTTGTGAGGTCCATGTCCACAGGAGTAATAGGCGCTTTATAATGTATACTTACTGTGTATACTGTTGCTTATATAGGAGGTTTGTGTCAAGTCATTCAAATAGTAAATACTGATTGTGTGTTGTTGTTTTTTTGCTTTGTTCTTCATCCCACCAATATTTAATATTTATTTTATTTATAAATACCAATATTTATTGATTAGACATGAGAAAAAAAATCAACCAATCAATTTCCTTCATAAAAAAAAAAATGGTGCCACTTAACGATTTGCTTGTAAATTTAACTCCTCTGTTTTGATTTACATAGTGAGCTTGTTTTGTGTGGAGTATAAGTTTGCAATGTTTAATGTTTGCTACACATTCAGGGTAAAATAAGGCTAAATAAACATTGAGTTTTCCCCTACGTGTAGATGGCAAAAAGTAAAAATAACAACAAAAACCAACAACTGAAATCACAGTCTTATGCATGCATTTTTACAGAGTATTAAGAATGTGTTTGCCATCCAGAGATCATTTTTTATATTATTTGTTGCCAATCCTAGTTCTAAGACATTACATGTAGCAAAACTAACAAATGGACAGGGACACAATTTCCACGAGTTGCACTTTTTTTCTTTACCTATTTTACTTTTTTTTTCAGTTCAGCATAACTAATCTGTTTCTAGTAGACCAGTAACTATAAGTTGCTAGTAAAGAATTGAAGCGGGTCTCAGAAGACAGTGAAGATTTAGATCTGCCTACAGGAGTTGTCTCAGCTAGATCTACTCTATCGGATGCTCACACACTAGCTATATGTTTTGTGACCCTTGCATGATTTTTAGAAAAAAAAACCCAACCCTTTCTAAAAACTTGTGGATTATGAATATTTATAGCAGTTAATGGGTTACTGATTGTAAAAAAAAATAAAACAACTATCTTACAACATCCCCCTTTCTCTGTTCCAGGTTACTGGCCATTTGACTACATTGTCTGTGACATGTACGTGACATCTGACGTCCTTATGTGCACCTCGTCCATCCTACATCTCTGCACCATCTCCCTGGAACGCTACCTCGCTATTCGCTCACCACTCTCCCTCCGAAATAAATCAAAAGGCGTTGTATTATGGAAGATCGTGCTAGTCTGGGCTTCATCCCTTGCCATCACCAGCCCAATAACCATTCTTGGAATTGTCGATCAGAAAAACGTTCTAAATAATAAACAGTGTGCCCTTACAAATGAATATTTCATCATATACGGATCCACAGCGGCATTTTTTATTCCCCTTGGTATAATGATCACTACGTATGGATTAACAGTCCGGTTATTACACAAGCAGTCACAGCTGTGCAACCCCAGTAAAGATCAAGAAGGGGAACCAATGATGCGCCGATCTGTAAGTCGGCGTGCAAAGTTTAGACAGCGTGTGAAATTTGAACCTCGTCGGACAAAAAGCTGTCCAAATAAAAACTGTAGAGATTCCAACTATTCGCAATATCTTCGGACTCGTAGTGTCAGGGAGTGTAAACATGGTGCAAAATCTGAACTCGATAAGCTGGAAATGACTCCGCCGAGTTCACCACATCTGACTGTACCAGATATTGGTAATGATCTTGATACAATTAGTGAGGAGAATCACAACAATGGGATTGATTGGCGTAAATCTAGTCTAACAGGCACCACATGCAGTATCATTAGTGAGGATTCACCCAAACGTAGCATCATGAGGTCACCCTCGCCTCATCGCAGCATACGTAGCAACCATAGCATGAATGGATCAGAATCACCTTCGCCGAAGCGGTTAAAGAACCTCGTCTCGAGACATCAACTTGTTCTCAAAGCCACCAGTATTCTTCTTCTTCGCAAGGACCAAGTCTCAGAAAATGAACAATCCGACAAACAGTCTATGTCGCCACGCCATGACCAAGATGATGTTAACACAGAGCATAAAGCATCCAAAGTACTTGGAGTGGTGTTTGGAATATTCGTCATCTGTTGGGCACCATTCTTTATAGTAAACATATTGACAGTTTTGTGTCACGATTGCCAATTTCAGCCGCTTCTTTTCACAACCTTTGTGTGGCTTGGGTACGTATCGAGTACCCTAAATCCAATTATATACACAATATTTAACAAGACATTTAAGATGACATTTGTTAAGTTATTGCGGTGTCGATATCGGACGATACAAAAATCACTGCGTGTACGATGGCATAGTAGAAACGGGTACCAGTCAACATTTCGAACACACAGTTATTATAGTTCTGATGATAAGGTAGAATCACAATTATGAAAGCAGCACTTACGTGAAGAATGTATGTAAAATGCTATGTCAGACTAACACTTTGAATTGTGTGATGACTGACTTATGCTATGTCAGACTAACACTTTGAATTGTGTGATGACTGACTTATGCTATGTCAGACTAACACTTTGACTTCAACATGCTCTCAATCATGCCTAGAATTTTTTTTAGTTTTAAATTCTACTTTTTACAGATTTTAATACCATTGCAATTTAGAGCCTTCTCTAAAATTATGCAATTATTGCTTTTATAATTCTACACAGTCATTAGTACATTATAAGCAGGGCCTAAAATGTGCTTAAAGTAATTCCTGACCAGCTTAGCATAAAACTAATTTGGTTAACTGGATAGTGTAGATCCAGATCAGACAGTTTCCCATGGGATCTACACTATTGACTAGTAAGTCTCCATTCATGACTTATATAACATATGCATGAAACTGTTACTATAAGTCAAGTATTGGTTATTTATGTTGCCATAAAATTATTTATGCATGTCAAATATTTATAATGTTTATAAATATAATGGAATGACAATCGTGACAATCGCTAATATCCCTTTCTGACAATTATTTGTAATTTTTGTCAATGAGTGATATAAATGTCTAACAACTAAATAAATTATATTTTTGGACAATTATTAATTATATATAATACCTTTTTATTCCTGGTAAAGTATATTATTTGATAACTTTTTATTAAGTTTGACGACATAGTAATTTAACAGTGAATGGCGGGCTACCTATTACAAATGTCTGATGACAAAAGTGTTGTGGCTGATGACATGCTAAAGTTATAATGACTGATGACATACTTGTTATCTCTGATGACATACTTGTTATCTCTGATAACATACTAGTTATTATGGCTGATGACATACTAATCATAAAGGATGATGACATTATAATTATAATGACTGATGACATACTAGTTACAATAGCTGATGACAAACTAGTTATCTCTGATGACATACTAGTAATTATGGCTGATGACATACTTATAATGGCTGATGACATACTAGTTATTATGGCTGATGACATAATAGTTATAATGGCTGGTGACATACTATTTACAGAGGCTGATGACATACCAGTTATCTCTGAAGTCATACCAGTTATGTCTGATGACATACTAGTTATGATGGCTGATGACATACCAGTTATGTCTGAAGTCATACCAGTTATGTCTGATGACATACTAGTTATTATGGCTGATGACATACTAGTTATGTCTGATGACATACTAGTTATTATGGCTGATGACATACCATAAAAAGGCTTACAACATACTATTATAACAACTAATAACATAATTTTTTCCTGTCTAATTACACTTTTTATGTCCCTTGACATACTTTGTATTGTATGGCTGATCACATAATTGTTGTAATGTCGTACACAACATATTATTTAATTAGCTCTTGACATATTCTAAATAAAGGGTCTCATTACATACTTATTATAATGTCATTAGTATATATAATGGCTTATGATGTTAGTATTTATAATGGCTGATGACAATAGTATTTATAATGGCTGATGGCATTAGTATTTATAATGGCTGATGGCAATAGTATTTAAAATGGCTGATGGCATTAGTATTTATAATGGCTTGATGGCATTAGTATTTATAATGGCTGATGGCATTAGTATTTATAATGACTGATGGCATTAGTATTTATAATGGCTGATGACATTAGTATTTATAATGACTGATGGCATTAGTATTTATAATGGCTGATGGCAATAGTATTTATAATAGCTGATGACATCAGTATTTATAATGACTGATGGCATTAGTATTTATAATGGCTGATGGCAATAGTATTTATAATGGCTGGGCATTATTATTTATAATGGCTGATGACATTAGTATTTATAATGTCTGATGGCATTAGTATTTATAATGGCCGATGGCATTAGTATTTATAATGGCTGATGGCATTAGTATTTATAATGGATTATGACAAACTACTTATGCTGTCTAATGATGACCTGTGTATAGCTTACAACATAACTTAATTAAATATGTCTAATGATTTTAAAGCGTTTGATTAACACTTATGCCTGACAACTATGTGATTCAGTAATGCCTAATAAATGTTTATAATATTTGCCCATATTGTATACTGTATATTACTATGAACTCTGTACAATCATTATTGAATTCCAGCTCAGTGTTTTGACAATGTATGTGTATGTACTTCGTGGCTTTCAGTGGATGTAGCAAGTGAATGCCTTTTAATTGCTAATAAAAAAATATTTAATGTCATTCTTAAAGTGTGCTGCTTTAAGTCCCTGAGAAACTCCTAAAATAAGAACAGTCTTCAGACAGCATGCTCAACATTTAATGGAAAGTCTACACCAAAAATTAGACATAACCCTGCCTAAAATAATAAAAGTCTTACCAACCTTTTTGTTTTTGAAATACATCGAAGTGATCAATTATGATTGTTAGCTTCAGCTTCTAGAATGGAGCTGGTCAAGCTGGATCGACACTATATGCAATAGGTCTTAAAAAGATGTTTTGCTTTATGTTGCAAATATATCATAACAACCATTTATGATTAGTATAGCGATGTCCAGCTATTTAGGTGAAGGAAGACCCTAGACAAATGTCTGGGTAGAACCATTAAGTCCTTGGCCAAAAACAGGTCTTGAACCCATGCGTTGGGTGGCTCTTCAGTCAAAGGAGTTACAAATCGCCAATCCATGGCTCTATCACTATGTCACAGCAACCCCTTCATAAATATGCAATTAGCAGGCTAAGAGTTGGGTTCCTGAACTTTAAGCAACCATTTAAATGTAATAATTTGACAATGACATCATCTAGCTTTGTACATTTCAAAAACATTGCTAACCTCAACACCATCTTATTGATATATATATATTTTTAATATTCAACAATCTCAAACCATTAAATCTATTTCTATCACAAACAAGTAAAATATTTGCATTTCAAACACAACACTTTTGCAGTGAATATTAAAACGTCCATTTTATGTGAATTTACTGAGGGAAAGTTTTTACTGACAAAAATAATTGATTAATAACGTTCCGTGTCATTTGTATTCAACAAGAACATACAAGTCTGCCTAAATTGTGGGTGTTCTAAGGAAGTGGCTTCAGCTATGACTAGAATTTATAATCCTACTTCTCCTCAAGAAAGTATAAAACTTTGTTCTGAATGTCTTCTCACTTTTTACATTAACTGAAAATCACACAAAACTTATTTTCTATCCTGGCATTGTGTGTTATTATTTTTATTATATTATATTAAATTTAAAGGCCACTAACATGATAATAGAAAAATATTAAAGAAAAAACAATCCTGACACCAAGTCAACAAGTCGTAGAACTACCCTTATATTTGCTTGAGTGTTAGCACAGGGCTATAGCACTGTTTTTAACGACTATGATATGTCACAGCCCGGGATTGAACCCATACATCCATACCTGGAGCCAATGCTCTACCAATTGCGCTACCAGGTCCGGTGACTTTAAGAACTCTATGTCAAATATATGTAACAATATATTTTCCTAGTTTCGGGAAACTGGAGCATAATATACATCTGGAAAAAAGTTAAGCACCCCTAGCATTTTTGTGTATAAAACAAAAAAATCAGTACGCAGATATAGGCAAGAGTATCATGCACCCCGTGCTTTTGGCAAAAAGCAGTTTGCCCTTGCAACATCTATGGGTATTTATAACTCATATTGTGCGTAGTTCAGCATTCGTAACGTGATTATGACGTCTGCCCGGTGGAATGAGACGTAGGGTCGAGGCAGTCATCCATGCACGTGGAGGGTTCACCCGGTATTGACCAACTAAGGTAAAAAAATGATCCTAAGACATCAAAAAGACTTTTTACCAAGACACTGTAACAAACAAGTTGCTTATGGCATCTGCTGCTCTATACTTAAACCTACGTATGTTTTTTTGTGAAAATGATACGTCTTGAATATGTAACGTTTTCGGTATTAAATACTTCTTTTTCGGGCCAGTTTCTCTTTGCTATGTTAGCAAACATGTTGACATTTCATACTTTACAATTTGTCTAGTTATTTTCATATGAAATATGTCATAGGAAAGTTTTATACTGAAGACGCTTTAAAAATATTAGGGGGTGCTTAACTTTTTTCCAGGTGTATATCTGGAAAAACTTAAACTCGAGTCTACATTTAGAACACTAACTGAATTCTAAGACAGGACAAACTGTGAAATATATTGATCTCAATGTCCATTCTTTCCAAATGTATAAATTAGCATCACTTTACATATAGATGTAGGACATCAATAAAGAGCATTTTGTGGACTCTTTACAGCCTACAATGATTTATTTGGAAGTTTGAGAGATAGAAAATCGTCTAAACATTGAGATACCATCTTTAAAGCAAGCATTCAATGTGTGGATATATTGGGGTGATTTCCATGAATGCCAACAAATACTATTCATTAAACAAACAAAAAACTCAACACAACTGAAGGGATCGGATGGGATTTGCCGGCATTTTTGCCGATACTGCACAGAGATATTTCTATCATTATAGAGCAGGGGCACTTATGAGGTGCCCAGGGACTGAACCCGGCCGGTCCATTATACTGACACCGATGAGTCAGGCGTAATGCTGTCTCCTTAGCCCCGAGCGTTAGGAGGGAAGCCACTACGACCAACTTTAAAGTCTTTGGTTTGATATGATTGGGATTTGAACCCACGACCTCCCGATCTGCAAACCGATGCTCTACCATCTGAGCTATTTGAGTGAGACGTTATAATTATGAACAGCAATGAGCCATAAATTTGATCTAATCAAGCCAGTCATGCCAAACCAATGATATGTGCAACTAGGCTTGGTGCTTACAGGATCTGTAAAGTTTATTCCAATTCCAACTAATCACTTACTTGAATGTTTCCACAAGTACTGGATAAAAAACAACAAACTTTTATTACTTTTAATATTTTGTAACACATGTTTTGATAGTCATGCAAAGGCAATAAATTTAAATCTTCTATGTTTGTTTTTTTACATTTACAACACTAAAGTTTCATAAGGCTCATAATATCTTGAAGGTGAATCAAAAACAAAATTTATTATTTTGGCATTTGCTTTTGGGTTAATTTAATTTAGAAAAATAATTGACAAATATTTACAACTGATGTGAAATTTTAAATTCAAAGAACTTAGATACAGAGTAATTTTTACAACATTTAATTGGTGCTTTAAAAAAGAAAAGTAACGAGTTGAGACGTGATTCATTTTAAAATAGCCAAATGGGATTTTGACATTTTCTTGACAAGTACCAAACATGCAGGTTGCCATGGAAATTGTAAGTCTTTCAAATAGAAGGACTCAGTCAAAATGTTAGCCAAACCAAATGTTATGATGGTGTAATTGTATTTTCTTCATTTATATATAGGTTGATGTCAGCTTTCGTGAAATGATGCAATAGTTCTATTTTGGAACTGGTCCCGGGCCGAGACATACCAAAGTCGTTAAAAATGGTAGTGGTATAGCTCCCTTGCTAACGCTCAAGCTAATATAAGGGTTGGCCCGGTGTCAGGATAATGTGACTGGGTGTGGTATCATGCCAGGTGTTCACGGCATGCTATACACAGTGAAGGCAGCACTATATCTGCTTCAAGTGGACAAAGTCTCCAGTTAACTGAAATACTGTTGGTGAGACGATAAACCCAATAAACAAACAAACAAACTTGAAATTTGCCAAAGTGTCAACAGCAAAGACATGTTACCAGTCTTCGATATCATCAGCCAATTATAATTTGGACAAGCAACATTTGGAGAGTCATTAACCCAAAACACATTTTACATGCCAGAAATTTGGTTTCAGAAACAACAAGGTCTTTTCTAAGGTTTACTCTTTGTTATTGTTCTGTAATATGCGGCACCTTCTGTGTAAAATCCAAGCCATTTCAAACCTGTATGCTTTTTTTTTTTTACAAATTATCGCTCAACTTTATAACAAACAAATGAAAAATTTGCATAAAAAAATATATATAATTTATATTATTTTTGCAACTTAAATGACTTGATTGTCCATATTTTAAAAAAAAAAAAAAAAAGATGAGATAAAAAAAAACTTCAGAAAAAAAATTCATAGAACAGATAACATAAAAAAACAACAACTACAAATCAACTCAACAGATAATAATTGACTTTTGTGCAGAAAACTTTTAAAGAGAGGAAATAAATTAATGAAAGATTTCTAGGTTATTATGCAGTAAACATGTTTTATAGTTGTTCTAATCCATTTGTAAAATTGCTTCTAGTGCAAATTGCATTTTACCTGCATGTTAAAACCACATAACATGAATTCCAAAGCAATTATTGCCTGATCGAACTCATTGCCATTCTCGACTAGTTCCAATCGACAAGGCTCACAGATACGTATTAAGTCTACTGCATCATAAAAATTCAATATGACCAACATGGTACGTCTGGAACAGATTACGAGAGACTTTGACATGATTCTATTCCCAAGAAATTATCCTTGTAAACAAAGATTTTTAAAAAATGTGAATTACACAGAAAAGCTTTAAAAATATTTGACCGAAATAAATTTACCCAGACTACAATTAAAGATTTTGAAATAAAAAGAAACTAAAAAATTACCAGATAATTTATAAACATTTTGACGATTTTTTTTGTGTAATTTACATCAACATGTTCTATATATTACATTTATATTATATAAATATTTGTTTATGAAATGCATTGCAGCGACCAGTTATGATCATTATTGTGACGTCCAGCTGTTTTGGTGGAGGAAGACCCTATACAAATGTATAAAACTAAATATAAAACTAAATATATAAATATAAATCAAACTAAACTTTGATTTTTTTTATCATTAAAATGCACATTTTACACTTAAACTGATCTTGAAATATAATTAGGAAAGGTTAAAAAATATAATTTAGTGACCTCCCTTGACATAAGATCAATATAATCAAAGATCTGCAATTTTACAACGTAACATTACATAAAAATAATGGTAAATACCTACTAGAATGTTGCATTGTTTAATACATAATTTTTTATTGAAATATTACAAGTCATAAAAATAAACCAAAATTGCCCTACATTCCATAAAAAATGTTCAATGTTTTCCAACAAGACCTCACGCTTTTAGAACATTCAGAAATGTAATTAGCATGTAAATCATTTTGCCAGGCTACAAAAATAATGTTTAAAAAAAAGTTTGTTTCTCAACAAGAAACAACAACACACAGAATAGCAATCATCATTATCATAATAATTACTGCTGAACAATATCTGCATTTAGAGAAGTTAAGCCACAATAGCTCAATTTGTAGAGTGTCGGCTTGCGGATTGGGAGGACGTGGGTTCAAACCCCAGCCGGGTCAAACCAAAGACTTTAAAGTTGTTAGTAGTAGTTTCCCTCCTTACGCTAGGGTTAAGGGGACAGCATTACACCTGACGCATTGGTGTCGGTATAAAAGACTGGCCAGGTTCAGTCCCTAGGTACCTCAAAAGTGTCCCTGTGCTATAATGATAGATATGTCACTGCACAGTATCGTATCAGCAACAATGCCGGCAAATCCCAAATCCCTAAAGAAGTTAATTATTTTTACTTATTGCAATCAAAACTAGAATTGCTTTTATATATTTATTTACAATAAGCGGAGAGTTATTGTTATATTCATTACATGATAATGAAATTATGTGCATTAAAGGTGGCATTAGACAGTATCTGACAGTTTGTCTATCTCTAATATGTGTAACAATATCTGACCTCTGTTTAGGGTATTTATGCATGTTTCATGAAAATATTTTTGGTCCAAACGGTGGGATAAAACCTTTAATAGATCTTACATCATGTTTACATGTAAGGTCTAGAAATAATTTATTCTATTTAAGATACTGTATTTTTATATTAGCATCAAGGACAGTAGTCAGTAATGAAATATGGAATTAGGGATGCGCAATTTTAATGACAAAGAGACAGAATGGTGTCCAATAAACTTCAAAAGGTTCAGAAAAGCAGATTATTTTTTATTACTCTATAAATCGCATGGGAAGATATTTCCTAGAAATCAATACTTTTTTTAGGTAACAACTTTTATGACACTGTAAAAAATGATTGTTGAATAATAAGCATTGGATATTTCCAGCTCCTTTACAGGTGGTATTTGCCTATATAAATATATATAACAATATCAAACCACTGCTTTGGGGAATTTGGGCATAGGAAAGGGATTGGATTGGCCGGAATTTTGCTGATACTGTGCAGCGACATTTCTATCATTTTAGCACAGGGGCACTTATGAGGTGCCCAGGGACTGAAACCGGCCGGTCTATTATACTGACACTATAGAGTCAGGCGTCATGCTGTCCCCTTAAACCCGATTGTTAGCAGGGAAGCCACTACTACCAACTTTAAAGTCTTTGGTTTGAACCGGTCTGGGTATGAACCCACGACCTCCCGATCTGCAAGCCGAAGCTCTACTACCTGAGCCATAGCGGCCGGTAATTTGGGCATAATTTTTGTACAAACCGATATGTTAGTCTTAATAAATACGATTTTGAAAGCTAACTGAATTGTTGGACAGAACAAATTGCGAACAAAATCATTTTGAATGTGTATTCTTTCCAGCTGAATAAAAAGCTCGCTAGTGCTAAAAATAGATATCAATGGTCAACGTCAGAGCGGACTTGAATGACTAGATAACGTGATCTCAAAAGTAAGTGCTCCTATGGTTTTCTAAGTTTAAAAATAACCATCTCTGCAGCATGGCTTGGATAGGAAATACCTGTTTGTAATGATGAGTAGTGATTTTTGCTTGACTGTTCATACAGATCTGGAGTAATATTGAACAGCATTTTGTAGGTCTTTTTCAGGTAACAATGACTTATGTGGTGATTTGAGAAAAGAAATTTTGGTCCAAACTTTCGGATACCACCTTTAATGTACATCACACTACTGTTTTAAGATTAAGGTGTGGCAAAAAAGAGACTTAAGCCAGATAGGAGGGATGTCATAACATAGTGTGTACTGTCCTGCTGCTTCAAACACAATACAGAATTGTTCAACAAATTTAGTACGATAGAAATTTGTCATTTGCCAACATTTTTGCCGATACTGTGCAGCAACATTTCTATCATTATAGCACAGGGCACTCGAGAGGTGCCCAGGGACTGAACCTAGCCAGTTCATTATACTGACACCGACGAGTCAGGCGTAATGCTGTCCCCTTAGCCCCGAGCGTTAGGAGGGAAGCCACTACTACCAACTTTAGAGTCTTTGGTTTGACTGCGCTGAAGTTTGAACCTGCGACCACCCGATCCGCAAGCTAATGCTCTACCGCCTGAGCTATTGCGACCGGTCATAGAAATTTGTTCATATAAACTTCAAAAACAAAAGTATAAATATATAATCACCTAAGCACATGTGCTACATATAACTGAAAAACAGCAACAACATGGTGAAGCTATACCTGTATACGCCACACAAATAAAACAACACAACATCTAAGTATTGTTTTAATTTTTATAAAAATTCCCAAGGTTTAATAGCATGTTGTGTACTTGAAACAAATGAAAATGTAAATTCTTATTCATGTATGGTTTATACTTAATGTAATAGAATTTGTTATTTGTACAAAATGGCCAATATTGTATAGTGATTATATCATTATAACAGTTTTGCAATGAAAATCACAAATAATGTAATTGCACAGACCAATACCTTTTTGTATATCACTAAAGTGAAGTTCTTATTAAAATAAATCATTATGCTGGTCCCATCCCCAACACTAAAATCATTTAAAAAGATAGAATTTAAATGATATTTACAATTTAGGTGTACCCTCTGCTGATATGAATGTGAGAAACTATTCTTTACCTCTAAATTACCCAAGTACCTCTCAACAGCACACTTCATAACAATGCTTAAGTTACTAACGTTTTAATACAAACATCTGTATAACATAACACATTGACTAGACAAGGCAATAAATTATGAAATCCAAGCAGGAACTGATCTGGATCTACACAATTTACCTAAGCCTGGCCAATTCACCCTTGGTCGATGGCGTGATGACATGAATGTACATACAGACCTATCATACGGTTGGTTTCCTTCTGGAATCTGGCCTAAAACATTACTAAATTATTCATACTTATACAACAGCCTACTTCTTAATGTTAGATGTTTTCATCCATGAGTTAATGCACCTAACCTTCCAGGTAGGTATAAACTGACCAAGTGAACATACAATATGTAGCTCCTGATCTGCCACCATCCAACAGAAGCTCTCTGATCAGACCTGGCACAATTTGCAGCTGAGCAAATTCTTATATATTTAATGATCTTAACTCAAAGAAAAACAGTGATTGGCAGGATAATGGGTTTCGAGCAAATATATAAGGAAAAGGATTATCACCAGGGATGGGATGGGATGGGATTTGCCAGCATTTTTGCTGATACTGTGCAGCTGACATTTCTATCATTTTAGCACAGGGGCACTTTGAGGAGACAAGTCAGGCGTAATGCTGTCCCCTTAGCCCCGAGCGTAAAGAGGGAAGCCACTACTACCAACTTTTAAGTCTTTGATTTGAACCCACAACCTCCTGATCTGCAAGCCCACGCTCTACCACCTGAGCTATTGCGACTGGTCTATCACCAGGGAGTTTGAATATTTTCCTCTACATATATATGAAGTTTCCTACAGTTAATGCCCTTAAAAAGTTTTGTTTTAAATAGATCATTTTTCTTTGATTTTTTTTTCTATGAAAAATTGCCAGAAAGTGCTTTCTTACAGATCTGTAAACTGGTAAAAGCAGCTATTTTTTGACAAACTGACCTTTTCAAAATTGTAATTATTGGGTTTTCTCCAATTTTGTGTTTTCTAAGCATTTCTGTCACTTTTACATTTAAGTTGCATTTTTATACCATGGACTAGTGCAGTTTTAAATTTTAATGCAAGTTGTATACTAATTTCTGCATATTTCTGCATCAAACAGGGGGTAAATAAACAAAAGCAGAAAAGTTTCGTACAAGAGTCTTAGGGGTTGTTTTCTTTCCTGGAAGTTGATTTACAGGTAATTTTACATTTAAGGTTAGGTTGTAAATCAGATGGAGTGTCATGGTGTTTTGTACAGTTCAGCAAACCTTATTGTGTATTGAACTAAAAATCTCATTTTTAAGTAGGAATAAAGACAAGTGGACAAGCAAGAATTCCAAGAAATCAGGGACAAATCTAGTATTTTACTTTAAAGGGGGCATGGTTTTTGTTTCAGATGTTAGTCATGCATGCAGGAGTGTGTATAACTACCTCATAAAAAGTTTGCGATGAAAACCAATTCATATCATTTAGTTTATAACATACTATATAGAATTTATAAGATATTGAGCTGATTATTTGTATTCAATTTATATGTATCTTTCGGGAATTTAAAGTAAGGATTGTGTCAGTTCCTCATTCCAGCAAATTCTGCCTCAATAAATGTTCAATGATCTGTATACCTTCTGGAAGTGCTTGTTCAAATGTCTGGGGCTGACAAGTTCATTGCTTTTTATCGAGTTTATCATCCCACCAACAGTATTTCAGTTATCTGGAGATGGTGTCTACTTTATGCAGGTATAGTGCTGCCTTCATCGTTTATAGCATGCCATAAACAACTGGCATGATACCACACCCGGTCACATTATCCTGACATCGGCCAACCAGTCGTGAACTATATACCCTTATATCTGCTGGAGCATTAGCATGGGAGCTATACCACTACCATTTTTAATGACTTTGGTATATCATGGCAAAGGATCAAACCCAGGGCCTCTCTGGAGCTGATGCTCTATCAATGGCACTAACAGGTAAGGTCTCGTAATAAGCCACGGGGGATTATCCTTCCATTTTGGTAGAGAAAATAAGTAGGAAAGAAATTACAATGGGCTAATGATAAACTGGATAAGCTGGAGTCCTTTATGACTTCTTGCCAAATAGTAAATGATGCAGCAAGTCATAGAAGATGTAATGGGCAATTAACTTTGATCCATATAGATGAAAGGTAACATGTCATCTCATTAAAAAATGTTTTCCTTTACTGTTTAGAGAATAAATTTGTGTGAGTTTTATCAGTGGGTTAATCGCTAGCTAGTAATATCAGCTTTATTGAAGGCGGTGTTCACTTCTTGCTGACAGAGTGCAACAATAATTTGGTTAAATGGGTACATTAGTATTAAGCATTTTTGCTAAGAAAACTCGTTTCAGTTAAATTTCATGAGTTATTTAAGAAGAGTTTTTTCATTTATCATGAGTCATTTCATTTAGCATGAGTCATGTTTAATTAGCTCCATCAACTTTAATGTCAGCATTTAAAAAGAAAAAAATATTTTTTTCAATTTCAAGGATATAAAAAACAAAGGTTTCTGGCATCGATATAGACAACTCCAGGGACAAAAATAAGAACATTGTAAGTAACTGTCTGTTGTGTTTTCAGGTGGAAATATATCTGTGTACATAAAATATTACAATTACATTTTTTTTTGTACTTTTCATTCATAAAAACTTAGAAATGCAGAAAGTTTTCCTAAAGCAGAAAGTGTACAAGGATTATAGCTTCAGGAAAGCTTTTTCTATAAATTTGAGGGTAAATGACAGTAAAAAAAAAAGAGAGTCTATTTGAATTTTTGTGTTCTGCTGCAGAATTTAACTAGGCTACTACTTAATATTATATCACAACAAATCTTTGGAACTACTTTTTATGAGGGTGGAGATTGGAGTGGTCAGGTGGGTATTTTTTTTTTTTAATACTTTGCAGCCACCAAATGATCATTATAGCGATGTCCAGCTATTAGGTGAAGGAAGACCCCAGACACTCGCGCACCGCAAGTCAGCTGGAAGACTTTCCCACCTTAAGTCCTTCACCCCAAACAGCACTCAAACCAACGCTGTGAGAGGCAAAGAACTCAGAGTAGTTACAAATCTGCAACTCTACCACTATGCCACAGGCACCACCTGGGTTGTTTCCTCTCTAAAAAGCTTATAATGCTGCAGTCACAAATAAGGAAATTCCACTGAATGATGTCAGCAAAACAGATGGTACCAACACGTTAACAATTACAAACAATTAAAAATTTGAATTTTTTTAAAGAACACAAAAAAATTAAAATAATTCCACTCTTAAATCCTTTGTGTTTCTAAAATAATTTTCCTTTAATCATTAAAAAAAACCATGGGACATTTCACTTGTTAGTTACGAACTCCTTTGGTTTTAAAGAAAACATTCAAAGAAAAAATACATCAAACCGACACTAAGTGAACCAACTGTCTTTGATGAAAGCTATGACAATTTTCCATTGGTTGATGAATCAATTATCTGAGATGTGCCGCAGGAAGGGAAGCAACAGGTCCCCAAACAATTATCACGCTAACATCTTTAAAACTCTGCTAAATCAATTATCTTCTCAAAATTAGCTAAACAACCTGTTAACATCTGAATAAATATTCAAAGGATAAAAAGAAGGGAGAAAAAAAGTTCAGGCCTGAACTTTCACTTGGAAAAGTCTTCAAGCTAATCTGCGGTACATCGGTGGTTCTACTCAAAACATATGTCTGGGATCTTCCTCCAATAACAAGCTGGATTTTAAAAAAATGAACATAAATGTCAGTGCAATATAACAATTACAAAACAAATAATGAAAAGTGTTTTTTGGGATACATCATCGCAGTGACGAATTATGATTTGTCATATAATTAATGATAATTTTTTGGTGGAGGAATACAACTCCCCCCCACCTCCCCCACACCGCCTCCCTAATGACTGGGTAGAACCACCGGCGCACTGCAGGTCTGCTGGAAGACCTTCCCACATTAAGTCCATTGCCTCAAACAGGACTTGGGAGGCTAAGCAGTCACAGGAGTTACAAACCAGCGACTCTACCACTATGCCACTGGCACACCTATGAAAAGTTAACTTTAAAGTATGAAAAATGTAGCATAAGTGGTTAACATTGGGTCAGTTTCACCCTGACAAATATGACCCATATAATTTCTGATTGAATCCATTCCAAATCCATATCTACAGTTTACTACCAGTACTGTGTTTATCTAAGACACTAATTAACCCTTAAATACCAACACACTTTCCTTTACTGACCCAGTAATAGTGAGGCATCTTGGTCTTTAATTAGTAGGTATCAATTAACCATAAACAGAGATTACATCGATGATTTCCTCTAACACTATTGCTTTTCCAGTTCAGTATGGAAGCTTAAAGGGTTTTTGAGAATAAGATAAATTAATGATGAAAAAAAATGGCTGAATAATTGAAAAAAAATTCAGCCTGTATGAGAAGGCAACAGAAATGCCACAATTTTGAGGCAAAAACGCTACAATGGCAGAATTGCTACAATTTTGTGGCAGAAATGATACAATTTTTGGGCATAAATGCTACAATTATAAGAAATGCTATAACTTTGGGGCAGAAATGCTACAATTTTGAGAAATGCTATCATTTTGAGGCAGAAATACTAAAATTTTGGGGCAAAAATGCTTCAATTTTGAGGCAGAAATGCTACAATTTTGAGACAGCAATGCTACAACTTTACAGCATTTAGAAGATTACCACACTCACACTGTAAGCCAAGAACACGACACAGGGTTATCTAAGAAGAAAGGCTGTCATGGACCTTTGCATGTTACAGGTTTGTTAAGATTAATAGCAGTCTCCATTTCCCATTATGCAAAATTGAAATATCCATTTCATTTTGTAGCTTGACTATACATTATATTTATGTGGCTTTGTATTTACAAGCTGCATGGTAACTGTACTTTAAATTTCTTTTGGGCTTCAAGTTCATGTTTGGAAGAAGTGTTAAAGTTGTTTGTTTATTGGGTTTATTGTCCCACCAAAAAGCATTTCAATTAAAACTGTAAATGGCAGCGCAATCAGTAGAGTGTCGGCCCCAGGTACGGGAGGTCCCTGGTTTGATACCGGGCCGCGATGTACTAAAGTCGTTAAAAACGGTAGTGGTATAGCTACCACGCTAATGCTCAAGCAAATATAAGGGCAGTCCACGACTGATTGGCCCAGTGTAAGGATAATGTGATTGGGTGTGGTATCATGCAGGGTGTTTTCGGAATGCTTTACACAGTAAAGGCAGCACCATGTCTGCTTTAAGTGGACACTGTCTCCAGATAACTGATATACTCTTGGTGGGACAATAAACCCAACAAACAAACAAACAAACTTCCTGTTTCTTTTTGGCAAGAGAGTTTTTACCCTAACTGTATGCTTAATATTCTCCTTAAGGATCAAACATCAAAACCAGAAAACACCTTTCCTAATATAATTCCCCTTTTTCAATGCAGCTTCCACCAAAACAAGAATTTGGTTCTTCCACAAAAAGTAAAGGGGATGACAGATTTTTGACCCTATCTGTACTCCATATATTCTGGTCAAGCATCAGCCATGTTGTTTGTTTTGACTAGGTGCTTGATGGGCTTGAGAGCTGATAAGCCCATTGCTTGATTGGGCAGATATGTTTCCACACACAGATTATCAATACAGGTGATCAAGTTTTCTAAACAGATAACATCAATCATACAAACATCCTGTCCTGTACCAATAATGGTTACACTATGATATGACTTGAATGGTTACACTGTGATATGACTTGAATGGTTAAACTGTATTATGACTTAAATGGTTACACTGTGAATTGACTTGAATGGTTACACTGTGATTTGACTTGAATGGTTACACTGTGATGTGACTTGAATGGTTACACTGTGATATGACTTGAATGGTTAAACTGTATTATGACTTAAATGGTTACACTGTGATTTGACTTGAATGGTTACACTGTGATTTGACTTGAATGGTTACACTGAGACATTACTAAAATGGTTACACTGTGATATGACTAGAAAGGTTACACTGAGACATGACTAGAATGGTTTACACTGAGATATGACTAGAATGGTTACGCTGAGATATGACTTGAATGGTTACACTGAGATTTAACTTGAATGGTTACACTGAGATATGACTTGAATGGTTACACTGAGACAAGACTAGAATGGTTACACTGAGATATGACTAAAATGGTTATACTGAGATATGACTTGAATGGTTACAATGAGACATGAAAACATCATTATAATTAGTTTTAAAACATTTGATAATCAATTTAGCATTTTTGAAACAGTGAAAACATCTTCAAAAACCATCACAACAAAAAATAACTACAAAAATAGCAACAATAGAAAACTTTCAAAATAAGAAAGTTAATGTCCTTGGGCCCATTGTGTATTTCAAAATGTACACAATATCTCATCAACTATCTTGAAATAATTCTGTGGAATCCAAGGCCAGGAAAACCGTCTCTGATCTTGCGAGCTCTAATGCAAAATTTTCTCAATACAAAATGGGCCTTTATGAATTTGTCAGCTAGGAGCCGCCAGCTACAGGCCTTAACATTGTTACACAAAGACTCCGACTTCTGTTGCCATTGTTGCGCAAAGATTGTTACTCTTGCTATCACTGGTAGGCGAATAATCTTTCACAACATATATACATCGGCATACCCATAACAAATGGAGAAATGAATAGAGCTGTTTTAACTTTGTGTAAGGAGAGGAGTTGTTGCCAAAGCTAGTTTGTGCAGCAAATATGTTGCTTAAAAATAAGTTAGAGAAAGTTGTAACGTCAATTATTATTGAACAGATCTTGTTACTGACAACTCTTGCTTCTACATATATCAGGTCTGGTTGGTTGAGTTTATAATCCCACCAACAATATTTCAGTAATTTGGAGATAGTGTCCTCCACTTGGAAGATATAATGCTTCCTTCAATGTGTTTAGCACGCTGTGAACATCTGGTATGATACCACATGCCAAAATTGAACATTTTTCTTAGACATGTATAATAAAACTACACAAAACAAACTTCTATCATGAGTCAATGCTTCATTCAAAAGAGAACTGGTCTGCCATATAAGTTTGTTTTTGTAACATTGCACAGACACAATTATGGTCATATTGGCCATGTCCAGCTATTTATAGGGGGAGGTAGACCCCAGACATATGCCTGGGTAGAACCACCGGCGCATCGCAGGTTAGCTGGACAACCTCCCCACATGGAAGTTCTTGCCTTGACTGGTACTTGAACCCATGCGCTGAGGGGCTGAGGAGTTACAAGTCAGACCCCGCTCTGCCATATAAGAGGCCCTCTGCTAGAATCCAATGAAATCAGGCATTTTTTATTGTTAGTTTTGTTACATTCTTTACATTTTTGTCTTTTTCTTTATTTTTCATGGTCACAGCTCCATAATTTTTACTATCAATTTTAAACCAAAGACCCCTTAAAATTGTTTGAGGATAAGATGAAACAATGTGCTTGTCAGCCATACGAGTATTATAGCCTTATGATTTCCTACCAACATCAGCCAGAAGTGTCGAGGATATCATACTTGCAAAGCAGACGTTTCTTTTATGTCCAAATCTTGAACCAATGTCAACAAAGAGCCTTGATATCAATTTCATATCTAGATACTGATATCAACTTTATATACAGAAAAGTAAACCCTTTCCATGCTGCATTTTGATTATAACCCAAACATATTCATAGTCATCTTCTAACATCTACATGGGAAAGTGATTGAACTAATGGCTGGAGACTCAACATCAAATAGTGCAGATCCTGATCACAGAGCTCTCAGGGGATCAGGATCAACCCTTTATGCCGACGCTTGATCAAATTGTGTTGTTTTTTTTGCGTCTGAAATATGATTTTTTATGATCATTGTACTGACATAAGCCATTTCGATGGAGGAAGACCCAAGACAGATGCCCAAGTAGAACCACCGGCGCACCACAGGCAAGCTAGCAGACCTTCTCACATTAAGTCCTTCACCTCGAACAGGACTCGAACCCACGCGGTGAGAGGCTAAGTGGTCAGAGGTATCAAAATTTGCTAAGCAGGCTAAGAGTTAAATCAATTTAAAGAGAATTTAAAACCAGACAGGCAAGTCAAATAAATGTCTTCCTGTGGGTTAAATATTTTTTTTGTAATTTAAATCCCTTAAAAAAAATATGATCAGATAAAAACAGATAAGTTATCTGGCTTAATCAGTTAGAATGTATGATGGCATTTGCTGTAGAGTTAACAAAATGAGGAGAGAATATCAAAACAGAGCAATTATCTCAGATATGTTTCCCGATAAAGTGCCAATAGATCTTTCCTATCCAAGACTTTGGTATAAAAATTATATTTCAAGCTACAAAAATAACCTGGAGTTATAAATGATATAAATAAAATAAAAATAAATGTCTCAATAACAGCCAAATAAATCAAAGATTTTTTTTTCTATTTAGAAAAAAATGTATTGCTTTTTTATCTTAAAAAAGTAAGATCATCTGGATAATAAACCAGAATTTGCATTTAGAATTAAGTGCTCCTAAAATACTTAAGTAAAACTTTATTCTCTTGCAACAATGCTACAACAATAAAACTATATTTGTTAACCACAGTAACTACTACCCTACAACCATTAATATTGCTACTACTTCATAAAATTACTTCATAACAATTTTGGTACATCTCTTGTCTGGAATGTGCATTTTGTTATAAAATCATGTTTGTTGTATTTTAGAAATGAAAATACAACAAGAAAAGTCATAACTCAGCAACAGATAGTTCCCAAATCAGTGAAGATCCCTTATCTTGGCAGCTACTTTGATGGCAGCTTCAAGGGAGTTTAATTTCTTCATTTGTGGTTCAAAAATTAAAAGCTATACACCATTGGAAAGCTCTTGAAATTCATATTTATAGAATACAATATTTTTAATATTTGGATAAATGCCGAAAGAATTAATACACAGAAATAAATAAAATTATTGACTTATCCTTAAACCAAATGAACAGTGTATCTCTTTTGGTTATATTTTTTATACCTATTAAACTATCAAACTATAGTTTTGATATTTAAAATACTTAAGGCTGTTAAATTTGAAATAAAATTCAGTAAAACAGACTGGAAATAAAAACGCTGTGGTAAGTTTAACACAGCACATATTTCCAGATTTCGGCCTGCATTAGCTCCTTCAAAGATGGCTGCCTTAAACTGTCTTATCAGTGCCTATGACATCATACTAGGAGGAGGGGCATAAGAATATGCATAATTACTCATGAGAATTCAGTGAGTGAAGTGTCATCTGCGACCATAATTGATATGTGAACTCAATTATTATAAATATTACTCATTTAACATCATCAGTGACAAACCATCGTTAGGTCAAGTTCAAACATGTCACTGGGGTATATGAACAGAACAGAAACATTGTTCTCAAGGGCCACAAACCTATCAGACATTCAAACAGCACAATCACATGAGTCAAAACTTATGACCATATGATGTATTGGTCACTGCTAAGCTACAGAAATGTTCTAAGCATTGAGAGAGAAAACAGGAGCTGCTGTTAGTTTTATGGCATGTTGCTCAAAAGAGCAAACTTGGTTACAGTTTACATGTATGCACATTGGGCACACAGTACAGAGATGTAATAGATTATTGCAAATAAAAACAGACCAAAAAATAGTCAGACTATGTCACAGGCTGTTATGATGTACCATTCATCAAAGGCCAAACTTTTGGATGGGATGGGATTAGCCGGCATTTTTGCCGATACTGTGCAGCGACATTTCTATCATTATAGGGGCACTTATGAGGTGCCTAGGGACTGAACCCGGCCGGTCCATTATACTGACACCAATGAGTCAGACGTAATGCAAAACTTTTGGTGACAGGAGTTTTAAAACAGTGGGTCCTCAGTTATGGATTAAATTACCCATAGAATTGAGAAGTTGTGATACTGTAGACACTTTCAAGAAAAATCATAAAACACTATTTTTTAGAACTTTTGGTTCTTGGTTTTGAGTGACTCATGTGTTGATGAACCGAACAAGTAAAGCCTGTAATATGTCACTTGGCAGTGAATGGATATTTTTATGTTTTGACTGTACTTGTACATGTTTAGAGCGACAGTGTATATGATTCATTTCTTGATATTTATCTAATGTACAACGCCAGTGAAAATGATGTGTAAATTTAGGCGTTTAATCAAATAAAACAGTTTTAAGTTTCAGTTTTTTAGTCAAAAACCATCACAATGCTTTTGACTCTCCCACCCTATGGACGGGACACTTGGGAAGTATAGCAGGTAAACATGTAACCTGTTGATCTGAAAAAATATTTAAAACCATTACCCATGGCAGTTCACAAAGACCTTAGGTTTTACAGGTTTTTAAAAAAAAAAAGAAATGCTAAGAGATCACCTTTGACAAAAGTCAGGATAACTAGCATGTCATATTTCATCCCTGCAACAGTCTGATGTTAACAAGTGTTGGTCTTTTCTATCCAAAATATGATATTGCAAAATGCTGAATAGGCATCACAACAGTCACGTGAAATCAACTTTTGACAACGAATACTATCATATATGCATTTCTTTTTTTTGCAAATATTTTTACAATTTTAATAATTAACAAAGTGGAAAGACAATTAAAGATTATAATGTACTTTACCCTCTCACAGTTGATAAATGTACACATGACACTCACCTGAAAGTAAACAGAAAAAATAACATTTAAAATATTATACATCTATTTTCAAGTGTCTTCCTATGTGGCTTGTGTTTATTCTGCTAGTAACAGTTTATTTGACCAGACTTGGTGGCACAATGAGTTGAGTGTTGGCTCTAGGTATAGGAGGCTCCAGGCTCAAACCAAGGCTGTGACATACCAGAGTCATAATAAATGGAAGTGGTACAGCTCCCTTGCTAACAATCAAGCAAAAGTTAGGGCAGTTCCATACCTGGTTGGCCTGGGTTCAGGATAATGTGATTGGGTGTGGTATCATACCATGTGTTCACAGCATGCTATACAGAGTGAGGGCAGTTCTATATTTGCTTCAAGCGGACACGGTCTCCAGATAACTGAAATACTGTTGGTGGGATAATAAACCCAATAAAAAAATAAACAGTTACTTTGCTAAAAAATTTATTGAGAAGGTATCTTGAAAAATATATATGGTACATGGCTATATATTTATATATGTGTATATATATATGTTAATAGAACAACTCATATATATATATATATATATATATATATAAATATATATATATATATATATTTATATATTTATATGTATATCTTTTTAAAGAATTATATAAAAACCATTCAACAAATAAATAATTTCAAGGTATTGATTTTATATTTTCAGTTCAACAAAAAATTTAAAATTTCTGATGTTCTGTAATTTGCGTTGACACACATTCAATACCATTGTAACTTCATAACTAAGGAATGAGCATACCACTTTAAAATTACATTCAGAATAAGTGTTTTTTTTAAAAGTGCATGACATTAATACCCTCACAACATGTCAGCAGAAATTGTTAATCTAATCCGATTTCAAAATATTGTTTCAAAATTAATTTCTGACGATCAAATTGCTTTCTGTGCCAGCTTCTGTTGTGGTATCATCTATACAATTCGCAACATAATACACAGTTTGTGAAAAGGTGCATTTCTATTGTTTCAGCTATCCACTGGGAGGTTATGAAACTTTCAATTAAACTGCAATTGAATTTTGAAATTAAAGAAATATATTTAATCAGCAATCGTGCCATGTTTTAGGAGATTTGATGGCAGCCAGAGAAGTAAATAGGGTTACGGTGCACACTTTATTATTGGCTCTGCTCTGCGGTGCTGTACCTCTTATGGAATGCATTTTTTTTTTACTGATGATACCGCCGCAGTCAATAACAGAAAGTCACAGTTATTCTGCGGGACCGTTTTCAAAGAAAAGAATTGAGTATTCCCTTGTTGATGGTGTACTTTAAAACAAAAAATGTAGCTTGCAATTATAAAAAGTAGCAGGCTTTAATAGGAATTAGCAGCTGTTTGGTGAGGTAGCAGGTATTAATAGGGATTAGCAGCTGTTTGCTGAGGTAGCAGGCATTAATAGGGATTAGCAGCTGCTTGGTGAGGTAGCAGGCATTAATAGGGATTAGCAGCTGTTTGGTGAGGTAGCAGGCATTAATGAGAATTAGCAGCTATTTGGTGAGGTAGCAGGCATTAATGAGAATTAGCAGCTATTTGGTGAGGTAGCAGGCATTAATAGGAATTAGCAGCTGTTTGGTGAGGTAGCAGGCATTAATAGGAATTAGCAGCTGTTTGGTGAGGTAGCAGACATTAAAAGGAATTAGCAGCTGTTTGGTGAGAAAGCAGGCATTAAAAGGAATTAGCAGCTGTTTGGTGAGAAAGCAGGCATTAATAGGAATTAGCAGCTGTTTGGTGAGAAAGCAGGCATTAATAGGAATTAGCAGCTGTTTGGTGAGGTAGCAGGCATTAAAAGGAATTAGCAGATGTTTGGTGAGAAAGCAGGCATTAATAGGGATTAGCAGCTGCTTGGTGAGGTAGCAGGCATTAATAGGGATTAGCAGCTGTTTGGTGAGGTAGCAGGCATTAATGAGAATTAGCAGCTATTTGGTGAGGTAGCAGGCATTAATGAGAATTAGCAGCTATTTGGTGAGGTAGCAGGCATTAATAGGAATAAGCAGCTGTTTGGTGAGGTAGCAGGCATTAATAGGAATTAGCAGCTGTTTGGTGAGGTAGCAGACATTAAAAGGAATTAGCAGCTGTTTGGTGAGAAAGCAGGCATTAAAAGGAATTAGCAGCTGTTTGGTGAGAAAGCAGGCATTAATAGGAATTAGCAGCTGTTTGGTGAGAAAGCAGGCATTAATAGGAATTAGCAGCTGTTTGGTGAGGTAGCAGGCATTAAAAGGAATTAGCAGATGTTTGGTGAGAAAGCAGGCATTAATAGGGATTAGCAGCTGTTTGGTGAGAAAGCAGGCATTAATAGGGATTAGCAGCTGTTTGGTGATAAAGCAGGCATTAATAGGGATTAGCAGCTGTTTGGTGAGGTAACAGGCATTAATAGGGATTAGCAGCTGTTTGGTGAGAAAGCAGGCATTAATAGGAATTAGCAGCTGTTTGGTGAGGTAGCAGGCATTACTAGGGATTAGCAGCTGTTTGGTGAGGTAGCAGGCATTAATAGGGATTAGCAGCTGTTTGGTGAGGTAGCAGGCTTTAATAGGAATTAGCAGCTGTTTGGTGAGAAAGCAGGCATTAATAGGGATTAGCAGCTGTTTGGTGAGGTAGCAGGCATTAATAGGGATTAGCAGCTGTTTGGTGAGAAAGCAGGCATTAATAGGGATTAGCAGCTGTTTGGTGAGGTAGCAGGCATTAATAGGGATTAGCAGCTGTTTGGTGAGAAAGCAGGCATTAATAGGGATTAGAAGCTGTTTGGTGAGGTAGCAGACATTAATAGGGATTAGCAGCTGTTTGGTGAGGTAGCAGGCATTAATAGGGATTAGCAGCTGTTTGGTGAGGTAGCAGGCATTAATAGTTAGGACTTGTTTAACAAAATAAACCAAGTATGTTGATGTTAACAATGCAGCTTGTATTTGTAGATTTAGCAGACAACACAGAAGACAGTCAAGTAGCAAATAGTCTCTCCCATCAGAGTAATGCTTTGTATGCTCTCAAATATTATGAACCAACAGTGTTAACAGTGTTTAGATCCCATAATAGTCATCTTCTAGTTACAAGCACATGCCCTCTACAGCGCTGTGGATATCTTACATCGGTGCTCTTCTTGAGATCAACTATTCCGGGCTTAAGATCTCCAAAGAATTGACTCACATTACACAACAGTGTACCTTACAAATGGTAATTCAGGGAAGCATTTAGCTTTTATTGCTTTGTTTTGAAAAAACATTGCAGAGACCAATTATGATCATTATAACGACGTCCAGCTGTCTGGTAGAGGAAGACCCCAAAGAAACGTATGGGTAGAACCACCAGCACACTGCAAGTCAGCTGGAAGACCTTCCTTCAATTGCCTCGACCAGCACATAAACCCAGACGGTGAGAGGCTTAGCAGCCAGAGGAGTTACAAAGTGGCAAGTCTACTACAAGGCCAAGGGTGCACCCTATTTAGCCCTTATGTTTATTGGGTTAATTGTCCAACCAACAGTATTTCAGTTATCTGGAAATGGTGCTCACTTGAAGCATATATAGTGCAGCCTTCACTGTGTATAGCAAGAGAGCTATACCACTACCATTTATAACAACTTTGATATGTCGCGACCCGGGTTCAAACCCGAGGCCTCCCGTACTAGGAGCTCTACAGACTGCGCTTCCAGATCCGGTTCCACGTAATTATGCAACACTGTTAGACCAATTGAATGCCAAATTAAAGTGTTAACAGACTAAATGATTTACAGAAAAAGTCTAGAGAATCTCACTACATTTTTCATTCTATCTTAAATATTTATAAATATTAATCATCTCTTTGGGAGATAAGTATGAACTTGAACATCTCTTTGCATTTCTTCACAAATCTAGATGGCACAACGGGAGGTGTGGTATGTTAGATGCTTAGTAAATGATGGCAAATCAGGAAGGCATAAGTTTTCCGACCCTTAGTCTGCCCCCTTTTTAAAACCCATACCCATTCTTTGCTAGCAACTGCATTTCAATGGGACTCACTCACATTGTGATTTTATTACAAACAGTGAAGATGCTGCTCACACAGTTCCAAGCAGGCTGTGGATAATATGGTTAGGATTTCCTTGACCTTTGCCAGTGAGAACTTTTATTTGGTAAGTAAAGAGGTAAAACTGGTTCTATGGAACGACAATATGGGGAGATGATATGAACCAGATAGTGTAAACATAGCTAGGTTATCTTACAACTTATATAAGCACAACCAATGTAACACCTGCCCTAATTACCAGGTCACAATGTCAGACCCAGATAAAGATTCCCCAATTAACTTTTTTACAGGTGAAAAAATAACAGAACCAGGGAGAAAAAATGACTTTTTTATTATGTTTTTATTTTTGTATCTGTTCTTGGGCTGATATGTGGTGTTTCTTCGTAATGTTCTTTCCTTCCACAAGGTGAAGACTTCAGTTTACAGCTTAACAACATTTTTTGAATCCAATGAATTAATTAGCCTCATAGGAATTCTTTAATAAAATTCAGTCTGGAAGATACTTGCTTAACTCCCTTTGCTTCAAATATGTTTGTTTATTGCTTATTTATTTTATATTGTCTCACTAACAGTATTTCAGTTATCTGGAGATGGTGTCCACTTGAAGCAGATATCGTGCTGCCTTCATTGTGTATAGCCAGTAAACACCTGGCGTGATACCGCACCCAGTCACATTTTCGTGACACCGTGCCAACCAGTCATGGAACAACTCTTATATTTGCTTGAGTGTTAGCAACTGAGCTTTACCACTTCCATTTTTTATGACTTTGGTGTTGAGGCCTAGGTTTGAATCAGGGGCCCCCCATACCTGGAGCCGATGCTCTACCGATTGTGCCACCAGGTCTGGTGTTTCAAATAAGAAATACAATACTATAACTAATAAAATTTTGTGACGCAAACTTCCCACGGGAAAAGGGGAGAAGGGAATGTAAATTATTTAAACCTTCATAAATTCAAATGATATAATAAAAACACATAATGAAGCATTGCACTTTTTCAACTCAAAATAAAATGATTTTCAGTACCAAAGCCAGAAATGGAAGTAAAACCTTCTGATAACATGACAAATTTGAATGAGAAATCAAACTGAGTTTCATTAAGATGTTCTAATTTAATCTTGATTCCTCTTAAATGAAATCCACTGCGAGACTTCATTTACATCTAATAGCTCAATAGGGAGTATCTTCAACCACCCTGGGGGATTATTTTCTTGGCGTAGTAATTTGGCCCACCTTGGTATTGTCTTTGTATGGCGTAATACTTGGTAGGATGGCTAGCCAAATATTATGATATCTAACAAATACATTCACCAGGGGAAATCTCCTATATAACATAAGTGGAGCTGATAATGCATCTTCCAAAGGCAGAAACTGGAGCAGAAGGAGAATTTTAAGACAGGAACACTTCCCGCCTTGTAGGTTAATCGTTTCAGTTGGAATCCTGGGACTTTATTGCTTATTCAATCGGAGATGGTGACATAACAGTGACATTTCTTACATTTGCATAAGTAAAGATCTAGGTGCATTCAGAGGAGACAATCTAGTAGTCTTTTATTGGTCGTTTCATGTCATGCCAGAAAATTATACCCATTTTGTTATACATGCAACATATAAGCATACTAGCAATTGCACTTGCTTGAATATACAATATAAGTTTAAATTATTGATAATATTGGGTGATTTCTTTGGAAATCCAGATGCTGAATTGCAGTGGAATATTTTCGATAATGGGAGTACATTGATGAAATGGATATTGTCTCCCTTGTTAGTTAATATCAGAGGTATTCCAAACAGTAGGTAGGTCCTTTTAGTTGGAATTCATAGATTGCATCGCCTGTTCTTTTGTAAATATTGCAATTACAGTGAAATTTGTTACTTTTTCATAAATATAAGCTTAAAATTCATTTACAGTTACAGGGATTTGTTATTAAAAAAAAAAAGAAAATGGAAGAGATTGTTGATAATGGTGAACCAGGGTATAAAAAAAAGGCAGATAAGTCTACATTCCAAAAAGTACATGCATAAAAACCGAGAAAAACAAATGAAAGGACCTACTTGCATTATTTAGGAGACTATTCATCAATGTCTCCCATTCATTAATGCTACAATAAATTATAGCTAAGTGGGTTTGAAAGATAATACATTAATGGCCCTATCAACTCATGGTGACAATACTACATGAATTTTGTTTGTTTGGTTTATCATCCAACCAACAGTATTTCAGTTATCTGGAGATGGTGTCCACTTGAAGCATATATAGTGCTGCCTTCACTGTGTATCATGCCATGAACACCTGACATGATACCACACCTAGTCACATTATCCTTACACCAGGCCAACCATTCATGGAACCACCCTTACATTTGCTTGAGCGTTAGCAAGGGAGCTATACCACTACCATTTTTAATGGCTCTGGTATGTCATGGCCTGGGATCGAACTCGGGGCCTCTCATACCTGGAGCCAACGCGCTGCATGAATTTATTGATGATTCAATAAATTATTTACCACAGCAACAAAACGGCTTCTTTAAGAAACTTACCTGTGTATGTTATGTTACTGTGATCATGAAAACAAATCTCCCAACATCCCACCAAAATTGTTTTACTATCACCTACTTAAGTCTCTCTCTTCTTCGAACTGCTAATTCTCTTCGAACTGATAAAAATTATTAAGTAAGTAAGTAAGTAAGTAAGTAAGTTTTTATTGTTGTAAAGGCCTCTGGCCCACGATACACATATCATTGTAGTTCATTAAAATCAACAACTATTTACCAAATAAATGATGCATCAACGGTGAATAGATTGCATATACCTGTATCAATATAAGTTTGTAAGCTAAATAATGTAAATTGATGAAAATGTATGGATAGTTGTAACAATATAAGGATTAAACAAAAAAAGAAGAATTAAATTAAATAGTTACACATCTAAAACAAATATTTAAACCAGCTCAAAATCCATACTTGAATATATAAAGTACTGGTCTTGATATGAGAGCATGTGAATCACAATAATTATGTGGGATATGTACATAGTTCTGTTGTTATGAGTACATACAAGTAGTTAAAAGCATACATATAAATATAATTTGTTGTAGGATAGTGCTTGCTATTGAATTGGCAAAAGTGTACATATATCAAGTACATATTGATAAATAACCGTTATTCGTGTACTCATTGTAAAAGTTCTGTACACAGTTAACATCATTATACTCATATTATCCAGTTTCAATAACCTAAACTCGAATGTTTGCAGTATTTGTAATGAATGTATTCCGAGATTCAAAAGCTCTGCAAATGAAATTTGCAAGAGCAAAGATGCTTGATTCATCATCGGAAGACAATATTGAGTAAAATAATTCAACGTTGGGTTCAAAGTTAAGCCAAGTTTGTAGAAAACATTAAGTGAAATGATAAAATATTTTTTTAAACTGTCACCTTAAGTAAATCAGATTGATTATGTTCTTTTTTCATTTCTTCCTGAAATAAACAGGTTATTGGATATCCTTTTTTTTTTTATTTTTTAATTGAACAATTGGATGATATTCTTTTTTGTATTTTCCTAAAATGAACAATTTCTTAGGTGATGTTCTTTTTTCAATTTCTTCCTTTAATGAACATCTAATTAAATAAAATTCTTGTTTTCATCTTCCTAGTGTGAACTGCTTCTAGATGATATTCTGTTTTCATCTTCGCATTGTCAACAGCTTCTAGATGATATTCTGTTTTCATCTTCCTAGTGTGAACTGCTTCTAGATAATATTCTGTTTTTATCTTCGCATTGTCAACTGCTTTTAGATGATATTCTGTTTTCATCTTCGCATTATCAACTGCTTTTAGATGATATTCTGTTTTCATCTTCGCATTATCAACTGCTTTTGGATGATATTCTGTTTTTTCATTTCTAGCTAAAGTGCAAATCTTATTGGATAATATTATTTTCTATCTCTACCTAAAGTGAACAGGTGATGGGATGATATTCATTTTTATTTAACATTAAAAAATAGTTAATTAGATGATTTTAATTTATTATTTCTTCATAAAGTGAACTGCTTTTTGGATAATAATCCTTTTTAATTTTTTCCTACAGCACACAGTTTATTGGATGATTTTCTTTGTCAATAGCATGAACTGCTATTGAATGGTTCCTACAAATGCCATTTTTCCTACAAATGCTATTGTTTCTACAATTGCTATTGGAATGTTCCTACAATTGCTATTGTTCCAATAAACAAATAAAGAAGCAAGTCAACTTCAGAGCGACAAGATGACCTTTTTTACAAAAATGAACATGTGCTGTTTGTTAGTGATACTGTTTTTGAGAACTTGACCTACATAAGAAGAGAAAGTGTAAAACTTTAGAGACAATTAAATGCTGATTGCTGAAAAGTCCATGAGGTGATATTCTTTTTCTATCTTCCTTAAATTATTTGAATGATATTCCTTTTTCCATCATCCTAAAGTGAATGGGGTGATATTCCTTTTTCCATCTACCTAAAGTGAATTGGATGATATTCCTTTTTCCATCATCCTAAAGTGAATGGGGTGATATTCCTTTTTCCATCGACCTAAAGAGAATTGGATGATATTCCTTTTTCCATCTACCTAAAGTGAATTGGATGATATTCCTTTTTCCATCATCCTAAAGTGAATGGGGTGATATTCCTTTTTCCATCTACCTAAAGTGAATTGGATGATATTCCTTTTTCCATCATCCTAAAGTGAATGGGGTGATATTCCTTTTTCCATCTTCCTAAAGTGAATTGGATGATATTCCTTTTTCCATCTACCTAAAGTGAATTGGATGATATTCCTTTTTCCATCTACCTAAAGTGAATTGGATGATATTCCTTTTTCCATCATCCTAAAGTGAATTGGATGATATTCCTTTTTCCATCGACCTAAAGTGAATTGGATGATATTCCTTTTTCCTTTTTCCATCTACCTAAAGTGAATTGGATGATATTCCTTTTTATCATCTTCTTACAGCGAATTGGATGTTACTCCTTCTTTTTATCTTCCTACAGTGGACTGGATAATATTCCTTTTCCCATCTTCCTTCAATGAATTGGATGATATTTCTTTTTTCATTTTCCTAAGACGAACTGAATATTATTCTTTATTCATCTCTTTTCAAAAGTTTGTATGATACAAATCATTGAATGGAACAACACACAGTGGTTTGACAAAAGGTACAGCAGACCTAAAAACTGATCTGTTTGATGCAGTTTATTAGCTGTTTATAAATATGCAAGGAAATTCTGAAACCTTTGCTATTTGTTGTTATAAAAATGTTGTCAATACTATTTTCAGTAAAAAACAACAACCCCAAAACAATAACATTGACAAGACAACAAGATTGAAAATGGTGCATCACTGTCAGAGATTTTCTAATAAAGTGTCTGCCAATAATATTGACACAGGAAGCATGATAAAATTAATACCTAAAAAGAAATTATGACAGATAAAACTAAATAAGACATTCAGACAGCTAAGCAGAATGATACAAAGGGACACAGACTGATAGACAGATTGACAGAAAATGAGACGAACAAAAACAGGCTTAAAGACAGGAAGTTCCATCCCTAGCGGATCAGACAGAGATGACCTCCTAATATAATCTCCTAGCCACTTGGGGGTGGATGACCTTTTACCACCGATATTCCTGCTCTGAAATTCATGAAACCTTTGCCATGCTATCTTACACTCCATCTTGCCAATGCCTCTATTAAAGTATGATAGCATCTGAATTTTGATTGCAAACTGTAGGAAATCTGTGCCGCTGATTTATGGCTGTGGTGATACAGCTGAGAGGTTTTAATCAACAGGTATGTAGGTATCAGTGTTCCTGTCTAGGTCCCAACTTGGACATGGCTTCAAACATAACCTGCAGCTACTCATGTTCATACATGTGAACCCTCCTGCTTTTGGAGGGGGACTCCCACTTTTAAGGTAAAAAAATTATTTGACAAAGAGGGGTGTTTTAAACATTTTCAGAAATCTCACTACTTGGAAACTGATAACTTCCTTTTTTGTTAATATGAAAAAAACTCATCTCCCAATCTGCGAGTGAAAATCTCCCACTTTGACCGCAGAAAAAGTTAACATGTATGTTATCATGTTTATAAAAAAAAAAATTAAATTCTTTTTTTTTGGCAAACAAGCAAAGGAAAGAAGATGGGTCACAATATTCATTAGCATATAGTGTTGATTGCGATGCTGGTGGATCTGGGCCTAAACAATTTGCCTATGCATGATTAAATGTCTCTTATACAGCAGGCCAAGCCTTAGACATCTAAGATTTCAGTCAGGATACCTGCAGATTAACACTGGTCAGTAGCTACTGTCAGCCCCATTACAGACCATCAGGATAGTGGAACATCATGCTGGGACTTTTTTATTTATTTATTTATTTATTAGTGCGATGATTTAGCACAAATACCAACAAGTAAATATGTTTACTAGTAAGCTTCAAAATCATTATTCACAGAAGTTGCCTTTGAAACGGATTTTGGTGGGTGATGAACCAAGTTTCCATATTTGCATGCAACACATTTAGTTGTGCAGAAGATTTAAGTTAAAAGCAAGAAAAATAACCCTTACATAATTTTGTAGAAGGGATTATTTTGCCAAAATAAATGAATACTCTTGCATTTTAGAAGAAATAAACATAATGATCATGTCACTATCTTGGTAATATGCCAGTCTTAGTACTGTACAATGCTTTTAGCTTCATTTTTATTGGTATGCGGTAAGATTCATATACCCTAACTCAACACAGCAATTCAGAAATATCTTAGTCCTTAAATGAAAATTCTACAATTAAAGAATTGGGGATGTATCCATATGGAATTTTGATGTGTTTTTTTTTGTTGTTTTGTTGTTTTTTTACTTAAAGAAATTCCATTCAATTTTGAAATAATTCCTTAGATATAACTATTTTCTAAAGTTTCAGTCAGAAAATAATTTCTCCCGGGAAATTTCTTCTAATTTTTCAAAGTTTTAGTAAATTTCTTAGTGTACAAGTAAGAAAGAAATAATGGATTCTTTATTGATACGACCCCTGGTTTATAAACACAAACCAGCTAACACATACATAAACAAATTACTTATCCTTAAAAATAGCAAAACTATTTTAAAAATTCTTATTCTGTAAACTTTGTAGACAATTAACAATCCCTCCCCTACTTCAAGCAATCAAGTGTCCTGATAATGGGAGATAACTCATACTACAAAAGTAATCAAGGGAGGGTAATGTGGCCTCCAACAGTTCCAACAATAGTAGTTACAAGTGGAGACTTCCTAATTGATCAAATAAACCACTTAACCCTCATCAAGCTGCATTTGTGTTTTTTGTTTCTTTTTTTTTTTTGTTACATCGCACCAACACAGTTATGGTCATATAGGCGATGTATAGCTAGTTATTGGTGGAGGAAGATCCACAAACTTATGCCTGGGTAGAACCACCTGCACAGTGCAAATTAGCTGGAAAACTCCCCCACTTGAAAGGGGTTGAAGCAGAGAAGAGGGCAAATGTCAAAACAAAGTCAAACACAAAAGAACTCTTGTGATGAAAGGAGTAACTCTACTCACAAAACAGATTCATCAAGAAAGATAACTCTTTTTATCAAGAAAGATAACTCTATTGATCTGAAGATTCTGAAGGAAGACAACATCTAGTTGGTTGATTAAAAGCAGTGATATCAGCATATTCCATGCAAAGTTTCTCTATTACAAGGCGACTACTGAGTCTTGTGATACTGCATGTGGTTTTGAGCTCTCAAGGGTCATTTAGATGTGTTATCAGTAGTATGGGTAGAAAACTGGAGATTCCTCATTAAACACCTGTTGAACATCAACTAGCCATGTCCACTAGAAATTACTCTGTTCTAAATGAGATGACTATTGAGGGATGGTTACACCAAAAACTGACAAAAAGTAGAACCTGGGTCATGCATGGATTGTTTCTCTTTAATGCCTGTCTGTTGCTATATTTTTAGCACCAGATTTCCAATTTTGAAGATAATCTAAAATCTTGAAGGCATGCAGAATTAAAAGAAAGCAATAAAAATGAACACCTATAGACACTAATAGACTGATTCAAGTCAATTCCTGCAGAAAAAAAAAATCAACAGTATCTTAATTTGGGGGCAGCAAAATTTATTAATCAACATTTAAAATGTTCATTTTTGTCAATTATGTTTTTAAGAATAATTGGGATTTCTGCAAAAAACAGTTGGTGGCATCATAGCATATAACGTGGATGTGCTAAAGCGTAAGAGGTCAAGTGGTTAGCTAACTAAGAGGTCAAGTGGTTAGCTAACTAAGAGGTCAAGTGGTTAGCTAACTAAGAGGTCAAGTGGTTAGCTAACTAAGAGGTCAAGTGGTTAGCTAACTAAGAGGTCAAGTGGTTAGCTAACTAAGAGGTCAAGTGGTTAGCTAACTAAGAGGTCAAGTGGTTAGCTAACTGTGCAGCGTGGCTCAAAAAGGAAATACATATTTGTAATGACGACTGTGGCGTTGAGGTTCACTTTTCAGACAGGTGTAGGACATCAATACACACAATTTTGCGAGATCTGTTCAAGAAACAATGGTTTATTATGATGTTTAATGAAAATATTTTGGTCCAAACTGTCAGATACCCCCTTTAAGAGATCCTCAGAAATATTCATATTTCACTGAAAATGAGGCTTAGCTTTTGTTGAATATTCTTTTGAGAGAAGTGTATGGTCTGGTTCCTACAAACATTATAACAAGCCTTATTAAGTATACAACATTTTCTATCAAAACAAAAAATTAAAACAGTGATAGAAAGAGATGGCAGTGAACTATGTTCTACATCTGAAAAACAAACTACACCAATGTTAAAGCACTTTAAAGCACATGATATCAAAGAAGTAAGGGGCACCCGTGGTGTAGTGGTAGAGGCGCTGATTTGTAACTCCTCTCACTGCTTAGCCTCTTACAGCATGGGTTTGAGTCCTGTTCAGGTCGAACGACTTAATGTAAGGTCTTCCAGCTGACTTGCAGTGCACCGGTGGTTCTGCCCTGACATGTGTCCAGGGTCTTCCTCCACCAAAAAGCTACACGTTGCTATAATGATCATAAATGGAAGCTGCAATGTATTTCAAAAAACAAACTAAAGAAGTAAAACCTACTGTAAAGAGTTTCAAAACACATCATTGTAGAACTATTAATCACTTATTTTATCCTTAAGCACTTTTTTTGAGTCAAAAAGTGCCCATTTAACTATCGTCAATTCTGTGTTTACACTGAAGAACTACTAAAAATATGCCAAAGAAAAATTAAAAGGAATAAATATTGAGATGCAGACTAACAAACAGGAGAAGAAATGTTGAGAAAGACTGGCCAAACAATGGCTGAGGAAAAAAGGAAAATTAAAGATAGGCAAACAAAGAATAAGAGAAAATATGGTAGATAGAAAGAAATACAGATCAACAAAGGAAGACATACAAACCAACAAACTGACAGAAATGATTGACACAATAATATCGGGAAAGTAAGAGGAAGGAAAGTAACAAAATATTTTCCATTTAAAATGATATAAAGATAAACATAAACAGTTTAAAAGAAACAGAGCATGAAGGAGGAATCTCTCCTTTTGTTAGACGCAAGAGACTATTTATATGCAAGACATCGTGCACCAAATCTAAGTACAATGCAAAAAATACAAGAATGAGAAGATAAAGTAATTAGTCAAATGATCATTCTATTATACACACTGTTATGGTAAAAGCAGCTAGCACTATTTTATTGCTGAAATGTGCCTGTGCATTGGTACACAGGTATTATGCAACCTACATGAAAGGGATTATGGTCTTTTTTTTATAGACACGAGTAGTCATAAATAACTAGAATGCCTATTTTATTGCAGGCAAAAGGTATTCAGCTACTAAACACGTTATTTTGTCTCACGATATGCTTACAACACTCACCATAATACCGTTCTGCCAAGTTCGTAACTTGGTTATATAAGCAAATGATATTTGTTTCAGAAACGAACCTTCACATATTTTTAAAACATCATGCACATTTACACAGTTTTGAAAAATAACAAAGATCAGAAGAAATATTTCTACTAGAAGTTTGTTAATTGGGTTTATAGTTCTACTAAAAGTAATTCAGTAATCTGGAGATGGCGCCTACTTGAAGCAGATATAGTGCTGCCTCCACTGTGTATAGCATGCCATGGTAGGATATTAAACCCAGTCAATTATCCTGACTCCTGGCCAACCAGTCATGGAACTACCCTTACATCTGCTTGAGCGTTAGAAAGAAAGCTATATCACTAATTTTTTTAACGATTTTGGTATGTCGTGGTCAGGGATCGAACCCAGGACTTCCCGTACCTGGAGCCAACACTCTATTGATTCAGCTACCAGGTCAGGTCTACTATAAGTTAGAGGAAGATAAAACTACATGTACCAAGAATATAAGAGACTATCAAGTGGCATATCTTTGATAAAAAAAAAAATCTAAGGATTTTTTTCGAACTTAACCTAATAGATTTTGGTTAATTTTGGAAATAAAACCGAAAGATCAAAGGAAATGTCATAGTTAATTAAGTTTTATGATTGGAATTAAAGAAAAATTATATGTATTTATATCAAAAAATTAAAGACAATTCCTATGTCAAAGTGAGAAATAATATGAAGTAAGAGTCATACATAATTCAAAGACTTTGAAGATGATGACTAAAATTATTGTTATTAATTAAGTGAATAATAAAATATTTATTTTTAGAATAAATTTCACACCCAATGCTGTTATTGCTCTATTTTATTTTTGCTCTTCAATAGTTTTAAATGCCACAGGTTAGCAGTACGGAGAAACTTGGTTGGTTCAAAGGACAAACAACAAGATGTCCACAAGGGCCCTATATCTCTCACAGGAGTTCCAAAGACATTATTAACAGAACAATCTTGATACAGAGCCACCAAAGGAATATATATATATCAAAATATCAAGGCTGTATCTCTTGCAGTTTCTGACAAAAGTTTTCCTATATAGCTGTATAAGGAAAATGACCATGTGTCTGGTGGCCATGTTTTTTTTTTTTGTTGTTTTTTTTTTTTAAAGAACTTTTCATTCCCCCTGCCAGCAATTTTAAAATATGTTGTGCATGGTAACACCAGATGCCGGGGATAAGCTCAGGTGAGCAGAAAATCCAAAAATGGAATAAAATCTTGTACTACCGTAATGGCAGTGTTAAGAACCATCCAACTTCACACCTGGAATAACTTCCTAAACATTGATCTTAATGTAGCTTTATATCTTTTCATCTGCTGCATTAAGTTGAAAATATAATTGCTTGGACAGTTCTTTCAAACAAAACTGCTGTTTACCAATTCAATTAAGTTAAAGAACAACATTGATAAATAGCACAAAAGAAGGATCTGTTGGGATTGTATAGTGGTTACATGGTAGCCTTTCATAATCTAGGCACCAGGTCCCAATTGCCATGCGGCTTTTTCCTTTCTTAATTTTTCTTTTTATAAAGAATGTTCATTTTGTTAACGAGATTTGATTTTACTTTATTTGTTTCATAACAAGTAAACAAATTTGTGTCTATAAAAGTTTAGGAACTGTTATTAAATGTTAACAAGAGAGCAATGATTGCCCGTAATTGCTCACCTGAAGACATTGGCTTTTAGTAGACAATGCAGGCAAACATTCTGGGCAAGTTTGGTAAAGATTTGACATAGTGACCTATTTTTTGACCTCACATGACCCAGTGCAAAATTCACTGAAGGTTGCATGCAGGCAAACATTCTCACCAAGTTTGCTGAAGATTGAGCAATAAATGTGGCCTCAATCGCATTCACATGTTTTTTCTAAAAATTGGCCTAGTGACCTGCTTTTTTACCCTATGTGACCCAGTTAGGAACTCATCAAAGATTTTATTCTTCATTCTGTCCAAGTTTTGTAAAGATTGGATTCAAACTGTGGCCTCTAGAGCTTTTACAAGCAAATTGTTGATGCTGCAGGACACACAAGGCTTAATGGACGAAGGGGTATTACAAAAGCTCACCTTGAGCATGTTGTGCTCAGGTTAGCTATAAATGAAGACAAACAATTGGACAGGAGCTTTAAAGTGACCATAAAGAACATTCTTTTTCCATCTTTGTTTGTTATTTTTAGCAGCCTCTTAACACTTTAGCTTCAGTAACCTCCATAACAGCAAATTATAAAAGAAAAATTCTAATATTAGTTTCTATATCTATTCTGTGCCAATTTTAGGAGACTGGTTCAAAAGGCAGTCATACAAAGCTGTTAAGTGTATCTCTACAGCCAGACAGTGGGGTATGTGTTCAGATTGTATATCTTTGTAAGCATTCTTCTATTATCAATATTTGGGATGTTTTACAGTAATTTTTCACATTCAAGTGTTTACATAGATGGTTTGTTTTCTGATTTTTTTATATATATTTTACCATTGGGAAAAAATAAGTCAAACTAAAGAACACTGGTAAGATTAATCATAAAAATATGCTAAAAATAAATGAAAAAAAAGAAGAAGATTTTTCTATAAATTATTATATTTATAGTAATTCTTTCAATTGACATGACTTAAGATTAATGTGATATTATAAGTATTAATTATTAATGTATAAATGATTATATTTATAGTTCTTCTGTCTATTGACATGATTTAAGATTAATTTGTTATTATAAGTATTAATTATTAAAGTATATTATCACTAATTTACTTTTTTCATCGTCAGCTCTGCAAAATTCTATTGCTAATGATTACTTTTTTAATTTATATTCACTTAAGAATGCATGACATATTGTGCTTTAAAAGACATTGTAACAAAAGGAATCGGGACTGACAGTAGTTTAGGAATGGTGTAAATGAAGATTGGTTTAAAGTTTAAACCGACAATTAAATTCTTTAAGACTTAATTTATCTCATTCCCTACAAAAAACTTAAATCAAACAAATTAAATTGTTTATAAGCTCCTTTATTCTCTGCAATAGTTCCACAGGTTCTAAATCTGCATTTCTTTAATACCACACTTAACTTTTGCATTTGCTGCACGTTTTAGCCCTGTTGGAAACGACATCTGGGTCCAATTAGATTCTAACCGTACAATTAATTACCAAATTGGCAAGTTTTCATGACCTTTGTTTTAATTCCTTTTGGGATTTTGTGGTAATGCAAGTGATTATATTGCAATCACCGCATTTATACAAAGTTGGCAGGAAATAGGCTAGGCAAGACATAAAGTGAGTGTTTTGCTTCATTTTCACACAAAAAAATCTTAAAATTAGGTTCATCTTTTATTTCTTAGCAACATGTATAAAGCAAAATCAGTGTTAGTTAAAAAATAGTTGCATGTTCCCATTATGAAATATACATTGGTTATTTATAACATGTTACTGGCAAAAGAAATGCCCCTTTTTCCACATCGATCGCACTATACCAGCCATATGCCCATGTCCACATGGACCCCTGGCTACCATTGGGTTTCCAGTCACATTCTCCCTCAATAGATAAACCTGGATTTAAAACTTTGAGCTGGCATCTGAGGTCATTCTTATGCATTTGATTGGCTAGATTTTAATTTTTATTTACAATTCAACCCATTATATCTTTGAGATTGTTTGTTTGTTTCTTGGGTTATCGTCCAACCAACAGTCTTCTTCCTCCACAAATAATTAGAAAGAATTTGTTGGGACTGGCCAGCATTTTTGCCGATGCTGTGCAGTGACAGTAATAAGGATGGGATGGATGGGATTAGCCGGCATTTTTGCCGATACTGCGCAGCGACATTTCTATCATTATAGCACAGGGGCACTGATGAGGTGCCCAAGGACTGAACCCAGCCGGTCCATTATACTGACACCGACAAGTCAGGCGTAATGCTGTCCCCTTAGCCCCGAGCGTTAGGAGGGAAGCCACTACTACCAACTTTAAAGTCTTTGGTTAGACCCGGCCGGGGTTCGAACCCACGACCTCCCGATCCGCAAGCCGACGCTCTACCACCTGAGCTATTGCGACCGGTCAGTAATAAGGAAGAAATTTGCCAAAAAGCAACTAAATGAATCAAGATGTGATGATAAAATAGATGTAAGAAATGTAAATTCTAATATGACACAAAAGCACAAAGCAGCTAATCTTGATCTAAACATTTTGCCATAACTTGATCAATTTGTATTTAGAAGTATAAGGGGTAATTTTTCTTCTAGACAAGAAAGATAACTGTGTAACTTACTTTGCCATAAATTTGTATCAGATTTACCTCCCTTGTAAAAGAAAAAGATTAGTTATGTCTGTAAAGGAGCAATCTGATTAAAATCATATCCTGAAAACCGCTCCACTATATCAGGCTTTGATGACAAGTCAATAAAACTTTCCCAACTTATCAGATTACAAAATCGCAAAAGTAAATGATTATCTGTTTTGCGACTCTTACTGAAAGCATTATGTATTACGCTGTCTGATTGGCCATTATAAAAATAGTTATCGAGGAAAACCATTTTTGTTTATAGACAGTATTTACGGGCCGTCATCAGATCTTACATTTTGTAAGATCTGACTTTAGTGAGATTGGTAAAGTAGTACTATTTTCCAAGAAAATTATCTTGACCTTTGACATTGTCATATATTCTTACTTGTGCAAAACAATTTGTTAATAATGATTTTTTTTATATGTGCTATTTAAATCCTTGTCTATTCTAATGGTAATACTCATCCAAATAAATTTTTAAATTTTTACAAAGGCAAAACATAATGTGTAAGAACAACAAATAATTAATGAACTATCTTTTCTTTTTTTTTAGAGTTTAGCATGTATCCTGCCTGTAAATAAAAATAATGCAACAGTTATATCAAATTATACAATCTAAATGGCATTTATAGATATCTAAATGGCATTTATTGATATCTAAATGGCGTTTATACAATGTATTCTATTTACAATCGTTCAAGACCAAGACAATGTTGATTTATTATGACCAAGTAGTTGTTTTATTCAGTTAATATTCAGACAAAACCTCCATTAACACGTCTATCATTGAGTATAAATTCATTATCTTAGTCTCTCTCCCTGATAAATTATGTTGTTTTTTTAATTCAAGATTAAACACTCTAATGAAACATGTCAAGCATCTTAACAATCAAATTGCATGATTCACTATTGCTTTAAAAAAAACTAAATCAATTCATTTAATATAATATTAATAATGAATACTGGTATGTTCACAAGAACAGTTTGAACAATGAGCTTCAATTTGATCAAAGAGACAAAAATGACAAGAATTCGACAAATTCAAATTTTACAAAACAGCCATGTGTGAAAAAATGCACTTGCACGATGTGAACACAACATGTATTTATCAAGCTATGATTTTTTAATAACTGATCAAGAGCTCTAGCTCTAGTAAGCTCTGAAAAGAAAACTTTCCAAGTTTAACCATATAGCCATATACAGAAAATAGCCATACCAATGATTACCAAAGCTCATTCTATTAATAAAATATTTAGAAATCCTATGGTCCGAATATATTTATTGTGCCTTCTAATCATACAAGGCTTTTAACGTTGTAGATTTTTATACTTTTTTTATGTATTTAGATTTTAACCAGATTATATTCAGTTCATGTTGAACTGTATTCGGCACCATATGACCTACAAAGTGTCGGTGTGCTGTAAAACAAAAAATATAAATACATACAAGAAGGCTACACCATCAACTATTAACAACAACAGCAGCAAGACTTATTGACTGACCGTTCCAAGGCGGTAACTGATGGTTTTTCTTTTTGTGTGTTATGTCTCGTCTCTGTGTTTTTTGTCACATTTACATTTACCTTGTCTGCCTTGGTCTGCAGGTAGATAAAATTTAAATATCTGTGAAAATTTTGATAGGACCTTTTCTTATTTACCTATTGATTATTTATCACACCAACATAATAATGTTTATATTGGTGATTTCTGGCTTTACCGGTGGTGGAAGATTCCAGATACATATCTGAGTAGAACCAGCAGCTTATTGAAAGTCCAGCCTGACTAGGACTTGAGCAGTTCTAAGTCAGTGATTCTAATATCTTTCGGCCACCCACACCCTCTTAACAAATGATTATTTCAGACATTTCCTACAAAGGGACACCAGACTAAAAGGATAAATCAGCAATCAGGCCCATCCTCTGTGCACGCTAGCTGTATCTAATATCTACCATAACGATCTCCCTATCTCCCCATCTTTTTCTATCTTTCTAATCCTTTTTCTATCTCCCTATCCTTTTTCATGCTGCATGTTGTTAGTCAAAGCAAAGTTACTATTATGTTTCTCTTTATCTGAACATGCAATGATGCCTAGACATGTTGCTAGAGATGCGGCAGTAAATTGTGAGGATCATGATCAGACAGCTCCTGACGGGAGGTGCCTGATCTGGGGATGGGATGGGATTAGCCGGCATCTTTGCCGATACTGCGCAGCAACATTTCTGTCATTTTAGCACAGGGGAATTTATGAGGTGCCCAGGGACTGAACCCGGCTGGTCCATTATACTGACACCGACGAGTCAGGCATAATGCTGTCCCCTTAGCCCCGAGCGTTAGGAGGGAAGCCACTACTGCCAACTTTAAAGTCTTTGGTTTGACCAGGCCGGGGTTTGAACCCACAACCTCCCGATTCGCAAGCCGACGTTCTACCACCTGAGCTATTGCAGCCGGTCATGCCTGATCTGGATCTGCACTTATTGTCAAAGTTTTATTTATCCATGCTTAGCATTGCTAAGATCTAACATCCTTAGCATGAATTAATCAGTCCGAGAAGTAAGTGCAGACTCAGATTAGCCAGACCCCACTAAAAGCTGCTGCTCAGGATCCACACAATATGCTACAAGCATCTAAAATGATATTTCTAGCAGCTAACCCTTTCCCTCATGCATATGTCATTTTACACCTTGTCAAGGCATACCCAATTATCACTTCTCTTCCAATCTGCACAACTAAGGGTTGATGTGTAGACTGGCTAAATCTAGGATCTTTAATTATGTGCTTGAAGATCACTCTTTCAAAAATACTTCAAACTGTTATTTTCAAAGAAAACATAATGAATGAAAAGGTTAACTAAGCCAAAAATGAGAATCAGTGTGGGAGGGGATGGGATGGGATTTGCCAGAATTTTTGTGATACTCTGCAGCAACATTTCTATCATTATAGCACAGGGGGACTTATGAGGTGCCCAGGGACTGAACCCGGCTGGTCCATTATACTGACACCGACGAGTCGGGCGTAATGCTGTCCCCGTAGCCCCGAGCGTTAGGAGGGAAGCCACTACTACCAACTTTAAAGTCCTTGGTTTAAACCGGCCGGGGTTTGAACTCACGACCTCTTGATCCGCAAGCCGACACTCTACCACCTGAGCTATTGCGGTTGTTTGAATCAGTGTGGGTTTTAAGATCTAACATCCTTAGTATAAATTAATCAGGTCGAGAGCAAGGTGCATACTCAGATCAGCCAATATGATTATCCTGAAAACTTCTCCGCTATCAAGATCTGATGAGTCAATAAAACATCCCAACCAATCAGATTGTCACCTACAATATCGCAAAAGTAAATGATGATCCGAAGCGTTCCAAACGTATCATTTTAATGGCTGTGCCCATTTACTAAGAGTGATGAACATGGACATCTCGCTCAAGACTTAAGTCACTGCAGAAAGGTGCGATGTATGTGTTATCCCATTTGTTTCAACATTAGTAACATCTTCAGGTCGAAAATTAAATAACAAGTATTAGCAGAACAAACTTAAACTGAGTGACTTTTCTACTGCATCATCGATAGTGGCAATTTTGCAACTCTTACCTAATGCGTTATGCATTACGCTCTCTGATTGGCTGTTATAAAAATCGTAATCAGGGAAAACCGTTCTTGTTCATAGATGGTATTTGCGGATCGTAATCATATCTTTCATTTTGTAAGATCCGACTTCAGTGAGATTGCAGATCAGCCAGATCCCACTAAAATGCGTCTGATCAGTGATCAAGATCCACCCTTTATGCTGCAGAATGTTCAGCCATATTTTTAGGGAGCTTAGCCAAACATAACAATCATTTTGGGTTTAAACTGCGGCTGCAAGATATAAGCTAATTTCTGTATTCAATGCAAGGTTTTAATCCCTCCGTCTCGCAAACTGCGGGGGAGGGAATAATTCAATTGCATGATCCTAACAGTGTTGGTGTATATAAATAAGGTGGATTCACTCATTCTATCTTCAATCAACTGGTCCGGCCTCTGTGAATTTCCAGACTTGCAGATTTCCCAGACATATTCCTTGAATGAACCTTGAATGAATAGTAGCAACCAATTTTATCGAGGGCTGGAGGCAGGAAATATTTACTGACAGGATGTGTTGTTTTTTTTCTTTTGGGGTGTATGTCCTACTGGTAATCTGAATGCAGTCTGCTGGTGACCACTGTTGCTAAGTGCATTCTCTTCCGTCATCTGGTACAGACTTTGAACATTTTACGCACTCTTAGCGATCTGAATGGGATTGCAAGACAATATATGAGCTTTTTTTTTAAATTTTTTTTTACAAAAATAAACATTAGCTCCAAACATCCCTGAATATTCAACATGTTACCCTTTGGCTCAAAATTTCTATTCAAATAAACTAACTGATTAATATTTGCAATAGAAAGTTGCGTGTATATGACAACCAAATTTATTAGCAAATAATTTGTCTATGTATACTTTAACATGATATTATTGTATAATATTTCTTAAAGTTAATGTTCTCCTTTGAAATCTAATTTATGTCTTGCATGAATAAATTCTATAAATGTAAGAAATCTCTTAAAGTTAAAGTTGTCCTTTGAAATTTGATTAATATCTTATGTGAATGAATTCTACTAAACCATCGAAACAGTCTTACACAGCAGAGATGACTGTCATTATTGTTCGCATATAGCAAAAACAATCAAATTTCAAGAGAGACTCATGGAAACGTGATTATTCCCGTTACCTCTTAGCCAGCTTAGGTAAAAGTGTAAATCCTGGGGTCCTTTTTACAAGTCTGAAATTTATTTCCTTAGATATCTGGAAATTTCTCCAGTTCCATTTTAGTCCTATAAATTCTTAGCATTTTTTTATATATTTAAGGAAATTACTTAGTTTAAGCAAGGAAAGATAACTATGATTCTTAATGAATATCGGTATTATGATCCCAGATCAACCAGGGGCTGTCTGAACAGGATCTAAACAATCCCTAACAATGTTTATAGGGTCCATCTTCCGACCAACAGAAATTCTGTTATCTGGAGACGTTTTTCACTTGAAGCCGATATAGTTCTACCTTTACTGTGTATAGCAATTCCGCAAACACCTGGCTTGATACCACACCCAGTCAAATTATCCTGACACCTGTCCAGCCAGTCGTGGAACTACCCTTATATTTGCTTGAGCGTTAGCAAGGGAGTTTTACCACTACCATTTGTTATAACCATGGTATGTTATGGCCTGGAATCAAATAGGGAATGCCATATGCTTTCTTTACAGATTACTGATCTTCACGAATTACAACACCAAACTGACCTGCCTATTGAATGAGAGCTATACTCCTAACGTTCATTTTTAAGGGATATTTGTTTCCACAGAAACATAGGAGAATTAGTAAGCTCTCATAGACTATTTTGCAATAAAATGAGTTAAAAACATTTTTTTTTAATTCTAGAGGACCATGAGGACTGATTATCCGTAATAACATTTTTCCAATTTTTTTATATCGTCTGTAAAATAGTTCCCATAAATATATAAATGTTTGACTTTGAAGCGTTGTAGACAGTGGGCATTCATGTGAATAAACATTCTGAGTTTTTTGAGTTACACTTTCTGTTAGTACAAAATAATAATTTTTAGAGGTGTAAGTTATTAAATTGCGATTTAAATACTTTCCTCACACACACACACACATACAAAATAATTAAATTGTTCTTACATTTAAGGCTTTCACTTCAAAACTCAATCCAATTCTAACTTCAAACTTACCAATATTTCACACTTCTTAAAGGTGGTATCCTATCTTTTATTAAATTTTCCTGTAACAATACCTTACCAATGCTTTGGGCAGTTTGGACATAATTTCTGCATAAACTCATAGTTAAGTTTAAGTTCTGAACACTACCAATATTGTTAGATAATACAAATCACGATAAAAACACTAAAAGTTCATTCATTCAACATCTACAAATAAGCACGATACGGATCTCTGCTAAAAATAGATATCGACGTCATAGTGGTTTATCTGGATGACGATATAAAGTAATCTCAAAAGTGAGATGTCATGTGGTTTTCTGAGTCAAAAATAGCTATCTCTGCAGAGTGGTTCAGATAGGAAATACCTGTTTGCAATGAGGAAAAGGGGATTTATGTTTCACTGTTCACACTGATCTAGAGCATCAATGAGCAGCATTTTGCAGGACCTTCTCAGATAACAATGATTTATTTTGTTATTTGAGGAAAAATATTTTGGTCGAAACTTGGATACCACCTTTAAGTATCATTTAAAACTGTAAAACTGGCATATAAAACAGAAAAAGCTCAAATGAACCTCTCCTATCCTTTTGTTTTCATTCCTTAACATTGCATTTACTTACAGAGACAAATATAATCAATTTACGAAAATGTTTTCATCCTATGAAATTCACCATTAATGTCTTCACAGAAGAAAAGCTATTTCCTATGACAAATAACATCATTTTGCTCTTTAATAATCCGTTTAAACTGACAATTTACACACTTGTATTTGTCATTTGTAAATGACACTGTCATTTATGGCTTCAGAGCAAAATTAGGACTAAATTAGCATTAGGACCCGGAATGGATCAGGAAAGATTCAGCATTACCCTGCTTGGGTGTGCTATTTTTGTTAATAAACCATTTCAATTTGTTTTTATTTGTTACATTGCACCAACACAATAATAGGCATATTGACGATGAATAGGTCGTCCCACCAACAGTATTTCAGTTATCTGGAGACGTTGTCAACTTGAAGCAGATATAGTGCTGCCTTCACTGTGTATAGCATGCCATGAACACCTGGAATGATACCACTCCCAGTCACATTATCCTGACAACGGGCCAACTAGTTGTGGAACTACCATAATATCTGCTTGAGCGTTAGCAAGGGAGCTTTACACCTACCATTTTAAGCAACTTTGGTACGGCACAGCCCAGGATCAAACCTGGGGCCTCCCGTACCTGCAGCCAATGCTTTACCGATTGTGTTACCAGGTCTGGTGGTGGATACCTTTCATTACTACAGAAAAACCACATCCAATACCTGGTTATGTGGTGCAGTAGGTGGAGTTTGCACTCTACCATAAGATCAGTCTTAGGATATATTTTTTCCTAAAATGGCCATGACCTTATTTGGAGCAGAAGACAAAAAATCAATGTTTATTCTGAATGGCAGACAGACATTATCAAAACAATCTTTAAAATCTTGAATAATCAAATTTCAAACTGAATCTTGGAAGGAACATTGTTACATACCATGTAAAAGATTAAAGCCTATTTAAAGCTGATTCTTCTACAGAAAGTTCCATATAAGCAAAGAAAAAAGGTGAAAAAAAATACACACAAATAAAATGCTGCTCCTATTGCTAAAGGTCACTCAGATTTTAAAACAACAAAAACATTTCAAAACATAATTTAAGATTACCAGAAGAAAAGACTTGCTGGCAGAATCTGGCTGGAATCAAACAACCTTGAAACTAATTGGCTGCTATTGTTGCACAGGGCATTGGCCTTAACCATTACCTTTCTACATATGTTTATAAAACTGTACAAGATGCGTACTTTTTTTCGTATATGTAAACAAATATATTGCAAGAGTTTCCAACAGCAAAAAGAGTCGATTCTGAATTAAAAAAACTTCTCGAGAGAGCTGGCTAATCTAGGTGTAAACTATTTGCCTAAGCTTGATCAATTCTTGCTAAGCAGGCCAAGAGTTAACAGAGACTGATAGTCCATCAAAGATCCACTGACAACATCCCCAATGCACAATTTGCTTGCTATTGACAAGGCATTTCTGTCCATGAAATGCTGCACTGACTCTGCAATTGACAGGTTTGTCTTTGCAAAGAAGTTTGTCTCGTTTCTGCAAGTTTATTGTTTCAGGATTCTTATGGTTATAAACAGGTTGTTTTGGATTAAGAAATAAACAACAACTGAGTTTGATGTATAAGGACAATGTAGAAGGCATTCTTGAAGTTTATGATAAAATGTGTGGTTCAAGAAACAATCAGTGGACATGAAGATATATAAGAAACAAATGATAATAGCCACATTTTGAGACAATGTAAACCATTGTATATGTTCTGCCTTCACTGTGTATAGCATGCCGTGAACACCTGGCATGTACCACACCCAGTCACATTATCCTGACACCGGACCAACCAGTTGTGGAACTACCCTTATATTTGCTTGAGCGACAGCAAGGGAGCTACCACTACCATTTTTTACAACTTTTGTATGTTGTGGCCCAAGATCGAATCCCTGGGTCTCCCCGTAGAGCCGAGGTTTTACAGATTGCGCTACCAGGTCCGGTAGGTAACAGTTGACAAAGAAGCTTTATCTCTACCCTTATAAGCTATCAGAGTAAACAATGACTTTACCACTACCCTTATAAGCTATTAGAGTAAGCAATGTCTTTATCACTACCCTTATAAGCTATAAGAATAAGCAATGACTTTATCACTACCCTTATAAGCTATTAGAGTAAGCAATGGTTTTATCACTACCCTTATAAGCTATAAGAGTAAGCAATGTCTTTATCACTACCCTTGTAACCTATTAGAGTAAGCAATGACTTTATCACTACCCTTATAAGCTATTAAAGTAAGCAATGACTTTATCACTACCCTTATAAGCTATTAGAGTAAGCAATGGTTTTATCACTACAGTCCTGGCACCGTACCAGTTGTCCAAAACATCGTATATCGTGCGTATTTCTATCGTAAACGTATCGTATGGTAACGTAACGTATCGTGTAACGTAATAGGCCTATCGTGAAGTAACGTAACGAGTCCTATCGTAAATGGTACATTGTATCGTATTGTATCGTATCGGAACGTAACGCTTATGACAAGACCGTGGTATCATAACGGAAAGTATAGTATGGTAACGTAACACAAGGAGATTTACACTGTGCCTTCTCATAATTCTTTGATACAAAGATACATATATTGTGACAATTTTCTAATGGCATTATCATGTTCATGCAAATGTTCACAGGAAATTTAAATGTCATAATAAATGCTTCACAAATACAAAAAGAAGTGATGGTTCTGAACAGAAACTAAACTATATATTACATTTCCGGTACATGCATACAATCGATGATCAAATTAATATTGCACACCTTCGAACTTATTACTTGAATGACAATATGCGTAGACTGAATATGAATGTACGTTTAGGAAAATATTCGTGAAAACTAGGATTCTGGTTATTTGCCCACGCTTTAAAAAAAAAAAAGAGCAGTAAGACGTAATTGGAATAAACATACAGCTGGAAAAATACTAGCTATAACACAATCTAGCTCTATGTCAGGTTATGGAAAAGAGGTTTGTCTCAAATACGGGATTCAAATGATACGGCTCATTTACAATGAACATTGTTAATAAATAATTGGACCGTGTGGAATCATCTCTGATATTCCGACAAGTTAGTTAATTGTAAAGCTAGCTTACCTTTGTCATCGCCGGGCACAATCAACATTGATATAGTCTCTTTGCCAATTATTTTAAACGCGTAAATTTTACACACATTTATGCGAATTTAAATAAATAAATAAAAGCAATTCAGTGCTCGACGAAAATTCAACAAAAGTACGTTCACAAGTGAAGCAAACAAATTAATATAACTATTCTTCTGCCCGTGATGGGATCAAACGTTTAAGGTGTGAATGTGTTTGTCAAAACAATGTGCTAGTATCATAAATAACAGTGAACATCTGTCATCATGCCTTCTTAATTTCCATACATTTCCCGCCCTGCCAATCACGTGCACGTGTGTTCATTCCAATTAATTGGTGACACTTTTATGACACCACTAATCTTATAGGAAGTAGGATTTTTAGCCGTTCGTTATGTTGATTGGTTTGATCCTTAACGTGTTGACCGGGGGTGTTAATTGGTCTGCTCTTAAATCGATTTCCTCTTATAACGAAATGGTCCTTTGAAAGTCTTTTTAGGATGATGAAGCCATTTACATACTCTCCTAAAATAACTTGTGCAAATCGGCATGCACCTTGACGTCAGTATGGATACTGAAAAAAATACCGTTGGGGTAACACTAGAAAATGATATAATATCTAATCATTGCAAAATCAAGCAAGTCAGCAGACATATATAGTCTTTATAGTCCTGTCAAAAAACCTAAATGCCCTTATACAAGTAGGTCGGGTACCAAGCCATGGAGAAAGAGCTATAATTAATAAAAAAAATATAATAAATAACGCACAAATTTAGATATTCGGACATGTTGGTAGGACTCTAAGTTCAATATTTACTGCCACAATATCGTTAGTTTAGAATAGTTTTTTAGTTTAAACTAGGATCAAGCTACCCTTGTAAAGAATGCAAGTTCACCAATAGGAACTGTCCTTATTATGACATAGAGAAATACTTTAACCCAGTGCTGTTTTGGTTAAGGCAGCACACAATAGCAAGAGATTAGCTACAAAGACCTATATTAGTCACGCGTGTCTTTGCTTTTTGTACCAGCAGAAAAAGGCAGATTTAATAAAAATGCAACACTTTAATACCTAGAAGATATTAGATACATTAAATACATTTAATTCTCTAATACAATATATATTATATACGATATACTAAACTAACTGAATTACCAACCCATGCTTAACTACTCACACACTTTTCCCGTACTTTTTTCACTTTAAAACATCCTCGTAACTAGTGTGTAACTTGGTGTATTATTTGTTCATAATCATCCGATTTCATGTTCAGTTTTAGTTAAAAAAAGTGCCAGCTCTAATCAGGAGTAGAAAACATTTCAATGGTGAACATTTAAGAAACAGTTTCTTAGGGGTGTAATGCCTTTAAACAAAGAGCAGTCATAATCTTCCGCCAAATTGGGGTCCAGCCAATCAGAGAATGGGTTTATTAGGAATGTTTAGATTTTAAAGAGATTTCACCCCATCACGTGTCTTGTGGGTTTTGAAACTTTAGTTATTGTTTGAATTGGATATGATATCGGTTGGACATTGTATTAATTCAGAGTTTATGTATGTGTTATCCTATATTATTAATTAAATACTTTATGAAATGTATTTATTCTAAAAGAAGATTTAGAGCGCGTATTATTAGTTCTGCTATGTCGGGGCCGGCGGGGGTGGGTGGGTGGGGGGGGGGTGTTGGGTGGATGATTTACTTTCTTCACCTAGGTAGCTGGATCCGAGTTTTCAATCATAATAACTCATGCTCTTATAGCATTTTTGTTTGTATCCTTGCTACCGTCGGTGTAGATGTGGATGTGGGTAGCGATATCTCAGCACTCAGTATTTGAGTTGAGTTTAACTAAGGGAATAATCTTATCAAATACGTCGATTACGTCTTCTAAATTTGTTTTAATGTTCATGGATTTGATCCCTACATGGAAAGGATTAAGTGGAGGTGTTAATTTGTCGGTTGTTAGTCCAATTCTGTCTCATAATAATATAATTATTATTTAATAGTTCTGTTTCTATCTTTTTAGTTTGTTAAGTTTTTTTCCCGATTGTCCCATATTCTACTATTCCTTAGCGAATTTTTATTTAAATAGTGCTTGAAAAGGGTTGAGTATGAGACAATGGTATGTTTCTGATGTTATTTATTTTCTAGCAGCTAGTCCATTTATGTAGGTTATTCGGTACATGTACCTACAAATCATGCGAGCGATTATAAGCCCCCACACAGATTGCCACTTTTATGACACAACGTTTCTATTCAAATTAGACGGGCAGTGGTCATTTATTGTAGTGCACAACACCTGCATCCTGTCTGAAGACATGTCATACATGTCTGAAGATCCCAGCACACATAATCTGGCTGTGAAATTTCACTTCAGTAAAACGCAGACACGGATGCGGGGAATAGGGGCAGAAAATTGAAATATACGTGTATAGAAGTGTGGTGTAAGAATGTTAGGAAATTACAGATTTAAATTAATTTGTCTTAACATGGTACATTTTTACACACTTGTTCAATGTTTAAGCAGGCTATCATAGTGGCGTCACTTACTTATCATTTGCCTACACATTTTACCATTTAGATGGAAATAGTTGTATTGTCTCATTTGAATGGTGTGAAAACATTACCGCCTATATGCGCTGGAAGTGGGCCGATTGGAGCAGAACGATTTGGACTAAACCGAGTTGGTACAGTATAAATAGGCTGATTGAACCTTGACTTTAACAACATGTCGCATTTGCCATGGTATTTCGTGTAACGTGACGTAAATGGAAACAGTACAGTATGTTGTATCGAAGCGTACACCGTATCGCATCGTATCGTGTAGATTTTCTATCGTAATGCATATCGTGTATGGTATCGAACCGTAACGTGTATGGTATCGTGTAAAAACCGCACATGGTATCGTACATCGAACGCAATCGTACCGTACGTACATCGTATCGTGTGACAACAGTTACGGTTCCAGAACTGTACCCTTATAAGCTATTAGAGTAAGCAATGTCTTTATCACTACCCTTGTAAGCTATTAGAGTAAGCAATGACTTTATCACTACCCTTATAAGCTATTAGAGTAAGCAAAGCCTTTATCACTACCCTTATAAGCTATTAGAGTAAGCAATGACTTTATCACTACCCTTATAAGCTCTTAGAGTAAGCAATGACTTTATCACTACCCATATAAGCTATTAGAGTAAGCAAAGCCTTTATCACTACCCTTATAAGCTATTAGAGTAAGCAATGACTATCACTACCCTTATAAGCTATTAGAGTAAGCAATGACTTTATCACTACCCTTATAAGCTATTAGAGTAAACAATGGTTTTATCACTATCCGTGTAAGCTATTAGAGTAAGCACTGACTTTATCACTACCCTTACCTTATAAGCTATTAAAGTAAACAATGTCTTTATCACTACCCTTATAAGCTATTAGAGTAAGCAATGTCTTTATCACTACCCTTATAAGCTATTAGAGTAAGCAAAGCCTTTATCACTACCCTTATAAGCTTTTAGAGTAAGCAATGTCTTTATCACTACCCTTATAAGCTATTAGAGTAAGCAATGTCTTTATCACTACCCTTATATGCTATTAAAGTAAGCAATGTCTTTATCACTACCCTTATAAGCTATTAGAGTAAGCAATGGTTTTATCACTACCCTTATAACCTATTAGTGTAAGCAATGACTTTATCACTACTCTTATAAGCTATTACAGTAAGCAATGATTTTATCACTACCTTTATAAGCTATTAGAGTAAGCAATGTCTTTATCACTTCCCTTATAAGCTTTTAGTGTAAGCAATGACTTTATCACTTCCCTTATAAGCTATTAGAGTAAGCAATGACTTTATCACTACCCATATAAGCTATTAGAGTAAGCAATGACTTTATCACTTCCCTTATAAGCTATTAGAGTAAGCAATGACTTTATCACTACCCTTATAAGCTATTAGAGTAAACAATGACTTTATCACTACCCTTATAAGCTATTAGAGTAAGGAATGGTTTTATCACTACCTTTATAAGCTATTAGAGTAAGCAATGTCTTTATCACTACCCTTATAAGCTATTAGAGAAAGCAATGACTATCACTACCCTTATAAGCTATTACAGTAAGCAATGATTTTATCACTACCTTTATAAGCTATTAGAGTAAGCAATGTCTTTATCACTTCCCTTATAAGCTATTAGAGTAGGCAATGACTTTATCACTACCCATATAAGCTATTACAGTAAGCAATGATTTTATCACTACCTTTATAAACTATTAGAGTAAGCAATGTCTTCATCACTACAATTATAAGCTATTAGAATAAGCAATGACTTTATCACTACCTTTATAAGCTATTAGAGTAAGCAATGGTTTTATCACTACCCGTATAAGCTATTAGAGTAAGCAATGACTTTACCACTACCCTTATAAGCTTTTAGAGTAAGAAATGACTTTATCACTACCCATATAAGCTATTAGAGTAAGCAATGACTTTATCACTACCCTTATAAGCTATTAGAGTAAGCAATGACTTTATCACTACCCATATAAGCTATTAGAGTAAGCAATGACTTTATCACTACCCATATAAGCTATTAGAGTAAGCAATGTCTTTATCACTTCCCATATAAGCTATTAGAGTAAGCAATGTCTTTATCACTTCCCTTAGAAGCTATTAGAGTAAGCACTGTCTTTATCACTACCCTTATAAGATATTAGAGTAAGCAATGTCTTTATCACTACCCTTACAAACTATTAAAGTAAGCAATGACTTTATCACTACCCTTATAAGCTATTAGAGTAAACAATGACTTTATCATTACCCTTATAAACTATTAGAGTAAGCAATGTCTTTATCACTTCCCTTAGAAGCTATTAGAGTAAGCAATGTCTTTATCACTACCCTTATAAGCTATTAGAGTAAGCAATGTCTTCCTCACTACCCTTATAAGCTATTAGAGTAAGCAATGTCTTTATCACTACCCATATAAGCTATTAGAGTAAGCAATGACTTTATCACTACCCTTATAAGCTATAAGAGTAAGCAATGACTTTATCACTACCCTTATAAGCTATTAAAGTAAGCAACGACTTTATCCTCAAACTTTTCTTTACCACTCTTTACTTGGAAGTGTCTCATCTGTCTCAACCATTCTGCTTGTTTCTTATGTTAGATCTAGAACTCCATACACCTCACCTACTTTCCATCCCTATATTTATTATATCTTCCCCCATAAATACTTTATCCATTTAGGGCGACATCCCATAAAACAAGTAGTTAAGAGGATGCTTAGAATAGCATCCATTTCTTTAAGAAAGTACCGGTAATTGATAAACACTGGAAATTACATTTATTTTCCGTCTGTAATAAACTCTGATATAGTTTACTGTGGCACGTTTAAATAAATATAGCCTGCCTATTTATTAATCAATTCATTTTCTCAAAGTATTTGAGCTATTCTTGCTGATTTGAAATAAGATAAGAAACTTTTATCAAACTCCAGTGAATGAAGGGATATAATGTTATAGATTCAAACCATTTCAAAACAAGAAGTAAATAGCACAGAATAATGCTAAATGCAAAAACAAAAGCAATTAATCCCTTATATAGCCTGACTTTAATCAATATAGGCCAGTATTCACCAACTATTCTGAGGTAAGAATTGCTTATTCATGGATTTCAATACATATTTTCATTATGTATTCTGCTATATGTCTGTATTTGAGCAGGACACTTTAACTTTGCAACTTTGAGCTTAAAGTTACATTGAAACTTCATAAGTAAGCTTATTTTTGTTGGCAGGAAAATTGTGTCTTGGGCTTAAGTCATGACTTAAGATTTAAGAATGGTTGATGAATGCGGGCCATGAAATGATAATTACCAATCACAATCCACAAATCACAATACAGGTTCAAACTGTTGACCTTCAATTGTGACCCTGACCTGTTATAGTTGTCATACTGTTTTTGCACACCATCTCAAAGGGTTTATTGTTTAGGATATGCAACTGACAGTAAAGTGTTACTGACAGAGGGAAGGAAGGACAAACCAATGCTGTTCTATAAAACCCTGCATTATGGTGTTGGGGGATGGGAAAGGTGGGTAGGAAAAGAGGGGAGAGGGTAAAAGGTTTGTACATCAGATTTGATTTGATTTGATTTTGCAATACACTGCAGCGACCATTTATGATCATTATAGCAATGTCTAGCTTATGGTAGTGGAAGACCCCAGACACATGTCTGGGTAGAACCACCGGCGCACCGAAAGTCAGCAGGAAGACCTTCTCACATTATGTCCTTCGCCAGGAATGGGACTCGAACCCATGCGGTGAGATGCTAAGCAGTCAGAGGAGCTACAAATCGGCGACTCTACCATTACGCCACAGGCACCCCACTTGTCCATCAGAATCAACAACTACATATAACATATAAAAATAGATTTAAAATAAAAAACAAACAAAAAACCACTTTGTCTGATACATTCTTGGAAGAAGATAAATGTTTATATGCAAGTCCAAGAAGTTCATGTGGAGTAGATGAGCCTTGTGACATTCTCGTCTGGATCAGTTTGATAGAAGGCAAAAATATGACTTATTTGATCGGCCCCAGACTAAGAGGTCAGAGCTTATAAACAAGGTTTTCTGGCAAAGTCAGAAAAAATCCTATCTGAAAGCAAAACAAAAAGTTAAGTTTTTAGTTTCTTAGGAGGATTAGGCTGGTAGAAAATAATACTTCATAAAAGGAATTTTTCCTCCAATTATAATTTTAATATTATAAAAATGTTTTGGATTATGATAATTATTATTATATGATGAGATAAAAAAAAATAAAATATTTTTTAAAAAGAGATTGAAGATGCTTCTGAGGATTAAACCCCCCCATACAATAATGCCATAGACACATGCAGTGAGAGACTCAGAAAAATGCAGTAAGGGACTGAGGGATTCATGACCCACGTGATGAGTGACATATGGGCTCGGACCCATGTAGTGAGGGACTATCGGACCCATGCAGTAAGAGACTGAGGGACTTGGACCCTTGCAGGGAGGGACTGAGGAGGCTGTGACATTAAATGCTCAGCTATAGACACACCAGCACCCCATCTGGCCTTACAAGCTATATAATCTATCAGCATGGTAGTTAACTACCTGGTAATGTTTCTAGTCCATGTTATCTTTCCTGAATGTTTCTAGTCCATCTTTGAACACGATTGTTTTCAAGGAGTATAAATACTGATGCAGATCAATAAACTGAGTGCTATGTTGCTACAATCTACTCTGTAGCACCAAATTAAATACTGTACAAAGAATTCCTATTATTTACAAAATGTCTGTTAACGAGACAAGGTGAGAGATGTTTCCAATCTCTTCAAAAATCTGCATCAGCAACACAAACAGTGCCTTTTCCTTTATTTCTTAACCCTTTTCAGGCTGCATTTATGTACAAAAGTATCTACAAGCCTATACAACAAGATGTATAAAGATTTGACAGGAAATGGTCTGAATCCCAATCAGACAGCTTCCAGCAGGTACAGGCTGAGCTGGATCTACACTGTCTTCATAAACCTGTACAATTTGAGCTAAGCAAGCTAAGAGTCAATTCAAATATTGCTTTGATATATTGCTTTCATAGCAGTCTGGAAATACATGGAGATAAAAGATTTATAATAAGTGCATAATGAAGAACTATGCATGATTATTAATGCTTCAAGTTATTTTGGATTCTTAAATTTATTAACAATGCTGTTCCTGATTTGAAAGGGTATATAGGAGCAGCGTTCATTCTAGGACGCGCCTTTGCGCCATTGGCGCTTAAAAAAATTTTGGGGCGCAAAAAAAATAAAGAAATGTGCCGATCGGGCGCACATACATTTAGAGCCGTAATTTCGTAACACGGAACATTATTCTTTACTCGATTAAACCAGTATGATGAAGTGTGGCCTCAAAGCACAACCATTTACATTACGACTTTGCTGATTGGACGCGGCACTGTGACGTAGGCGTAGCAGACTAATCAAATGACTCGTTGCAAAAATAAGAGCGCTTACATCATTTCAGTTTAACAAAGGCGGAAAATCGAAAACGAAAGTCAACACTTTTGCATTTTTTGGCAAAACAAACAAAAACTGACGATGAAAATAACAACAAATGTACAGAAAATATTCCAAGTAAGAATTCCAATGGTCCCCCCAAAGAATCTACCGATACTGACGCTGGCACTTCTGATAATAGAACAAGAACGTTTCAGTCTGTGTGGTTACAAAAGTTTACTTGGCTTCGGTACGATAGCGCAAAATCACAAATGTTCTGTGAAACATGTAAAAATCACAACAAACAAAATACGCTAACCGAAGGGTCGTCAAACTTTCGAACTAGTACTCTAACAAGACACGCTGAAAGTAAAGACCATGTAGGGGCACTTATGGCAGTTAGCTTAGCTTTAAATTCAGTATTTGTATTAAGTTATATGGTGGGCCCCTGTTTTTTGAAAATGTCCCCTACTTTTTACCAAAGGCGGGCCCTGTGTCCCCATAAATTTCATTTCTAGAATGAACCCTGTAGGAGGCTAGAGAAGGAAGGCAAACAAAAAAAGTAATGTGTGAGAATATTTTTATGAATTATTGTTTTATTTTGAAGAAATGTTTTTCACTGTGTATTTATGACCATAATATGGGTTAACAAAATACAGATGGTTGGAATAAGTGGATAGTCTTCCCTGTATAATACGTAAATACATGTAGGTCCTTTCATTCAGATTTCTCAGTTTCTATCCTTGTTTTGTTTGGAGTACATGCTGACTTTTATACTGTTTTTGTGATATCTAGGTAAACAATCTTCAACAGACACCTTCATTTTCACGTTTAAATAACAAGTATTTCAATGGATTTAAAGCTGAAATTCATACAAAAAGTAAGAAAAGTAAGAAATCTCACTGTTTTTTATTGCACAAAAAAAAGATGAGGCATTAAAGTCAGAATTTCAACTAAAAGGACATTTCTTCTATTTGGACTACCTCTGATATTACGGATATTATCTAACAAGGGAGACAATTTCCATTTCACCGATGAACCCCATTTTGGTTTTGTTCCTAACATTCACTGCAGCGACACAATAACGGTAATTTTAAGGGAAATGTTTGTTTGTTGGGTTTATAGTCCCACCAACGGTATTTCAGTAATCTGGAGACAGTGTCCACTTGAAGCAGATATAGTGCTGCCTTCACTGTGTATGCCGTGAACACATGGCATGATACCACACCCAGTTACATTATCCTGACACCAGGCCAACCAGTTGTGGAATTACCCTTATATGTGCTGCTTCAGCGTTAGCAAGGGAGCTATAGTACTATAATTTTTAACGGTTTTGGTATGTTGCGGCCCGGGATTGAATCTGGGCCTTCTGTACCTGGAGCTGATGCTCTACCAATTGAGCCACCAGGTTTGGTTTAAAGGAAATGTATCTATTATTTGTGAAGGAAAACACCATACTAATGCCTAGGCTAAAGGACTACAGCATGTCAGCTTGACATCCATCCCCAAAGTTTGTCGGCCTGACAGGAATTTGAACCAAAGAAGTGATAGGATGAGGAACCATGAGCACACATTTCAATTGTATTTAAACAAAGAAACAGTTTGAACCAATGGAGAGATAGGATGAGGAGCCATGAGCACACATTTCAATTGTATTTAATCAAAGAAACAGTTTGAACCAATGAAGAGATAGGATATGGAGCCCTGAACACACATTTCAATAATATTTAAACAAAGAAACAGACACAAAGATTGTTGCAATTTAATGTTGTAGGGATAAAACAGGCTTGCTAAATGATAAAAATAAGCAAGAGAGATAAATGAATGGACAGACAAACTGAGAGACTAACAGATGCATATCTAGACAGACATCAGTAAATGCACACTGAGCCAGAGTGATGAGTGGACAGACAGACAGACTGAAAGACAAACACATGCATATATAGACAAACAATGATAAATAACCAAACAAAACAGGGCAACCAGCATTGTATCATATTCTAAAATAATTTAACATCCCTCTGTCCAATGAAATGGGTTTTTTATGCTCATTAATATTAGATATAAACCTGGCAATTCATTAGTTGTTGTTTTTTACCTCACAAATACACAATAAAATGATCATCCTATAAAATATCCTGACAGAGCATCATTTCCTGTAAATCAGTAACCTATCTGAGGGAACAATCAGATACTCAATCACCAGTGGGAAGGTACACAATTGAGGGATGGACAAGCACAGGATTCCGGGGGATCATATTAGTCAAATCACAATACAATTTTGTGTAACATTAGTGATCTTTGCTCTAGACATCATGTTCCTATTAAGTGTAAATGATTGTTAATACTGGAATAGGGGTGCGGAACTCCCATCCCAATACGAGGAATTTCATTGTTGAACAAGTTTAATGTTTGTCCAAGTTAATTGACAAGTTAATATTTATTGTATCATGCTTTTCAAATCAAGAAATTTTTGTTAAAAGTTTATTTCTAACAAATAAAACATTGTGGGGATAAAGATTAGGAATGTCCGGCTGATGTGTTCATTAAAAATCATGTAAAATGTGGCTAAATGCATAATTCAAGAGAAATCAACATATATCCAAGGTGTTTACTATGTATATGCTATGCATAGTGTATGGGTGCATGTCCTAATGAAATTTCAATAATGAAAATTAATGAATATCCTGACAAGTGAAATTTCGTGACGGGCAGGAGATTTTTAAAGTCCACTTGCCCTTGTGCAAGGCAGAAAAAATATGGATTTCCACACTCTTGCTGGAAGACCTACACAACAGGAAACAAGAGCTATCAATACAGCTGAAGAATTCTCACATATAGTGCTTGAACAATCAAGTTTAGAGAAGGTCTGGAAAAACAATGCAAGTTTCATTCATATCTGACAAAATTTGTCAAGTTAATTTAACATAGGGCCATTATTCAATTAAAATAAAGCTGGTCATGCTGTACCAAGTACAAATAGTGGTTCTTGTAAGTCAAGTGAAATTAAATAGAAATCTTACTTATTTCAGTTATCTGGAGACCGTGTCCACTTGAAGCAGATATAGTGCTGCCTTCACTGTGTATAGCATGCCTTTAATACTTGGCATGATACCACACCAAGTCACATTATCCTGACGCCGTGCCAACAAGTCATGGAACTACCCTTATATTTGCTTGAGCATTAGCAAGGGAGCTATAGCACCACCATTTTTAACAACTTTGGTATATTGCGGCCCAAGTTTGAACCTCGCGTACCTGGAGCTCAAAATTTGTGAATCTGTCCAACAGTAGCTTAGAAATGGTGCAAATCTTGTCTACAGACAGACCAATTATAATTCTAGCAAATAGTGTATTTCTAGCTACAAAGAAAGAGGTACCTGTAAATCAAGATATAAATGAACCCACCGCCCAAACACACACATGCACTAACAAACATAACAATAGCAAGAAAACAATGACCAAAAGAAGCCATCTTATCGGTTTCAAAATAATATTATGAAAACTTACAACAACTGTCTTGGTACACTGAGTTTTTTTATGTCTAAAGTATGAAAATAGCAATAAAAGCAGCGGCTTCCCAATAAAAATAGCAATAAAAGCTGCGGCTTCCCAATACAACAAGATCTAAAGGCTTTGAAAATTACAAACATAAACAAAAAAATTTAAACTGATACTACACTCACCATCATGCGATTAGCCCCAATAACCAACAAACATTCCCCATAAATAAAACTGGACTCTGGTATTGCGACATTATTTGTCCTAAATTCACAGATATTATGGCATAAACATTGTATTATATTTGTCTATATGGGCTAGTGTCATAAATTATGCAACTTTTATAAATATTAAATTTACTTCTGTCTAGACAAATAATTGATGGGCAATCATATGCTTTAACGCAAATAATTGTTTGCAGAGAACTGACTGATTTCATAAACTGGTGTGTGGTCAGTCTAACTTTCTAGTAAAATTTAGGAAATATAAGGCCTAAAACTGAAAAAAGTCATTTTTGTACCAAGTCATTTTCTTGTCATCTAAAACAATGACATATCCTATTCAAACTAACTAGCAACACAGATCACATAGAATTGAAAAGTCACATAACATTTTGATTTAATCTTTCTGGGATGGGATTTGCCGGCATTTTTGCCGATACTGTGCTGCAACATTTCTATCATTATAACACAGGCGCATTTATGAGGTGCCCAAGGACTGAACCCGGCCAGTCCATGATACTGACATCGACGACTCAGGTATAATGCTGTCCCCTTAGCCCCGAGCGTTAGGAAGCCACTACTACCAACTTTCAAGTCTTTGGTTTGATCCGGCCGGGTTTGAACCCATGACCTCTCGATCCGCGAGCCGACTTTCTACGACCTGAGCTATTGTGGCCGGTTTAATCTTTCTGATGCAATTTGCTCTGTGCAGCCTGTGTCATTACAATGACTGCTTCAGCCCATCACTACCTTGGTCTCGCCAGTCAATGGGCGGCACCTGGCACCGCATTATGCCCTGACCTAGTTGGCCCAATTGCCAATTGCGCGATGTCTGGACGACTGAAGTTGGTGGTAATTTAAAACATATATCTGTATTTTTTCACTTCCAACAGTTAATCACATGACCTGTCAAAATTCTGCAGGACCTGTTTGTTCAGCAAGTAACTGTCAACCACCTTGACATTCCTGGGAATGTCAACTATAGCTAACAATAACTTTTAATATAGCTTTTTGCATGTTATTATATCTGGATGTGTCATTTATGAGCAAGATAATAAATTAGTGCCTTAATCACCAACTTTCAAACCATTATTATTTAATCTTTTTAGTAAAATGATACATTAATTACAAATCTGACAATAACATTGCAAAATCCAAAGAGCTTCAAAGGGCTTTTAAACCAGAAATATTTTATCTTTGTGTAAAATAATACATTAATTACAAATTTGTCAATAAATAACTTCTAAAAACAACAGTGTATTAATATAACAGTTTAAATATGAAAACTCACAACCAATTACTTGTTTCATCCCTTTTCAACTAATTGTGTATTGTATTTTGTATTTGTATTTTGGGTTTTACAGCACACCGACACTTGATAGGTCATACAGCTGATTTATAATCATGTTTATTTCAGATAACAGATAAATAACAGAATATTGTCATAGGAAATAAGTAAAGAGGTGAAAATGTTCCTGATTATAAGTGGTCAATTTCTAAAAGATATAAATAATAATTACAAAAGGAAGCAACATTTTATTTATGTTTTATTGAAGATAATCTTCAAGCTTACCAAAGAATAAAAGATACAAGCACAGTTTTCTTTACAACAATGATGGTGATAATGGCAAACAACTACCCAACATATAAATTCTCACTCTGATGGGGACTCAAAACTCAGGTGGCCAATGTCTGGATGGATCAGAGAGGTAAACATATTCTATGAAAGATGTCACTTGATATGTTTATGTTTATTGGGTTTATCGTCCCACCAACAGTATGTCAATTATCTGGAGACGGTGTCCACTTAAAGCAGATTGAACACCTGGCATGATACCACACCCAGTCACATTATCCTGATACCGGGCCATCCGGTCGTGGAACTACCCTTATATTTGCCTGAGCATTAGCAAGGGACCTATACCACTACTATTTCAAATGACTTTGGTATGTCGTGGCCAGGGATTGAACCAGGGGCCTCCAGTACCCGGAGCAGACACTCTACCAGTGTCACTTTAAAAAGAGTCTGTTTGGGATTATACTTTCAGTCTCTAACATTACATTACATTGACAAAACTATGGCCATTATAATGGCTTCCAGCTTTATTTGATGGAGGTAGACCTTTAGAGAAATGTCTGGGTAGAACCACTAGCACACAGCAGATCAACTGAAAGACCCTCCTACATGTCCTTCACCTCAATGGGACTCAAACTCGTGTGGTAAGAGGTTAAGCAGTCAGAGACGTCACAAGGAGGCAACTCTACTATTACACCATGGACGCCCCATCTTCGTATGTCAGCTAGGTGAGGAGCTGACCAGGTGCGAGGTATGCTCCCACAAAATTTGTCAACCTGACTAGAACTCGAACCTACAGTGAGGGGCTGAGCAGTTGAAGACTAACAAGTTGGCGACTCAACTCAATCAGCCCAGGGTGTGCCCAGACTGTGATTTTGTTCTGTTTATTTATACCGTTATATTAATTGCATCAATACAACCAAACTGTTGCAATTTGTCTCCCTAAACTAATTAATTTAATCAATGCCATAGGTACATCTGATATCCAATTATATGTAAATAATCATACCCTATAAAACCTTTGTCTGCTTATTTGCATAATATTTTATGTCAGGGTAAAACTACGAGTGCCTCATTTTTTTTAGAGATTGCATGACCCAACTGTGGTAATTAATTGTCAAGTCTAGTCATTATTGTTTGCATTTTTATTATTTTTTTCCAATCATTTTGACTAATTTCGCTCATTATAGAGAAATCATGTTTTTTTTCAAATCTATAAATAAGACCAATTGAAATTTCTGCTAACAATGGACATTGACGTCACAGCGAATGGCGTGGATGAGCTAAGACGTAAGTGGTCACACGTTTTTCTTAGTTTAAAAGTAGCTAACTTCAGCGTGGCTCATATAGGAAAAACATGTCTGAAATGACGATTGCGACGTCATGGTTCCCCTGTCAGGCAGGTGTCTGACATCAATAAACAACATTTTGTGAGATCTGTTCTGGTATTGTTTATTATGACATGACCTTTAAAGGAATGACCAGATAAGTAATGCAGACCAGTTGAATGCAAACACAAATGAAAAGAAAAGTAAAAAGATTAATGAAAAAGATGGAGTTAAAAAATAGAAAGGAGAAGAAAAATGCAAATAAACGCAGAAAATAACTTTAAAGTGATGGAAAAAAACACCTAAAAAACACTTAAAAGAATGCCTCTTCTGTGAGACACATGTAAAAAAAAAAGTTTTCACCTTAGTGAAATGATTTTTTTTTTATTCTTAAAGAAAAAATAAGGCATTTTGAGAATTTCCAAGTGAGCATTTCTCAGCTTGTTTGAAAAAACTCCGGATTTAAATCAACCTCCAGGCTACCTTTGCTAATGTAACAAGTCTGACGTCAGATCAAATAACTTGACATTTTATACTTTTCTGGGATAGGCGTGTACAACATAATGCCTCAAAAACCCACAGACAGAATAAAGCCAGGATGTGTCACCATTAATTAGATTACCTATCTAATTATGCCAATCCCCGATTGTTAAATCTCCAGACACTCAAAGATGTACCTAGAGGAACCTTTCATGATCATTGCAACATTAAAGAGGTATTCAACAGTTTGTCTTCATCAAATAAATGTTAACCTGGATTGGAGGAATTGGGGTATAATTTTTGCGAACAGTAAAACCTAAGTCTAACAAAAGACGATTTTGAACATTGTCCAAATTGTTAGACAGTAGAAAAAATAAATCACTCTACACGCCCATTCTTTCTAAAACTATAAATAAGCCCGATTGTGATTTCTGCTAAAAATAGACATTGACGTCAGAGAGGATTACCCGAATGATTATGTAAAGTTACAGGTCACATGTTTTTTTTTTATTTTAAAAATAGCTAACTGTGCAGTGTGGTTTAGACAGGAAATACCTATTTGTAATGACGAGTGATGTGTTATGCTTCACTTTTCACATAGATATTGGACATAAATATTCAGCATTTTGCGAGGCAACAATAATTTACTTGGTTCTTTGAGAGAAGAAAATCTGGTTCAAACTGTCGGATACCACCTCTAAGAGGCTAGTTTGATACAGCTGCTACCAAATTTTAATAAAATGGTGAAAAACTAATGGATTAATTTGGTGTATCTACATGCTACAGATGCCAAAAACTAGATCAGTCATATCTAGAAACAACTCCTTGTTTTTAATATGACCACAAGATTTTGAGAAAAAAAATATTGAAAGTAAAACTTACTTTTATTCATGGTAGGAAACTATTCAAAACTATGGACATTTCAAAGTTTCAAAGAAATGGTACCCTAACTGTTTTGTGATTTTAACACTGGTGACATAGGCAGAGTGCAAAATTGTCAATGATAAACCTTTTATAACTGCAATTTGGCCTACTCAGACCGGAAGTAGCATTGTCAATGATAAATCTTTCATAGCCATCATGGTGCCTACTCAGGCTGGAGTGTAGCATTGTCAATGATAAATCTTTCATAGCCGTGATGGTGCCTACTCAGGCTGGAGTGTAGCATTGTCAATGATAAACCTTTCATAGCCATGATGGTGCCTACTCAGGCTGGAGTGTAGCATTGTCAATGATAAACCTTTCATAGCCGTGATGGTGCCTACTCAGGCTGGAGTGTAGCATTGTCAATGATAAACCTTTCATAGCCATGATGGTGCCTACTCAGGCTGGAGTGTAGCATTGTCAATGATAAACCTTTCATAGCCATCATGGTGCCTACTCAGGCTGGAGTGCAGCATTGTCAATGATAAATCTTTCATAGCCATCATGGTGCCTACTCAGGCTGGAGTGTAGCATTGTCAATGATAAATCTTTCATAGCCATGATAGTGCCAACTCAGGCAGGAGTGTAGTATTGTCAATGATAAACCTTTCATAGCTGTGATGGTGCCTACTCAGGCTGGAGTGTAGCATTGTCAATGATAAACCTTTCATAGCCGTGATGGTGCCTACTCAGGCAGCAGGAGTGTAGCATTGTCAATGATAAACCTTTCATAGCCATGATGGTGCCAACTCAGGCTGGAGTGTAGCATTGTCAATGATAAACCTTTCATAGCTGTGATGGTGCCTACTCAGGCAGCAGGAGTGTAGCATTGTCAATGATAAACCTTTCATAGCTGTGATGGTGCCTACTCAGGCAGCAGGAGTGTAGCATTGTCAATGATAAACCTTTCATAGCCATGATGGTGCCAACTCAGGCTGGAGTGTAGCATTGTCAATGATAAACCTTTCATAGCCGTGATGGTGCCAACTCAGGCTGGAGTGTAGCATTGTCAATGATAAACCTTTCATAGCCGTGATGGTGCCTACTCAGGCAGCAGGAGTGTAGCATTGTCAATGATAAACCTTTCATAGCTGTGATGGTGCCTACTCAGGCTGGAGTGCAGCATTGTCAATGATAAACCTTTCATAGCTGTGATGGTGCCTACTCAGGCTGGAGTGTAGCATTGTCAATGATAAACCTTTCATAGCCATGATGGTGCCTACTCAGGCAGCAGGAGTGTAGCAATGTAAATGATAAACCTTTCATAGCCATGATGGTGCCTACTCAGGCAGCAGGAGTGTAGCAATGTAAATGATAAACCTTTCATAGCCATGATGGTGCCTACTCAGGCAGCAGGAGTGTAGCAATGTAAATGATAAACCTTTCATAGCCGTGATGGTGCCTACTCAAGCAGGAGTGTAGCAATGTAAATGATAAACCTTTCATAGCCGTGATAGTGCCTACTCAGGCAGCAGGAGTGTAGCAATGTAAATGATAAACCTTTCATAGCCTTGATGGTGCCTACTCAGGCAGCAGGAGTGTAGCAATGTAAATGATAAACCTTTCATAGCCATGATAGTGCCTACTCAGGCAGCAGGAGTGTAGCAATGTAAATGATAAACCTTTCATAGCCGTGATAGTGCCTACTCAGGCAGCAGGAGTGTAGCAATGTAAATGATAAACCTTTCATAGCCTTGATAGTGCCTTCTCAGGCAGCAGGAGTGTAGCAATGTAAATGATAAACCTTTCATAGCCTTGATAGTGCCTTCTCAGGCAGCAGGAGTGTAGCAATGTAAATGATAAACCTTTCATAGCCTTGATAGTGCCTTCTCAGGCAGCAGGAGTGTAGCAATGTAAATGATAAACCTTTCATAGCCTTGATAGTGCCTTCTCAGGCAGCAGGAGTGTAGCAATGTAAATGATAAACCTTTCATAGCCTTGATAGTGCCTTCTCAGGCAGCAGGAGTGTAGCAATGTAAATGATAAACCTTTCATAGCCTTGATAGTGCCTACTCAGGCAGCAGGAGTGTAGCAATGTAAATGATAAACCTTTCATAGCCTTGATAGTGCCTTCTCAGGCAGCAGGAGTGTAGCAATGTAAATGATAAACCTTTCATAGCCGTGATAGTGCCTACTCAGGCAGCAGGAGTGTAGCAATGTAAAAGATAAACCTTTCATAGCCATGATAGTGCCTACTCAGGCAGGAGTGTAGCATTGTAAATGATAAACCTTTCATAGCCGTGATAGTGCCTACTCAGGCAGCAGGAGTGTAGCAATGTAAATGATAAACCTTTCATAGCCGTGATGGTGCCTACTCAGGCAGCAGGAGTGTAGCAATGTAAATGATAAACCTTTCATAGCCGTGATAGTGCCTACTCAGGCAGCAGGAGTGTAGCAATGTAAATGATAAACCTTTCATAGCCATGATGGTGCCTACTCAGGCAGCAGGAGTGTAGCAATGTAAATGATAAACCTTTCATAGCCAATGGTGCCTACTCAGGCAGCAGGAGTGTAGCAATGTAAATGATAAACCTTTCATAGCCGTGATAGTGCCTACTCAGGCAGCAGGAGTGTAGCAATGTAAATGATAAACCTTTCATAGCCATGATGGTGCCTACTCAGGCAGCAGGAGTGTAGCAATGTAAATGATAAACCTTTCATAGCCGTGATGGTGCCTACTCAGGCAGCAGGAGTGTAGCAATGTAAATGATAAACCTTTCATAGCCGTGATAGTGCCTACTCAGGCAGCAGGAGTGTAGCAATGTAAATGATAAACCTTTCATAGCCATGATGGTGCCTACTCAGGCAGCAGGAGTGTAGCAATGTAAATGATAAACCTTTCATAGCCAATGGTGCCTACTCAAGCAGGAGTGTAGCAATGTAAATGATAAACCTTTCATAGCCGTGATAGTGCCTACTCAGGCAGCAGGAGTGTAGCATTGTAAATGATAAACCTTTCATAGCCATAATAGTGACTACTAAGGCCGGCCTGTAGCATTGTCAATGATAAACCTTTCATAGCCATGATAGTGACTACTAAGGCCAGACTGTAGCATTGTAAATGATAAACCTTTCATAGCCGTGATGGTGACTACTCAGGCTGAAGTGCAGCATTGTAAATGATAAACCTTTCATAGTCATAATAGTGACTACTAAGGCCGGCCTGTAGCATTGTAAATGATAAACCTTTCATAGCCATGATAGTGACTACTCAGGCTGAAGTGCAGCATTGTCAATGATAAATTTTTTATAGCCGTGATAGTGCCTACTCAAGCAGGAGTGCAGCATTATCAATGATAAACCTTTTATAGCCATGATAGTGCCTACTCAGGCAGGAGTGTAACATTGTCAATGATAAACCTTTCATAGCCATGATGGTGCCTACTCAGGCTGGAGTGCAGCATTGTCAATGATAAACCTTTCATAGCCATGATGGTGCCTACTCAGGCTGGAGTGTAGCATTGTCAATGATAAACCTTTCATAGCCGTGATGGTGCCTACTCAGGCTGGAGTGCAGCATTGTCAATGATAAACCTTTCATAGCTGTGATGGTGCCTACTCAGGCAGGAGTGTAACATTGTCAATGATAAATCTTTTAGAGCCATGATAGTGCCTACTCAGGCAGGAGTGTAACATTGTCAATGATAAACCTTGTATAGCTTTGATGGTGTTATATTGCACACCTGCTTTATTTTCTTAAACCATTGGTGAATCTTGACGAAAAAACTTTATTATTTTATCACCTTAAATATTTCAGGAAAAAACCTAGTTTATTTTCAGTGATAGACACAGATTTCCCCCCCGCAATAAACGGCTTCTTAAGTAACCCACAATAAACTGCTACTTAAGTAACCCACAATAAACTGCTACTTAAGTAATTAAGGTGCCATATCTTTATGAACAAGTACATGCCAGGCTATTAATAATCAGAATGAAATAATTTTCAAATAAAAAGGTTACCTGTGTGAAACCATTTCTGACAGCTAAAACTGGTCTAGACAGTCAGAATTAACTTACCTGAAAATAGAAAAATGATTTTTTTTTGTCAAAGTAGCATAACAACACAACAACCATGCACAATTATTGGCATATTGGTCTAACAAGATGTAATCACATAGGCAAGATCCCATCACGATTTTACATAAAATCAGATGCTAGAATGTTGTTTTTTGCAGTCAGTTTTCCACATTGCTGGATCATTTGATATAATGCAAACTGTTCTGGTAGTTTGATGGCTGAGACTTTAAATGAGTGCCCTAAGAGTCATGTGTCTGCCACAAGAAGTCTTCATTTTTTTGTCAATTATGCTTTGAAAGCATACTGCGATATACCATAATGCCAACAAAAAATTTTTTTTTAAAAGATGGTAAATTTTGGTCGAAGCAGTGAATACAATACAGCATGATGAACCTAAAACAATGCCACTTGTTGAAGAATTACAATAATTCAGTTCTGGTAAAGCAAAAAATCTTTTGAGAATTTTCTCAAAGAAAAAGCAAACAAAAAATGTTTGCAGTGAGCAAACAAACAGAAAAGACATTATGACTTGCCATTATTACATAACATTGGCGTGATAATGGACAAACCAAGTTAACGACAACTGGCTTATTGGAATTATTTTATCAACAGTGGTTCCTATTGTTTATTGGGTTTATTGTCCCGCCAACAGTATATCAGTTATCTGGAGACGCTGTCCACTTGACACAAATATGGTGTTGCCTTCACTGTGTACAGCATACATGGAGCAACAGGCATGACATAGCATTCAGTCACATTATCCTGACACCAGGTCAGCCAGGGGAAAAATTACCTTTAAATTTGCTTGAGCAACAGAAACTTCCTGTAATTTGACTAAACTAAAGTTTGTTAATGTTAGTTGTTTTTTGTTTGTTTTTTTAGTTTCTGTTACATCACACTGACACATTTATGGTCATTATGTCAACATCCAGTTAATTATTGTTGGAGAAAACCCCCAGACTTATATCTGGATAGAACCACCGTCACATCACAATTTGTTAATGACAAAAACTAATTTAAAAGTTAAATATAATAAACACTGATGCTTTGTTTGTTTATTGGGTTTATCGTCCCACCAACAGTATTTCAGTTATCTGGAGACGGTGTCCACTTGAAGCAGATATAGTGCTGCCTTCACTGTGTATAGCATGCCGTGAACACCTGGTATGATACCACACCCAGTCACATTTTCCTGCCACCGGGCCAACCAGTCATGGAACTACCCTTATATTTGCCTGAGCATTAGCAAGGGAGCTATACCACTACCATTTTTAATTACTTTGGTATGTCGAAGCCCGGGATCGAACCCAGGGCCTCCCGTACCTGGGGCCGACGCTCTACCGATTCCGCTACCAGGTCCGGTGAACACTGATGCAAAATTAACATGGCGTATGGGTAGTCTCAGATTGTACCCCCTCTGACTGCTTAGCCTCTCACCGAATGGGTTCGAGTCTCGTTCGAGGCAAACGACTTAAATGAGAAGGTTTTACAGCAGACTTGCGGTGTGCTGGTGGTTCTACCCAGACATATGTCTAGGGTCTTTCTCCACCAATAAGCTGCACGATGATATAACGATCATAAATGGTCACTGCTGCAATGTATTCCAAAAACAAAACAAAACAAAATTAATGAATTAAAATTAAATTAAAGAAATGACCAGACACTTAGCATCAAATAGTACATATCCTGGATCGCACAGATCTAAATCCTGATCTAGATCGTCATTAATTGTGTAGACATGATCAATTAGTGCTTCGATTTCGATAATTGTGTTGCTTTTGCTACATGGACCAATGGTCATTATGATCTTACAGGCGACTTCTAGTAAATACATATCAGAGAAGATCCCTTATCTTGGCAGCCATCTTTGATGGCAACGTCAAGGGATTTTGAGATTAATTAAGTAGAAGCATAAACTTTATTTTCTTGTGATTTCCTTATTTGTGGTCCAAAAAGGTATACACCAATGGAAAGCTCTTAAATTCATATTTTTAGAATACAATATTTTTAAGTTTATAAATGCACAAAGAATTAATACACACAAATAAATAAAATTATTGGCTCATCCTTAAACAAGATGAACAGTGTATCTTTTAAGGTTGTATTTTTTTTTTTTTATTTTGATATTTAAAATACTTCATAAAAGCTGTTAAATTTGATATACAATTCAGTAAAATACACTGAAAAATAAAAACACAATGGTGAGTTTAATACACCACATATTTCCAGAGATCGGCCTGCATTAGCTTTTGCCTTCAAAGATGGCTGCCTTAAACTGTCTTATCAGTGCCTATGACATCATATTGAAACTATCTATTATTGGTGAAGGTAGACCGCAGATTAGCTGGAAAACCTCACCACATGAAAGTTCTTACCCAGACTGTGAAGGTTATGAATTAGTCAACTCTGATTCCTACCAACATGCCAAATACTGATCTGAAGTCCTAATCGAAAAAAAATCAGAGTTACACTTTTAACACATTTTTCATCTCTTTATTTGAAAATGCATTAAAATACTTTAAATTTGCCAAGCATTGTAATGTTGAAACATCAAAGTTTTTGTAATTCCCTAGGTACTCTGTATCATGAGTTATGTTCTTTGCCAATTTTTTAAGCTTTTAGGCTTTCTATTTTAAAAATGCATGCAATTAAACAAATTTAAACAAAGGAGTCAGTGACATTCCAAAGCGTAATTTACATCACTGTGAATATGTGTAGTTCTTTGTCCTTTATATCCCTTGGAAATATATGCCATTAAATAGGACCAGAGCCAATTTGTAGTCTCTTCTGACTGCTTAACGTCCAACCACAGGGTTCCAGTATCATTTGGGGCTAAGAACTCAATAAGAAAGGGTCTTCCAGCTGACCTGTGGTGCGCCGGTGGTTCTACCCAGACAATTGTCTGGGGTCTTCCTCCACCAAAACAGATTGATGTCGCTTTAATGATCATAGGTGGTTGCTGCGATGTATTTCAAAAATACAAAATCAAATCAATAAGACCAGATTCACTGCACATTCGCTCAGCAGGTGTTCTGGACAGACAAACAGCTATAAGGAAGTGTTTCAACCAAAAGACTGGACTCTAGGCGACAGATGTCTGATGATAGACAGAGGTAATAGTCATTTAAAGGTGGTATCCTAAAAAGGTCCGGCAAAATGCTATTAATTGATGTCCTATATCTATGTGAGCAGTGAAGCATAAAGCCCCACTAGCCTTTGCAAACAGATATTTCCTATCTGAGCCATGCTGCAGAGATAGCTATTTTTAAACTAGGACAAAAACATGACATCTGATTTTTAGGATCACGTCTTATTGTTATCCTGGTTGTCTGCTCCTATGCTATTTCTAGCAGATAAGTATCGTGTTTATTTATAGATTTGGCAAGGAAGAACATTTAGACTGATGTTTTTCCCAAATTATATTGTCTAATAATATAGGAAGTATTCTAAATAGTCTTTTATTATATACTAAAATACTAGTCAATGCAAAAATTATGTATAACATCCCCAAAACAGTGGGAAAATAATATTACACACATTTGATATACAAGTAACAATATCTGACTGTTTTATGTTTTAATAAATAACATATAAAAGTAACAATATCTGAACCGGCTGCAATAGCTCAGGTGGTAGAGCGTTGGCTTGCAGATCGGGAGGTCGTGTGTTCAAACCCGGGGCCGGGTCAAAACAAAGACTTTAAAATTGGTAGTAATGGCACGCTTGGGGCTTAGGGGACAGCATTATGCCTGACTCGTCGGTGTCAGTATAATGGACTGGCCAGGTTCAGTCCCTGGGCACCTCATAAGTGCCCCTGTGCTATAATGATAGAAATGTTGCTGCACAGTATCTGCAAAAATGCCGGCTAATCCCATCCCATCCCAATATCTGACAGTTTTACTATATCATATACAAGTAACAATATCCTACACTTGTTTGGGGAAATGGGACATCATTTCTTTAAAAACTCTAACTTGAAAAGAGCACTTTGAACACTTCCTCAACTTTAAGACATCACATAATGACATAAATTGCTGTAAATGTTTATTTCTAAATCTATAAATAATCACAATGGGGTTAACTGTTTTAATAAAAGATCGATGTCAGAACAGACAACATGGCTAATGATGCTAAATAATCACTAAAATAAGTGGTCACATGATTTTCTTAGTTTAAAACTAGCTGTGCAGCTCTTATAGGAAATACATAAATAGCATTTCAGAAATTACTGATTTATGTTGCTGTATAAAAGAAAAATTAATGGTCCAAACTGTTGGATATGATCTTTAAGACCTAGACCTAGAGACAGTTTCATTTTAATTTGTTTGTTTGTTGGGTTTATCATCTCTTCAACAGTAATTCAGTTATCTGGAGAGTAATTCAGTTATCTGGAGATGGTGTTCATTTGGAGCAGATATAGGGCTACTTTGTGTATACCATGCTGTGAATACCTAGCATGATAACCCAGTCACATTATTCTGAACCAGGCCAATCAATCATGGAACTACCCTTATATTTACTTCAGCGTTAGCAAGGGAGCTATGCCACTACCATTTTTAATGACTTTGGTTTGTTGCGGCCCAAGATCGAACCCGAGGCCACCAATACCTGGAGCCACCCGTACGTGAAGCTGGCGCTCTACCCACTGCGCTGCCAGGACCAATCAACAAAAGTCTTAGGATCATAAACTTATGACATGGGGACACTACTCCTAAATTAATATATGGCTCTAAAGCTAAATCAAGTCCTAGAACATGGGGACACTACTCTTAAATTAATGTATGGTTCTTAGGCTAAATCCAGTCCTAGGACTTTTAGTGAAATGCACTTAGCGATAATTTAGTGGTCTCACAGGTCCTATGACTTTTGATGAAACGAACCCTGAGTCCTAGGACCTTAGGATCCTGCCCCGAGCAGAACTCGAAACCCATGTGGTAAACAGTCAAAGGAGCTGCAACTTTACCAGGGGCACCTCCTACCTTTATGCTTTTACAAGGACCTGTACTAACATTTGTTCAAATGTTACCACACTCCTTTCACCATTTTCATTAGGCTACGCTCAGGTATTCCTTTCAAAGTTTGTGGCTAGTGAAGAGATTTCGCTCAAGTACATTGAAATAATTTAATCAGTGTCAATGCAAAATGTTCTCAATATTTCAAATGCCAGAGATTGCCAAGTGGTGCGAGAACATGGAGTACATGCATAAAATTAGAAAATTCTTTTTCATTTAATTTTACTGTGAAGGTTTTATTTATCCAGCTGCAAGCAAAATGGTCATAAACCTGCCAGGAACTGGTTGGATATTAGCATGTTTATAAAGGGACAGAAAATGAGAGAATAAAATAGGTGGAAAAAAAATGGGGAAAAAATAAACCAACCCAACCCACAGCACTTCTTCTCAATAAGTTACCTGGTGCTTGTTCAGTCCGTATGTGTCTGTGTGTATATATCTTTTTCTCAAATATATATATATATATATATATAAAAACATTAAAAATTGGGCTAATATATAAATTTGATAAACATTTTGTTTAAAAAGTGTTTATTTGATTTTGATGAGGTTATTATTTGGTAATAATCAAAATGGAACATGACTGTCAATCATATTCCCTTTCAGTTTAGAGTTAATTTGATCCAATTCGGTGAAAAACATTTCAAGGAAGACACTTCCTTACAAGGCGGCTACAACATTTTGTTGCACTCTGACATGTGTCTGGGTTTTTTGTTTCCCTCTTTTTTGAAGTTACGAAGGACTTTTGTTGGTTTATTGGGTTTATCATCCCCAACAACAGTATTTCAGTTATCTGGAGATGGTGACCACTTGAAGCAGATATAGAGCTGTCTTTACTGTGTATATCATGCCATGAACACCTGGCATGATACCACACCCAATCATATTATCCTGACACCGGGCCAACTAGTTGTGGACCTTCCCTTATATTTGCTTGAGTGTTAGCAAGGGAGCTACACCACTACCATTTTTTATGACTTTGGTATGTTTTGGCCCGGCATCGAACTTGGGGCCTACTGTACCTAGAGCCAACGCTCTACCGACTCTGCTACCAGGTGTGGTAAAGGATTTTTGTTTAAACCCATAAAATAAAATAAAAAAAGGAAACCTTGTACCACTGCAATTGTTGTATAAAGTTTAGTTAAATCTTTCACCTGATGTACTTATTCCAACTTCTCATATACAAAGGGACTTTACTCTAACCATTAAAAAACTACATTCTTACCTCCCTTGTGGGTAGTTACTTAGTATATAGTTACTGCAGAAAACTTCAGATTTTCCAACTTTTTTACAGCATGCGCATAAAAAGGACTCTTATTGATTTAAGATAATAATTAAAAAGCTTGAGTGCTTTAAAATTTATAGTATCTCTTATATAAAGTACATAAAAATCCCTTTCTACAAGGGAGATAACTTAAACATGTAAATTTCTAAAATGTGGGAAAAACTCTTCAAACATTGGTCATCATTCAAATAATGGAATCCAACATTTTGCTTTCATCAAACACACGTAAACTTACTTTGCAAGAATTGTTGTTTCATTTCTTCAAAAACTCCAACTTAAGTCGAAGAAAATACGATTTTGAATACTTTCTAAATGATTAGATGGTATAAACAGTGAAATAAATTGATCTACATGTCCTTTCTTTCCAAAACTATAAATGAGCATGACTTGGATTTCTTCTAGAAATAGACATCAACGTCAGATGTACCCGAATGATGATATAACGTTAAGAGGTCACATGGTTTTCCAAGTTTAAGCATGTATATCCTATCTGAACCATGCTGTGATGCTGTAACCCAGTGATCATGAAATAGGTGTCATGGTGCAGCTTTTGCAACCCTGTGATCATAAAAAAGGTGTACATGTCATGGTGCAGCTTTTGTAACCCTGTGATCATAAAATAGGTGTACATGTAATAGTGCAGTGTTTGTAACCTGGTGATCATAAAATAGGTGTACATGTCATTGTGCAGGTTTTGCAACCCAGTGATCATAAAATAGGTGTACATGTCAAGGTGCAGCTTTTGTAACCCAGTGATCATAAAATAGGTGTACATGTCATGGTGCAGCTTTTGTAACCCAGTGATCATAAAATAGGTGTCCATGTCATGGTGCAGTCTTTGTAACCTGGTGATGATAAAATAGGTGTACATGTCATGGTGCAGTGTTTGTAACCCGGTGATCATAAAATAGGTGTACATGTCATTGTGCAGCGTTTGTAACCTGGTGATCATAAAATAGGTGTACATGTCAAGGTGCAGCATTTGTAACCCAGTGATCATAAAATAGGTGTAAATGTCATGGTGCAGCTTTTGTAACCCGTTCATCATAAAATAGGTGTACATGTCATGGTGCAGCTTTTGTAACCCAGTGATCATAAAATAGGTGTACATGTCATGGTGCAGTGTTTGTAACCTGGTGATCATAAAATAGGTGTACATGTCAAGGTGCAGCATTTGTAACCCAGTGATCATAAAATAGGTGTAAATGTCATGGTGCAGCTTTTGTAACCCGTTGATCATAAAATAGGTGTACATGTCATGGTGCAGCTTTTGTAACCCAGTGATCATAAAATAGGTGTACATGTCATGGTGCAGTGTTTGTAACCTGGTGATGATAAAATAGGTGTACATGTCATGGTGCAGTGTTTGTAACCCGGTGATCATAAAATAGGTTTACATGTCATGGTGCAGCTTTTGTAACCTGGTGATCATAAAATAGGTGTACATGTCATGGTGCAGCTTTTGTAACCTGGTGATCATAAAATAGGTGTACATGTCATGGTGCAGTGTTTGTAACCCAGTGATGATAAAATAGGTGTACATGTCATGGTGCAGTGTTTGTTACCCAGTGATGATAAAATAGGTGTACATGTCATGGTGCAGTGTTTGTAACCCAGTGATGATAAAATAGGTGTACATGTCATGGTGCAGTGTTTGTTACCTGGCAATCATAAAATAGGTGTACATGTCATGGTGCAGTGTTTGTAACCTGGAAATCATAAAATAGGTGTACATGTCATGGTGCAGTGTTTGTAACCTGGCAATCATAAAATGGGTGTACATGTCATGGTGCAGCTTTTGTAACCCAGTGATCATAAAATATGTATGAACAAACACATCTTTTATCTAATAATCAGAGAAAGTCAGTTTTATATATCGTTTTGGCGAAAGGAAGGAAGCTGAGCTCCGACAAAAGGAAGTGTGCAAAATAAGTGTAATAGTATAGCCTATGTATCCCACTTTCTCACCATAAAATATGTATAGACAAACCCAAATATTATCAAATAACCAGAGTTGAGACAGGATTATATATCATTTCACCAAAAAGTAATAATAAGGTAATCTATCATAATTGTCAGGCTATTAAGTTAATGGAGCATTCATTTGAAAAGAATAGATCTTTTTCAGCAAGTTTTAGAAATGCCATTACTCAGTTGAATATTTTGTTCAAATTTTGAACATATTTATCAATATTTATAAATAATGTACCAAGATGTAAATATTTACTCCTTATCTTGTCACACTATATATCAAGTGAGGCAGAATTTATCCTGAGGTAAAAGGTAACTAGTAAAATAGGCATTGAAAATAAAACTAGAAAATTTTCAGATAACCTTTTAACAAGTAAAAACAAGAGATGATACAGGACAGCACACTCAACTATTCAAATGCTGGTTAGTGTGATGAAACATTAATATATTAATGCAACAGGACTAAAATTAACTTTTGGGAAAGAGATTTTCAAATTCACTTGTTTTAACAAACAAATGACTTGTCCGAACTAACAAATTTTCTTAAATTTATTTTATCAGCACTCACTGCCATATATCCTTACAGTGACCATACAAATTGTCCTTTTCTATTACAGTTGTATACGTGCTCACTTTCCTGTCAACTGTTTTAACTGTGTCTGATGAGTTATTTGTTGTAAAGCTGAACTTCTCAAGCAGATTTTGCATTGTCATCTGTGGCACAAGTCTGTGTGACACCATTGCTGACTAGGTGATTAAGTAATTTCATGTATGTGTCAATCGATACGCATGAATGGAAATTTTATATGTAAGTGGCAATTATGGCGCACGGATGTAGTGAAAGTATACTTTCAACCCACCTGTCTACTACCCCAGCCATGTCTCTACCAGCCCTACTTCAGTTCCCAATCTCCAGATAAAGGACCTCTGTCCATGGTTTCATACTCCAACTGGAGCATCTATCAGACACTCTCCAACATTCTCTGAATTATTAACAATGTCCACCAACCCACCTGTCTACTACCCCAGCCATGTCTCTACCAGCCCTACCACAGTTCCCAATCCACAGATAAAGGACCTCTGTCCATGGTTCCATGCCCCAATTGGAGCATCTATCAGACACTCTTCATTCAACATTGAAGTCTCTCAGCGATGCCAACAGAGTCTGTGCTTTGAGCTGGTGCTAAGGAGACTATTGGATTTACTCAGGCAACTATTCATCTTGTGTTTAACATTACAACAACCTGTTGCCGTCTCTATCGCCACCATTGTAGTAGAAAAGTACTTCTACAACTTCTACTGCTGCTGCTATCCCTGATGGTAATGTCAAATGGATTTAATAATATAATATACTGGACTTTATGCATCGCAACAAGTTGGGTATATGTTTATTTTACACATCTCATTCATTTTTTTTCATTCATGCCATTTTACTTTAAGGAGTTGGATTTCATTTATTAGACCATTTAAAATAATTTAGACAACTGATAAAATTTTAAGGAGCAAAGCATACTTTTACTGATTTAAATGTATTTTCCCATTAAGATTATTGCAAGCTTTTATAACCTTACTTCAAGATTGAGTCAGATTATCATCAAGTATCTGTTATGTTGGGCTTTGTTTGAATGCAGTTAAATGTATATATACTTCATGACCATTAATTAATGATCTGTCTTTCTTATGTTTTTAATCCATTAATAAATCACTTATTTATTGAAGTAATTCTTTCAATTTTTTTTTATAATTTTTCCAAACAATTAAGTAGAATTGAACATGATTTATATACTGATTTTTTTTGGTGGTAAGATCACACTATGAGAAACTGTGCATGAGTTAAAAAAAAGTCTTATCTTAAAACGTAACTTTGCTTAAATGAAATGAAGCATGTACCGTTTTACACTTTAAAAAAATTTGGTACAAGAACAGATTTTTTTTCAGTCATACTTAATTTATTAACAAGCTAACTACATGTATAAAACCGATCCTTTTCTTATGAATCTGTTATTTTTTCACACTTTTCTAGAAAACGTTTCATTGATACCTTTGCTTGTAAGGTTCAATCATCTAACCTGCCTTTTAATTCTCAACCCTTGCCCTTTGATCAGAGTCAGGGGAGATCTCCCGATCTAATTGAATCTTGGATCCTGGCAGATGCTCTATGAAAAGTATCACAGAAAAATTTGGTTTTCTCATTATCTCAGTCTTGAATACCACCAGGTGACCATCGGAAATCCCACCTGGTCACACTATTATCTATTCACCTGCTATTTTCATTAATACTACTTACTTATTTTACTTTTTTCGTTTCTTATATTTTGTTAATTCATACTTACTTATTATACTTATTTTTTATAATCAGTACTTATTCTAAATATATCCTCTGAATTATTTGGCACATCTGTACCTATTCCTTATAATTATGTGCTTATTTTGCTAATCCATGCCTATTCTACATTTTCTTAAATGTATATTTTAGTTATTTTCTACTCATTCTTTAATATGTATTATAAGTTAATTTGGTACTCCATAATTATTCCTTTTTCTTTCTTTCTGTTTTTGTTTTTTTTACATCGCACCGACACTTTTATTATTATATTGGCAACATCAAGCTAATTATTGGTGGAGGAAGACCCCACACTTACGCCTGGGTAGAACCACCGGCTCAGCACAGGGTAGCTGGAAAACCCACCAACATGAAGGGTCTCGCCCAAACCGATACATGCAGTGAGAAGCTTATTATTGTCAATGTTTTCTTTGTTATTTTTAGCCACTTAATCTTAACCAATATGATTTCTTACCTTTGCAAGAAGTTGTATATAAATGTAGGCTAACAAATGACTACTATGGGTTATATACAAATGTAGCTGGTATATGGTTCTAAGTTCAAGAGAGTCTGCAGCAGGACTTGAGGAGGTGAAAAGTTCAAATCTCTGTCCAGGCCCAAAGGATAAGCCGTGGCAATAAATCACTTGAGATTAAGATAAATCCTTAACATGCTTCTTGTGTTCAACTCATATAAAGTCATGAGATTCTGTCTACCATCTGCTTAAATATGTAGATCTAGAGACTAAGGAGCATATAGTGTTTGTAGCTTAAGTCCTGATCAGACTGCCCTCTAGTAGGAGATGCTTGATTGGGAGCTACAACATTTTAAAGCCTGGTTATATCAAGTTCAGCAGGATCAGCGCTAATGTTTGATCAGATTAAGAAGCAACTGGTCTATCCATCATGTAAAACTGGAGTCAATCACCTATCAACCATTTCAAGTAAATCTATGGGATGGCCACAGCCAGTGGATACAGTTCAAACTTGTAACTCCTCAGTGATCACTACATGTGTGTCGAAGTCCAAGGAGAGTCAAGATCTTCAAGGGGGCGCCCGTGGCTGAGCGGTTAAAGTCACTGACTTGAAGCTCCTCAGCCCCTGACCACATGGGTTCGAGTCCCGGTTTGGGCAAGAACTTTCATGTGAGGAGGTTTTCCAGCTAATCTGGTTCTACCCAGATATAAGTCTGTGGTCTTTTTCCACCAATAATTAGCTGGACTTCGCCGATATGACATAATTGTATTGGTGCAATGTAACACACACCATAAAAAGATCTTTCGTGTGGAGAGGTTGTCCTACTGACCTGTGGTTGAGTTAGTGGCTCTACCCAGACAAATATCCATAGAGCATTCCTTGATCAAAAAATACCTGTACCTCGCCATCATGACCATTACTGTGTCAACAGGATATAACAATAAAATAAAACAAGCTATAACATGCTGAAATGATCTTTACTTATATAAGTTGTTTTACCAGACTGTCGAGTGTGTTTTTTTCTTCAGACAAACACTTTACAATTTTCAAGCATCGTTTACCAATCTTAAGATATATGTAGATTTGCATTAGAAACTTGTTGTAAACTCACTAAGAAGACATGGACATCTGGGATTCTTAATTATCCAGGTAAATTAAAAGAACATTATGTGACTGTCCATTTAAATGTAAGATCACAGTTCCAAACATGTGATTTCTAATTTTTATTTCATAATGTTTTACCATGAAAGGCCATTATATTATAGTTATACTATTTTATAATATTATTTAATGAATAACTATTAACATTTGGTGTAGGAAGGGTGGAATTAAAATTCTATAACCCGGGATTGTATCTTTCTAATGGTATTATGTACACATTCAAAAAATGTTTAAAAAACATACAAATAATTTGGATATAATATTAATATATTAATTTTGTTCTTATATTTTTTTATTTTTTTTTTACATATGAAATTTCATATCAATTATAATCAATTTTAAATCTTATATATAAAATTGCATATATTTTCTTGATGGACCATAATTATATTGATAAAATTTTAAATCTATATTAATAAAATCTACCATCTTTTATCAAAACCATATATTTGTAAAAGTTGATATCTTTCATCTTAAAATATAGCTGTTATACTGGATCTTATAGAAACAACTGCACCATAAATAAGCTTGCAGAAGCCTTGTAAATGTATCATTGACTAACCCTTACCTATCAATACAGTATACAATTTTCTTCCAGACACCATATACTTAATCCAAATAAGGCCACGTTTTTCAACAAGGCCTACTTATTCTAATTTATTTGCTGATACAACTCATGCATGTGGAACATGATGTATAAAAATATTATAAAAAGCAGCATAGCAGTATAGATTCTGATCAGACAAGTCTCAGCTAAAGCTGGCTAGTCCATACCGACACTTTTTGTGTGTGTGGTACATCGCGCCGACACAATTATGTACATATTAACAACGTCCAGCTAATTATTGGTGGAGGAAGACCCTTGACATAAAAGACCCCAGATTTATGTCTGGGTAGAACCACCAGTGCACTGCAGAATAGCTGGATAACAGACACTAGAGCATGATCAATTTCATGTTACGCAGGTTAAGAGTCAGTAGAAATGAATCAGCTATACTTTCTACTTACTTAACCAATGCTTCAAATATCTGTGGTTTTCCATTTATGATAATTGTGCAAAATAAGATCTGTGATATGATTTGTCTTGTTTGTTTTTGTGTTACATCAAACTGAACCAATTATGGTCATATTGGTGATGGCTACCTAATTATTAGTCGTCGAAGACCCTAGACGTATGTCTGGGTAGAACCACCGGCTCACCACAGGTTAACTCAAAGACCCTGTCATATTAAACCCCAGAGACTCACATCTTTTCTAAAGGGTGTATAAATATCTTACTTCCTGAAAAGATTTACATAATGTGATTGTAACAGCTTTAGATTTGATTTACTTTACAGAATATTTCATAATTGTTCCATTTTATTATTCTACCGGTAATAGGCATATAAATTCCAGTTTCTATAAAGCTTTTTATGGAATTATTGGTTTGAATCCCATTAGAGATAGATGTCAACATATTTTAAAACTATTACCTGAATCCTTTGTTGAAGCATATTCTTATATATGGCAGTGTCATACTTTAAAACCAGTGTCACAATTCTCTCTAAGTTAGAAGAATAATGGAAACATTTTCAAACTATTTAACAGCGAGTATTGCGTGTAGCAGGTTAAATGAGTGGTAGGTGTTGAAATTATTCTTGCGTTATTCAAGGTGTTAATTAAGACCTTCCCACATTAAGTCCGTTGCCCAGAACGGGGCTCGAACCCACACAGTAAGAGGCCAAGCAGTCAGGGGAGTTAGAAATCTGTGACTTTACCACGGGCGCCCCCTATTCAATGTGCATTGTATTTTATCTTGGGTAAATGGCCGTTAGAAAGGTTTGTAGTTTATTATTAGGTTTTTATACATCGCATTGATATTGGTTTTCTCCATTGGAGTTTTAATCTTATGCATCCATGGTTATTTTTTGCCTTCTGATTTATATCGTTTCTGACCACATTGGGTACCAGGATGGTGTATTTATAAAACAAATATGAGGACTAGATGTTCATTATCAATATCATCCCATTCATGACTAATTAATTATTGATTGAACTATTACAATAGCTCATCTCTTTAACAAAGGTAACACTGAATAATGGGCTTATTTCTCAGTAAGTTATGTGTATTGTAGTGCATTGTATTGACAAATCTTTAACAGGTATTAAGGTGAATTAACTCATCACCCGCTAAGCACATATGGTTACGGCTTTGGTAAACAGCATAGATCTGATCAGCCATTCTTTTTTCCAAATGCATGTGGTAACTTTAAAGTGAGATGTTGAGATTTTACAAATGACCTTTATCATACATAAGTCGTACAGATTGGCAGAAGGCAGAGAGGCCCCATGCAGAATATCACAAAATCCTCGGCCTAGTTGATAATGCATAGTCAGTGGAACATTAGTTCTAATAACAGTGTGGTCTCTTTTCTCTGGTCATTTAAAGATATTCCTGCGTGGCACTGTTTAGTCTGAATTTCATGTTTATCTGCATTTTACAATATCAACACTTGAACTTCTAGTTTAAACAGATTACAATATTAACATTAACATCTGACACATGCCCTGACACAATAAAAGCTCCTGGTCTTCTTCGATATACATATTTATTTCTGGACATGCACTATTTCTTCCCAGGCATGACAACTGACCACAAGTAGTCAAGTTAATGCAGGGTCAATCCTTTGTACTTCTGAAATTCAGCTTTCAAATAACTCAGGATGGCCACAAAACAAACGCCGCCCTAATGGTGTTTCCAGCAATTGGAGGGTTGACTAGGTTCAACAACATAGTCACCAACAGGGCCCGGCAATTATTACAGCATCATGACAACCACTCCACTTGTAAGGGAAAACCATCTTATGCTGGACTAAAGTATGAACTTGATTGTCAGATATGGATTATATTGACTTATGCTAAATAGTGTGGATCCTGAAAAGCCTTTTCCTAAGTCACCTGCAATAATAACTGTGACTAAGGCATGTTGTTGATTTCATTATCAAGTTTCCTTCAGCAATACCAAGACAATTAATTTTAGACTGTGTCAACTTCAAATGACATCAAAGATTGGAAAATAACCTTAAATCCAATTTTGTCAATTAAATGAAATCTTGACATGCTTAGAATGAATTGATAAACCTTGGCAAAAAAGTGAAGATTTAGTTTAGATTAGATCAGGCAGCTTTTGCTGAGAACCATCTGATCATGATCTGCACTATTTGCTGCAGATTCTCTGATATTAATTTGATATCCTTTCTTATTATTGTTAGCAAATTACTAACATTTTTTTAAACTGAAGCTGGAAGCATAATAAGGAATGGGTATATTTATGGCAATGCTCTGGAAGGCAGTGATGTTCATGGAATGAATTTTTTTTATGGGGACGATAGTGTACCAGGTAATAAGAGGAAATCACAGCTGTTCTTTGCAGATGTATTTCAGAGAAAAGAACCGAGTATTCTACTTTTAACAGTGTAGCTTCCAACAGCAATATTTCAGCAAATAGCATTTGTGAAATCTGTCACTTCTGGAAAACAAAATTGGCAGCCAGATAGTGTCAGAGTTGTCAAAAATTTAATCAGTTATATAATAAATTCCATTATAATATATATACTGCTTGACAGCTTCAGGGAAAACAAATTGTAACATGATATTCATAATGGCTTACAGGAATAGAGGCAAGACAAAAAGAGGAAAACTGTAACCCATGCATGTCATGCTAATGGGTTTGTAAACTCCAAACAGTATTCCCAGATGACAAGCTCCACAAGCATTTTAGACATGGTGACTATTTTCCCTAACGCCATGAAGTAATCATAACACTGTTTGCTAGCATGTTAATTATTTAATATCAAGTAATTCTAATGATGACTTCCAAATGTTCAGGACACAATTTTTTTTTTTTTACATCTTTCAAAACAGAAGGTTCTTTCATGCAGAGTGAAACGTAAGTTGCGAGCATTTCTAGCCGAGCAGTCCCCAATTACTTGTTGCTGTTTGAAGTTGAGAATGTATCTATTATTCCGCACTTCTACCAACATTCATGCCTTGAATGTTTGTTACAAATATTACACAGGCGATTGTAAACCTCAATAACCAGCTAATTATATTTCATTGTTATGGTTAGGCCTGGTTGCCATGGCTATGATAACAACTCTTGTTCATTAAGGGAACATTGATTGTCATATTTTCTGAACAAATTTAGAGGAGCTACATCATGTAGCAATAACCCTAATAATGTAATAACTTTACTTGCAGTTGTCTCATTTCTCGTGAAATTTATTAAAACTTTAACAGCCACCGAAGATAATGATCAAATAACCCCAGAACCAGCTTTACCAAAGTTACTGTTATCATGTCAGATCAAGTGTTCACATTCCATTCAAGTTTTAAATCAATTGAATAATTTATTATAAAATCTTCAGCAAATAAGATAAAAATGAACAAGGGCCAAAACTCAGAGACAAGTGAAGCAATCAGGATATCTCTCTATCTCTTATGTTGTTAAATAAAAATCTGACCAATGGTAGCAGGGAAATAATGGGCAAACAAGATTAAATAAATTTAACAAAGGACCATAACTCAGTAACCATAACTCAGCAACAATTAAAGCAATCAGAATGACTCTATTATGCACAGTAGGTTGGATACTTTTCATATTTATGTTGTTAAAAGGAAAACTGACCAATGGTAGCAGAGAAACAATGGACATAGAAGATTAATTACATTTAACAAAGGGCCATAACTCATTTAAAATTTAAGATGCTCATAACATGCCAATGGTATGCATAACTAAGTTTGGTACTGACCATTCCTGCAAATTTCATCAAAATCAAACCAATGATAGCCAAAATAGCACAGTGCAGAAAAATCTTGTATACTGACCAATCAACATTGTAAATACTTGGCAAAAAGGGCGAAAATACAAGGGAGGTAAAACATTCAAATTTGGTAACTTAAGAGCGATGTCCCCTACTCAAGAAAAGCAAAGTTATCCACCACATTCTTGCAGCTCCACTATATAAGTGCTTACAATTGTCTTCTATAACATACTTAAAATGATTAAGAAAAAAAAAAGTTTTATCACTATTTTCTTCGGCAATTTTATACAAAATGAAATTATGACATTTTCATAGGTTTTCCTGAAGATTTTCTGGAAATTTAGTGTGTTTTTTACAGACAAGCTTTAACCAAGACAATTATACCATTAACATTTTCCTGTTATTACTTCTGTTTAAAATGTTTCACTGTTTATCATGTTAAAGGCTTTTATCTTTTTATTTCATCCTAATTTAGGAATATGCAAGAAGTAGGTGCTATTACCGTTATTATAATTACTTTTGCAGGTAATGGGGATTTTTATATTTCCATGTCAATTGACTAAAATGCTTACATTCCAAACATTTTACTCTATTTGGATTGCAAAGGATAGGAGTTATATATACAGTGCTCCAGTTTATCATTTTTACAAACTGATTTTGATGAAAAACAAATTGAAATTAAAATGTTATGGTACTAAAACGATTTGGGGAAATGGAAAATGATTTACAATCCATTTCCTCATCATTTTGTTTACAGTAAAAATTATCAAGGCAGAAATGTATATACACATATGTTGGGGCAAAACTTACAGGGTAAAAGATACAGGTGCACTGTTTAATCGATTATATATGATTGAGCAGTCAAATCAGAGGTTTGCCACATGATGTGCTAGGGTAAAAATCACCCTGTATGATTAGTGCAATGGCTGCTTCTAGGAAAGGAAGAGTTTGTACAATTATATAAATTGCAAAGTTTTCTGCAAACCAGCAAGAGAGAATCCAATTGCAGCTGTTGTATTTAGTTTCAGAACAAGTGTTCTAACAAAATACGGCAGCGCCAACTTTTGCAGCCCTGAATACCTGTCAGATATTCAAAAAAGTGTAAAAAAAAATCTTGTAGTGAAAACTAATTAACCGATTCGAATCACACCTACACAAAAGAGAAACATACAAAATGTGGGCTCAATGCTGCAGTAACTTGGTTGGCTTGTTGCATACAATTGATTTTATGTAAAAGTGACAAAAAACTCATAACAAAATATAACACACAAAAAAACAAACAGCAGTTACTGCCTTGAAATATCACGAAGCCACATTAACCAGACTGACTACATAACAAAATCATGGGAGTGTAGCCTATTACTTGTACTAAGTAACAATATAATTTATTCCTTATTTCCAGACTTCACAGTTACTCATACCTTTCCTTGGTCAAATGTCCAATGCATGAGACCATGTCCCCAATTGGTGATAATGGAACTAATTTCCATCTGGTCTTATTGCAGGATTGCATGTTAGGACCTGGGTAATTTGGTGGTCAGAGACTGGCCAGTCCTAGTATTTCTATATTAGTTGATACCGGATACTCTTAAAGCAACAGGCAAATGCAACCAGACTTATTAATATTGACTTGATGAGAGAAAATTGTGATCCTTTTTAAGACAGCTCTCGTCTTGTTACCAACACTATTTGCATAAGCCAGTTTATTTTTTGCTTAGAATGTTTGAAGCCTTTACAAACCACTTGTTTAATCTTAAATGGCATAATAACTGTTAAAAGATTTTTTATAACTATCACAAACAAAGTTTGTCATCACAAACAATGTTTGTTTGCTTATTGGGTTTATCATCCCACCAACAGTATTTCAGTTATCTGGAGATGGTGTTCACTTGAAACAGATACAGTGCTGCCTTTACTGTGCATAGCATGCTATACTACCACCATTTTTAACGACTTTAATCAGTCACGGCCTGGGATCTAACCCGGGGTCTCCCGTACCTGGAGCTGATGCTCTACCCTCACAAACAAAATGTTGGACTAAGTTTAAGTCAGCAACTCTACCACTACAACACAGGCTCCCCCTTTGACGACTTTTAATTCCAACTTTGTTACCACTTTACTAAAAAATTATATCAATCATGTAATGCTATACCTAAGCCTATGCCAGAAGTGGTATTAAAAGTATTAAAATACATCCAGCAATGGAAATAATCTAATTATAACTAACTCTCGGACTGCTTAGCAAAAATTAATCAGGCTTTGGCAAAAAGTGGAGATCCAGATTGGTCCACACCAGCTGAAAGATATACATAGTCAAGATCTGCATTGGCTTTAGAGTTCCTAGCAATGTCTAGAGAACCTTGGATGTTGATCTCAGTTGATGACTAATTACAACTAAAGCTTATTCACAAAATGAACTATTGGAAAAGTTAATATAATAAAATATTGCATGCCATCTGTGGAAAGGCATAGACTGATAAATAAATATGAATAAATTTGATAACCTCAAATGCGTAAACGGATGCAAAACAACCACTAGGTGTGGCTTTTTCATCCATCCATCAAATAGGGGCTCTTACACAACCCTCATAAATCCTAGTGATATATCACTGGCAACATATTTTTAATTTGATATTTGTCAATGTCAGTGGAAATAAATTTGTTTTTATTGTTTTTGTTGTTGCTGTTTTCAAATAAATCCTAGCAACACAATTATGGTTATAACAACATTGTCTTCCCGTGTCAGAAGTCTCCTGACAAACATCTGAACAGGACCACAAACACACAGAATGACAGCTGGTAAACATCCGTATATTAGTTTTTTTCCCCAACTGATTTATGGATTTACACATTGTAGGGCTAAGGAGTCAAGCAAATTACAAGTTACAACTCTAACCACTCAGCCCTAGGCACCCCAAAAATTGACCTAGGCACTCCATTAACGACATGGGCACCCCCAAAATTGACCTGGGCACCCCATAAATGACATGGGCACCCCCAAATTGACCTGGGCACCCCATAAATGACATGGGCACCCCAAAAATTGACCTGGGCACCCCATAAATGACATGGGCACCCAATAACTGACCTGGGCATCCAATAATTGCACCAACAATGTGAAACAAGAAATAGTGTTGCTTAAAATTCTTTAATGGTCTTTCAGTGAAATCTGACAAAAACAAAATAAAAATGAACAAAGGTTCACATAAGTTTTAAGGCGATTAACAATAGAAACATAAGTCTAATAAAAAGTAAAATAAAGCATGAAGCAATAATGTTTAAATAAATTCTCTTGGCAAAATTTCATACCAGTTTGTGGCAGCAGTATAAACGCAGAACAACATGTGATGTGAAAGTATAAGCATTAATTCCAGTCATGCAATACTTTAATTTAACAATAAATTATTCAGTCAGGTTGTAAAAACATTTCTTCATACTTTGGCATGGGGTACTCATTTGCCTGATGATAAACCCCATGGAGCAGTTTAGCACTGAAAACACCTGAGCCTCTTGCATCAAAGCTATTCTGCCAACTAAGTAAGAGTAAATGATTCCAATCTAACTCTTGGTCAGCTATTCACCCATTTATCAGGCTAAGGTAAATAGTTTAGATCCAGATCAGCCATAGCTGTCTGATCAGGTTCTACACCTTTTGCTGAGTAGTCTCTGTTCACAAGTATATCAACCTTAAGGTGTGCCCCTAACTAAGTGTTTAGAGTCGCAAACTTGTAACTCCTCAGCCCTTCACTGCATGGGTTCGAGTCCCGTTCGGGGTGAGAACTTTCATGTGGGGAGGTTTTCCAGCTAACCTGTGGTGTGCTAGTGGTTCTACCCAGGCATAAGTTTGGGGTCTTCCTCTATAAATAATTAGGTGGATGTCGTCAATATGACCATAACTGTGTTGGTGTGATGTAAAACAAAACAAACATCAACCCTGACATGTAACATATATAATACATAAGCAAACAATCCTAGGAATTTAGCATGGATGTTTAACAAAATATTGAAAGCTAAGGGCTAATATAGCAAGCACTGTCAAATTCATTTCTGTTCCTAAGTTATACATAAAACCCGACAAACACAAAATTATATTTTGTTTGGCCTGTTGGTATTACACCAACCAACATTGAATGATTTTTTGTTTTGCCTGTTGGTATTACACTTGAAGTGTATTACTTGTCCTATTCTATTATATCAAATCTGTCAGAAGTTTTGTCTTGGGCTATTGGCAACCACCATATTTGTAAGATGTTGTTTTTTTTTCAAGGCCTATTGTTAGGTACTGTTTTTATTGGTCTATTGGTAAATGCACTAAATATGTAAAAATATCTTTTCTTAGATTATTAATAAATACACAGAATCTGTAATAAAATGGCTTTTTCTAAGCCTTTTGGTAAATAAACCAAATCTGTAGGAATGTTTGTCGGCTTATCAGAAAATACACTCTATTTTAAACATGCTACAGTACTAGTATGAAACAACAAATTTGTAACAACATAAGCACGCCACAGTAGTAGGAAACCAAAGATTCGTAACAATATATCTTCTATTATGCCTCTGTGTAGCATTATTTACCTCCACCAATAGCTAAATGCACCACTGCAACTGTAACTGAAGGAATATAAACAGATTATCTGTCGCCGTAATACAATTTTCAGTATCAGGTCTGTTTCTGCATCAATCTATCTTCACAGTATTTAAGCACGCCGATCTAGGATTCATTTTCATAAAAAGTTCTCAAGTCTCAAGAAATTTCTTAAAATAAAAACAATAACAGGAAATTTTATGGGTTAAAGATTTTATGAATTAATCTGATATTTATAAAATTTTAGTTAAGATTTAAGTCAAGGTTAAAGTAAGGAAATAATAAGTTAGATTATTCAATGATACAACCTCTGGTTTGTAGTCATTTATATGATTGGCTTACTCATCTTCTATTTTAGTAATTGTAATATGTATTAAATTTGTCTTCTTTTTATCATATCTCTTACAATATTAACATTGTGTTGGCATATATCTCCTTTTACCACCATGTACCTACCCCCAACCCCATCCCCTCCCCAAGCCTTCAAAGACATGTATTTTATTACCACCACACAGCCTCCCACACACACATACACCCCATCCCCTCCCAAAGCCTTCAAAGACATGTATTTTATTACCACCACACAGCCTCCCACACACACATACACCCACCCCACACCCCAAGCCTTCAAAGACACATATTTTATTTCCACTGCATAGCCTACCACACACACACACACACAGATCCCCTCCCCAAGCCTTCAAAGACACATATGATATTTTATTTCCACCATCGCATACCCCTTCCCACACCCACTCACACACCCAGCCAACTCTACTTCAAAGCCATGTTGTTTTTTTTAAATACCATCACATACCCCTTCCCACACCCACTCACACACCCAGCCCACTCTACTTCAAAGCCATGTTGTTTTTTATGAAGTTCTTATTGAATCAACCCCTGATTTCGGGGAAATCTGTATTACATGCACTCAAAGATTGTACCATTTACTATTTCCTTTCACAGCCTTTCTGTCAAATGTGAAGCACACAATTCATATTTTATCTTTTTTTCTTAATTATAAACCCCTTCTTCCAATATGCACTTATACTTTTGCATCAACTTCTTCTATTACAATATGCACACCCTGATTTATATCTCCCCTTCTTTTTTCCCTGACACATCCCTGTTACAATAATTATGCACTATCAGATTTGTATCCCATTCAATTACTTTTCCAGCCTCTTTAATTCACCCCAGAAATCCATTCCTATCCCAGACTTCAAGCATGCCACTAATTACCTACTTAATACTACTTACCACCTCTTCCATCCATTGTAATTATTGCAAGTGTGAACACTTGGACTGCTTCAATTGGTAATAACCCAAACTTTTTCTGTGATTTTTTCCAAACAACTACACACTTAAATAAACAGAATTTCTGCTAGACACACATACACGTGAGCTCTCTCACTTTGGGAGGAAGACTTACCACTTTTAAGGTTAAAAAGTACTTGAAATTGAGAGTTGTTTTACACATTTCCTGAAATCTACCTATTTGGAAAACATGTAACTTAATTTCTTATTTGTTTATATGAAAATAACAAATCTCCAACTTTGCAAGTGAAAATCTCCCACTTCGGCCTCAGATAAAGTTCACATGTATGGACATATGGCTGAAAAAAATTAAAGATTCTGATGAGACAGCGCCCAGGGAATGCTGACCGATATGGATCTACTCTATTTGCCTAAGTATGATCAATTCAAGCTTTATAGAAGGCTGTGAGTTAGAAGACATTCTGCCATCTTAAGGCTGTGAGTTAGAAGACAGTCTGCAATCTTCACCAGTCTGAAAAATGCAACTGCACCACGAGATAGTGCAGTAATAAAGTTGTCAATAAGGTCATCAATAGGATTAGTCTGGGGTAATAGCTTATGACTGAACAGATCTACTTTTTACATGATAGCCAATTAGAACTCAGTGTTGAGAATTTACAATTTAACCCTTTCCTGCATGTATACACCATTTTACGCCTTAGCAAACTATTCACAATCATTAGCAGAATCTGCGTGACTAGGGGTTTATGGGTAGCCTGGTTCAGCCTTAAATTATTATTATAAGTTGAACATATATTTAACTATATTAAGGATCATTTTATTTTAGTTACTGTTTTGTTAAGACGTTGAACTGTTCTTTTCCGAGCAAACTTGGAAAATAAATTCAAATATAACACTATTTATCATGTTAAGCCATTGAAGACTTTAATCTGTTTTCATCATCTTAATGACTAAATGCCATGACTGTACATCTTTCAATGGTGTCCATTTCTGATTTAATTGGCACAACATTTACCCATTAACTTGCTGTCTACATCATCTCTTTTGAAGTTGATAAGCTCATCAAATGTTTTTTTTTCCCTTTCTTTGGTTTCTGAGTAGGTAGGCAGAAGTGAATACAGTTTGATCATTGTAATTCCTCTTATCAGGTTTATGCTGCTGCCAACTGGGATTCTCAAAGCTCAGTGAAAGCACGCCAGGTTTGGAGACTATAAAACTGTTTAGTTTGAGTCTGGGAAAATACTCAATCATCTGATTGGTTGGATTCAAATAAAATTTGAAATTTGACCAATTAGATACTCCGAATTTGTCACATGCGCAACTTTAAAGTTTTATAATCCTGAGCCCAGAACTTCAGGTTCTCTTCACTGTAAACCTATAAAGGAAGTGTATAATTCTATTTCGCTCACAAAGCTTCATCATTTATGAACTAAAATCATGAACAGTCCAGGAACTTCCATTTCAAAAAGCAACAGACTCCTTTTATAAAAGCTAGAGACATCCTCATACATGTGAATTCTCCCACTTTTGGAGGGTGACTCCCACTACTGGAGGGAGACTCCAACTTTTGGAGGGAGACTCCCACTGTTGGAGGTTGACTCCAACTGCTGGAGAGAGACTCCCACTGCTGGAGGGAGATTTCCACTGCTGAAGAGAGACTCCCACTGCTGAAGAGAGACTCCCACTGCTGAAGAGAGACTCCCACTGCTGGAGGGAGATTTCCACTGCTGAAGAGAGACTCCCACTGCTGAAGAGAGACTCCCACTGCTGGAGGGAGACTCCAACTGCTGGAGAGAGACTCCCACTGCTGGAGGGAGATTTCCACTGCTGAAGAGAGACTCCCACTGCTGAAGAGAGACTCCCACTGCTGGAGGGAGACTCCCACTGCTGGAGAGAGACTCCCACTGCTGAAGAGAGACTCCCACTGCTGAAGAGAGACTCCCACTGCTGGAGGGAGACTCCAACTGCTGGAGAGAGACTCCCACTGCTGGAGGGAGATTTCCACTGCTGAAGAGAGACTCCCACTGCTGAAGAGAGACTCCCACTGCTGGAGGGAGACTTCCACTGTTGGAGAGAGACTCCCACTGCTGGAGGGAGATTTCCACTGCTGAAGAGAGACTCCCACTGCTGAAGAGAGACTCCCACTGCTGGAGGGAGACTCCCACTGCTGGAGAGAGACTCCCACTGCTGAAGAGAGACTCCCACTGCTGAAGAGAGACTCCCACTGCTGGAGGGAGACTCCAACTGCTGGAGAGAGACTCCCACTGCTGGAGGGAGATTTCCACTGCTGAAGAGAGACTCCCACTGCTGAAGAGAGACTCCCACTGCTGGAGGGAGACTCCAACTGCTGGAGAGAGACTCCCACTGCTGGAGGGAGATTTCCACTGCTGAAGAGAGACTCCCACTGCTGAAGAGAGACTCCCACTGCTGGAGGGAGACTTCCACTGCTGGAGGGAGACTCCCACTGTTGGAGGGAGACTCCATTACTTTTAAGGTTTACAATTATTTGAAAATTGAGGGGTATTTAACACATTTCCAGAAATGTCTCTACTTTGAAACAAATACCTTCCTTCTTTGATTATATGAAAAATAACAAATCTCCCACTTTGCAAGTGAAAATCTCCCACTCAGACCTCAGAAAAAGTTCATATGTATGCATCCTTATAAACTATGTTCTTCAGCACCAATATCAAAAGGCTTTTAAAGGTGGTATTCAACAGAATTTCTATGTAGTATACCTGTAACAATATTTTACCACTGCTTTTAGGAATTTGGAAATAACTTCTACATAAACTCATTATTTAGACTAAGTCAAGATTAACCCTTTCATTCACAGTTCATCAACGCTCAGGGCTAAGGAGACAGCACTATGCCTGACTCGTCGGTGTCAGTGTAATGGGCCCGCCGGGTTCAGTCCCTGGGCACCTCCTAAGTGCCCCTGTGCTATAATGATAGAAATATCGCTGCACAGTATTGGCAAAAATGACAGCAAATTCCATCCAATCCCATAGTTCATCGATAATTTTGAAAATTCAATTGGCTCTGGTGTTTTGTTTCTTTTAAAGAGATAAAGGGATTTTCATAATGTATATTTAACTTGTAATAATAGATTTAAGGTTGAACCAGTCTACAGATAAACCCTTAGTCTTTCAGATTCTGCTTATGATTGTAAATGGTTTGTAAAGGTGTAAAATGGCATTTACATACAGGAAAGTATTATTTTGAACATGACCTACATTGTTAGACAGTAGAAATTGAGAAAAATCACTCAAAACGTTAATTTTATCCAAACCTATAAATGACCATAATTGTGATCTCTGCTAAAAAAAGATAACAATGTCAGAGCTGATTACCCATATAATGATATAATATAATCTCAAAAGTAAGTTGTCACATGGTTTTCCTTGTTTAAATATAGCTATCTCTGCAGGGTGGCTCAAATAAGGAAAATGTTTGCAATATCGAGAGGGGATTTATGCTTCACTGTTCACACAGATCTAGGGCATTAATAAGCATCATTCTGCTGGACCTTTTAGGTAACAATGACTTTGATGGGGGATTTTTTGGAATGGGATGGGATGGGATTAGCCTGCATTTTTGCCGATACTGTGCAGCGATATTTCTATCATTTTAGTACAGGGGCACTTACTTATGAGGTGCCCAGGGAATGAACCTGGCTGGTCAGTTATACTGACACCAATGAGTCAGACGTAATGCTGTCCCCTCAGCCCCACGACCTCCCGATCCGCAAGCCGACGCTCTACCCCTTGAGCTATTGCAGCCGTTGTTTTTTTTTTTTGGTTTGTTTTTTAGGGAAGAAATTTGGTCCAAACTGTAGGACACCACCTTTAAGGTATAGCTTGTAAATCATCTGACATTCCCTTAATTGACAAACTGCTAAAACAAATCTATTTTATTTCCAGTAACTGAAATATAAATGTAAAAAATATGAAAATGCAACAAATTCTAACAGTATCGATTGATGATCAATTTCAATTTATTTGTCAAAAAGCAGCAGAAAATATAATTCTCTCATGTTTATTACCATCAACATAATGACCAACAGGATTTTCTTTTATTAGATTAATCTACAATAAAGCACCCAGTATATATTAAGTTATTTCATTACATGTGGACAAGAAGTTCATAAACAAGACCAGCAATGGAAGATTTGTCTGCGTCTCATGACAATGTGGGCTTGGATGCCAAGATTTATAATAGAGTTGTAGACAGATATGTCCTGCTCAGGAATTACTGCACAATATTTTAAAGTTTTGCTGACTTCAAGTCAATCTCATAGGGCACAGTTGCTTCCTGCAACGAAAACTTGTATAATTTGATGGAAAGTGGGCAGAAAGGTCAATACTGAAAGTGTATTTATCGAAATATGAGATGGTGCTGTTGTTTGTTATATTTTCAAGATACAGTGCAGACACAATTGTAGTCATTATAGCAGCATACAGCTTAAACTGGTGAAGGAAAACACCCAGATAAATGTCTGGGTAGAACCACTGGCAGGCCAATTGTCAGGTAGAAGACATCCCCACACAAAAGTGTCGCCCTGACCAGGACTCGAACCCAGGCAATGACAAGCTATGAAGTCAGGGGTGTTACTGGTCTGTGATATCTAATTACTAAGCCAGTGGATGTCTCTTTAGAAAGTACATCTATTTTTATTACCCATGGTAACAGAGTTCATTGAAAAATATCCATCAATATATTTTAGGAGAGGTTACCAGACAAAAATTCGATTCTGTAAATAGATTTCCCACACTGGAATATACCCCACATGCCGCCATTTTGAGAAAAAAAGTTGCAGGGTATATTACGCAAAGTACCATAGATAAAACAGATCTGCTGCAAAAAAACATTTGTTAAAACAAATTAAATCAATTAATTATATTCATTTATGCTATGCAGCAAAATACCTGTTTTATTTTTCTAAGTTGAATTTATTAATATGCATGTCAAATATCTGTACATACAAAAGCACTTGCTTTTATTGATGCAACCCTAGAATTATATCTGGCAGCATACTGGCCGCTTGAGATCTGGAATGACTTCGAGGAAAGAAGGAAGAAAAATTCAATACCAGAATGGCATAGGCAAAGAAATTAGCTGTCACAAACTTCTCTAGTAAAAATAATTTTACGAGTTCTTTAAATGAATGACGACAAATATTTGAGAGAGAAAAAAAGGAAATTTGGTTTTTTAAGGCATTTCAATGACATTTAATTGATGCTTAGCTTTTTTAAATATGTTCAAAAGTTTGCCAGAACTATGAATTATATATTGAGACAGCAAACTCATCATCTGCAAACATTTAACAAGTTCATTCATAGTTCATCTATAATTTTGAAAATTCACTTGACTTTGTTTATTTTCTTTGAAAGAGATAAAGGGATTTTACTAAATGCATGTTCAACTTGTAATAAAAGATTACAGTCTGAACCAGTCTACACATAAACCCTTAGTCATGCAGATTCTGCTAATGATTGTGAATGGTTTGTAAAGGTGTAAAATGGCATATACATGCAGGACTGGGTTAATTTAAACAACATATTTAAAGTAATGTCAAAATAAGGCAGAGACAAAATCATTAAATGGCATATGAAGTTGCAGACCAGATGATGGTCATAATGCGGTTTTTAAAAGAAGTAAATTAAAGCTATATTTCACATAATTTAGACAAAATGTGAGACCAAAACTAAATTTTTTGACAAAATACTTAGGTCTCTTCCATTTAGGTAATAGAATAAATTTCATGTACAAGAGATAAAAAACTTACAGCTTTTGGCTAAGATATTGTCTTGAAACTTTTTTGCTAGTTTAAAGACAGTCAGGAAAAGTAGGTCAATATCAGATAGGCATTGGTTACTATAAATTGACTAATTTGTAAAGAAATTTATGGTTTCAACAATTTACTGAAACCCATTTCGGCTCTACCTGTAAGGATTCCTTGGCCCACAAAATTAATAAAGTGTCACCAGAACTGCTTTTACAAAGTTGTAGAGGTTGTACACATTTTTACTGGTAGAAATCAAAGGTGGTATCTCACAGTCTGTCTACATCAAATATAAGTTACCGTAAAAACCCTAAATATTCGGCCAGCTTTAAATAATTATTTTTTTTATTGGCCGAAAACTTAGGGTTACAAAAGCAAATAATCTTCTTTATGATGAATTGAGTGGCTAGAATTTAGTAATGCTGTTTCTATTGTATTTTTGAGAAAAAGGAAAATACTGGCTGGTTGAAAATGGTGGCCGAAAACTTAGGGTCACAGACAAAATTGCCGAATTTAAGTGGCCGAAAACTTAGGGCCATTTAAATAATTGGTTAAAAAAAAAATTGACCGTGGCCGAAGACTTAGGGTGGCCGAAGACTTAGGGTTTTTACGGTAATCTGGTCTGTGCAGTGTAGCTTAGATAGGAAATACCTATTTGCAGTGACAAGTGATGTGTTATGCTTCACTTTTCACAGAGATATATGATGTCAATAATCAGCATTGTGCGAGATCTTTTCAGGCAACAATAGTTTATTTTGTTCTTTACAAGAGAAAAAATCTGGTCCAAACTGTTGGATACCACCTTTCACAATCATACAGATTTGCATTGAAGTAAATAGTATGGATGACATGCGTGCATTGATAGCATTCCACTATGCTTGGGACTTTAGAACAAAAGAGATCTACAACACTTTTATTGAAAGTATTTGTTGCAAATTGTGACTTATGCAAAAGTTAATAAACATTTCTTTAATACGACATTTGAGATTATTGTCTGACAATTCTGTATATTGTCTGTAAAAATTCAGTTATATAAAAAATAAGAAAATTGCCATTGATATAAAGATTTAACAGATTCTGAAAAACTCCTTCTCTAGAAAATTCTCTAGAAAATAAACATATATTATAGCATCATCTCTTAATTTTCACAGCTTCAATTATAATCAGTGTAGACAGTTTAAAGTTTTCTCAAATATTGAAGTGATTTATATCTCGCTACTTTAGTGATGTATGTGCAATTAATATCACAAACTGTCTCGAAAATCATCTACAAACATGAAATTATCAAATGAATAAAAAAAACACACACTTTAAAATCAATTTCTCATTACAAGCCCAAACAAACCTGGATAGGACATATTGTTTTATATCATCAAAACAGTCTGAAATCACTTGATGTCTAACAATAAATCACTTGCAGTTTAAAAGTATATAGAAATAATATTTGTCAATAAATTTGGCAGCTGTGAATAAGTTACCTATTTAAAACAGAAGAAAAGAGACAAAACTATAATAAAAGCAATACAGAAATAAAATACTTTGTTTTTTGATGATTTTAACCTGGCACCTCTTACTGCCAGTTCAGTGCTCTATCTAGTATGCCAGTGATTCTGGATAATACACATTTGATGTGGGTTTTATTATAGACACTAGTAAATACTCCATAAACTTACTTTTATAGGCTCGCAGATTTGTTAAAAATGACAGCAAGTAATCAGTTTTTATATAGTTATCATATATGTGTATACTCCTCTTTACTGAAAAGATGTTAAATTATAGATATTGTCCAGCCTCTCTTATATGTAATAAACTTAGACAGCTTTATGAAATGGATTTTTTAGCTGTTGAAACAGTTAAAGCATTCATGGCTCAACATACATTTCATATTATAAACCAAAATAGCATTCCTTTTTGTAGAATAATTAAATAAATAGGATGAGAATAGTCAGTTATAAATAACCATTTAGAGCTTGTTAATTATTGTAATAAAAAATCAATCCTTCAATCTATCCAAATCCATCCATCTATACTTTCAACATAACCTTTGTTATGATTTCGACAGGTTCTTATCTGTGCTTATCAGTTGTTGTTTTTGTAATTAAAGTCAGGCCCAAGGAGATCTCAATAGCTTTTGTTGTGGCCAGTCATCTTCTGTGCCTCACATGTCATGTTTTTTGTGCCTATTATCTTGGTAGAGCGTTGGCTTGCGGATCAGGAGGTCGCAGGTTCAAACCCCAGCTGGGTCAAACCAAAAACTTTAAAGTTTGTAGTAGTTGCTTTTCTCCTAACGCTCAGGGCTAATGGGACGGCATAACGCCTGACTGGTCTGTGTCAGTATAATGGACCGGCCGGGTTCAGTCCCTGTGCACCTCATAAGTGCCCCTGTGCTATAATGATAGAAATGTTGCTGCACAGTATCGGCATAAATGTCGGCAAATCCCAAATCCAATCCCAATTATCTTGTTATTGTTTTTGAGCTACATTGCAGCATCCAATTATAGTCATTATAGCAACATCCCGCTGTAGAGGAAGTTTCCAGACAAATGTCTGGGTAGAACCACCAGCGCACCACAGGTCAGCTGAAAGACCTTCACACATTAGGTCCTTTGTCTGAAACGGGACTTAAAACCACGCGGTGGGAGGCTAAGCAGTCAGGCCAATTATCATTTGTTTCACAGGTGTTAGAATGGCTTCAAATGTTGATACTATCAATACAACCTTCTTATTTCTTCTCATCATAACCCTTACCACTGCTTTGATGGCAGCACGTTTAAATATCTCTTATCACCACCATACAAACCTCAATCCCCATGCAATTTCCCAGAAATTCCAGCTAGCAAGGTTTCCAATCAAGTGTTCAATCTATCTCTGGCAAATCCTAGTTACCTGATATGCATATTTATTGTCAACCATTTAAAAACCTTTCAATTTTGCAAATGCAAGAGCATGTCAATCCATGTAATGTATGAATTATGCAAACTATAAATGTGAACACGTGATAATTGTTTAATACATAGTTCATTTCACTCCATTTGCAATCTGACTTATTTTTAAATGTGCACACTTACCAAATTTTCAATGCATGATTTATTTCTAATCTACATTAATTTTAAATTCTTTAAAAAGAAAAAAGAAAAGAATGTGTGATTAAAGGTATTTGAAGCATCTCTTTATAACAAAACCAGTTTGTCATATACTAGAAGCTGATGACCTTTCATGTGTATGCCAAATGTAAGGCTGGATAATCCCTTCCACCCTACCATACATGTGAACTTTTTCTGAAGCCAAAGTGGGAGATTTTCAAAATTTATGTTTTCAAGTAGGGAGATATCTGAAAATGTGTAAAACACCCCTCTTTTTCAAATAATTTTGAACCTTAAAAGAGGAAGTCTCCGTCCAAAAGCAGGAGAGTTCACATGTATGCCCTACTACGACCGACCACTTTCTGGTTGACAGACAAAAGGAGGAATCGTCTCAGACAACTATTTCCTCTTTCAAATGGGTCAATACATGTAGTTTCTACAGGGTTTGCATGTAAGCACAAATTGATTACACTTAGGCAGATAGTGTATTTATTTAGTTTAGCCAGCTGTAAAATGTCTGATCAGGATCTACACTATTTATAGCAGGGTGTATAGCAATGTTAATTTGCACAATTAAAGTTAAAATCCTAACAATAAGAACTTGTATATTGAAGGTTATTAAAAATTTGAGCATGAAAAGGGTTAATGGTTTTGTTTTGTTTATTGGGTTTATCGTCCCACCAACAGTATTTTAGTTATCTGGAGACGGTGTCCTTTCGAAGATATGATACTGCCTTCACCGTGTATAGCATGCCTTGAACACCTGGCATGATACCACACCCAGTCCCATTATCCTGACACAGGGCCAACCAGTCGTGAAACTACGCTTATATTTGATTGAGTGTTAGCAAGGGAGCTATACCAATTCCATTTTTCAATAACTTTGGAATGTCGCGGCTGGGGATCGAACCTGGGGCCTCCTGTACCTGGAGCCGAAGCTCTATCATTTGCACTACTAGGTTCGTTTACCACTGATTTATCCAAATGTAAACTGTGATATTCCTGTTTACAATAATTGATAAATAATTACAGGCAATGAAGAGTTCGGATGACTGTTTGATATAATGAGAGCTAACATAAAAGGCTGGTAAACTACAGTAGTATATGAGGTTTTTACTGATCTAATTGGCTCCAAGCAATTAAAACAATTAGCAGCTGAATATGCAAAATCATTTTAAATAAACACTATTTCAAGAGAATAAAATTTAATTTTCAAAGGTGGTAATTTAAAAAAACAACAACATTTTATCAACTGCAATTTTTGTGGAATAAAACAAACAACCTGTAATTTTTAGTACATTTTGATTCATTTACTAGCAAATCTTTGGGTAATTATTATCAACAATAAACCTTTTATATATATTCTAATTATCTGTTATAATTCACTTACTGGAAAATCTTTCAACCCATCTTTTGTTTGCTTCAATCAAACATTTAATTCAATGCATGTATAATTTTGTCTACAATAGGTAAAATCACATTTTTGGTTTCAGACACAAAAAAGTGCTTTAGGTGCTGTGTGTGAACCCAAGACTGGTGCAACATTTTCTGAATCTGCTGTCTCATAAGGTCACAGAGATCCAACCTTGATGCGTGGTCCAGAGCAATCAGTAAAGTTGTGTTTTACATTCGTGGTACCAATCATAAAAGGTCCGAGTCATTTCAATCATCATCAATACCGTAACCCTTCAAATGCTGTATTTTCTGTAATCCATACGTGTTTATAAGTTATTTGTTAACTGTGATTTATTCATAGGTATCAATGCATATTTTATTAATTTATGTTCACAAAGCAGCAAATATGTGCAGATCCTAACCTGACAACTATCAGCATCTGGAGGTACACTGTTTGCCTAAGACTGTTCAAGACGTGCTTAACAGGTTAAGTAGGAACATTCATAGGACAAAGTTCTGAGAGCTGAACACAGGACAATCATTGCCCTAAGACCTGTGAGCTTTTGTGTTGCTGTCGTTAGATTATTGCTGTGATCTGGGACAATTTTCTTGCAAGCGTTCAATTATTGTTAATGCAATATGGCATGGCCTTAGTGGGGGCCCTATAAAAAAAAAGAAGTCCAGCATCAGGGCATTTAATAGGTGGCATTAGGTGGTGAGAAATTGATGTGGATGATGGGAAGGGGAAACGGCAGCACAATTTTGTATCCTCAGATATTGTTTCTTGACCTATAGATTGGTAGACCTTCGATAATGCTGAAAGCAGGCTAAAGCAACAGCCAATAGGTGTTTGCATTGCATTTATACAATCATTGTATCATTATCATTATTTTAGGAATTATCTTCAGCAGTCTTATACAATAAATTATTGATATATATCAATGTCGTATGTGATAAAGCCATTAAAAGTGAGATCCAACAGTTTGTCCTTATCTAACATATGTTAACAATATCTGACCTCTGGTTGGGGTATTACAGCATAATTTCTGCAGAAAAAAATCATGTTTTAGTCTAAGCTGTGGCCATTTTAAACAGTTTCTCAATTTTAGGGCATTAAATGTTATTCTTTTTAATTCTATAAATAATAACAATTCAGATTCCTGCTAAAAAAATGACATCAATGTCACAGCGAATGACGTGGATGAGCTAAAACATAAGTGGTCTTAGTTTAAAAGTAGCTAACTGTGCAGCGTGGCTCAGATAGGAAATACATGTTTGAAATGATGATTATGTCATTATGGTTCACATTTCAGACAGGTGTAGGACATAAATAAACAGCATTTTGGTTTATTATTTTGTTTGATAAAAATATTTTTGGCCCAAACTGTACCATCTTTAACCTCCAGATAATTCTATCATTAAACATATTAACAACAACAGCTACCTCTACAGATTCATTTGTCATAGAACAAAACAACAAACTCACAACTATGGCAAGGTGATTCAAGATTATTTAATTATTCACACTGCCATAAAATAATTCGATGAAGCTGTCGAGTTTATTTATTTTTTTATTGTTTTTTCATATGACACTCAATATTTTCAAATTAGAAGAACATCAGTATTCTGATCACTATTAGCTGTCATCCGCAATGACATAACTTGTCATGCATAATTGCTTTGTGCTTTTTATGAATACCCTTTGTCTGTTTTACAACTTCTAACTCCTTAGCTTATTTGGCAAGATCCAGAATAGACAGTGTAAACCCAGATCCACTGTATGATTAGTCTACACTTTTTGCTGCAGTGCTTGGTAACAGGTTTAGTTTCCTTTTGTGTATTTGCTAGCAAGTAACTATACAATTCAGTATGGGTTATGAACATTGTTTTTTGCTGCTTTTTTTCTGTTGTTATTTTTTTGCTGTTTTTTAAATACCGTATATTGCAGTGACCAATTATAATCATTATAGCAACGTCCAGCTTTTTTGTGGAGTAAGACCCCAGACAAATGTCTGGGTAGAACCACCAGCACATCGCAAGTCTGCTGGAAAAGCTTCCTGCATTAAGTCCATCGCCCGAACGAGACTCAAACCCACGCGGTGAGAGGCTAAGCAGGCAGAGGTGTTTCAAATTGGCGACCCTACCACTATGCCACGAATGCCCCTGATATGGACAACATGTTACAGTGTAATACAACAAGGTTCAGCATAAGAAACAATAGCTCTGCAGCATCCAGCTGCAGCAAAAACAAAGGTCGAAATACAAAATGTACAAATGTGTACAGAGCATGTCAAACCAAACAACCAAAAAGCACAGATGTGAGAAAACTGAAGGCACCACAGAGAACATGCACTTTAAATAAGATGGCTATCCTTGGATCTAAACTCTCTTAAACTGTTGATTCATTGGCGACGCGCTGGAGCGCGACACCTATATACGGAATGCCCCTTAAAATTCGCACATGGGAAAAGTTTGTTTTGCGGACCTTACCTGATGAAATATGGGTCCTAATTCGGTAAAAAGCATTATTACTACTTTATTTATTTTTTCAAAATTTATAATATAGTGCAAACTTCCAGATAACAACTATTATTTTTCAAACATTTTCCTCTTCCACTTTTTGCGTCGCCTTTGATGCTTCATATCAACAACTTGTCTTGTTATATAAATATGTGAGAGTAACAAACTGTAACTCTACAACAGCGATATTTTTTCATTTGAAAAGTATGAGATAAAAAAGTGCACATATTTGAAAACAATGAGATTTTTTTAATCTTTGACAAAAGTTTTATTTTTGCGCATAAAAACAAATAACAATGTACATTCATTATGCAAAAACATTATATCTTATTTTCGTTTGTGATAGTTTTGCCGGTCGAATACTGTCCAAAAAAGGTGAAAAGATGCTGATCAGACGACGGACGAAGTTTCTTTTTAGGAGGCATGACATTAGCGTCTCAAAAATGAAAACAGAAATGACTGGAGATCGATCTGGTTACCGGCATTGTATTGTATACTGCCAATATAAATGGGAAAAAGTGCACGTGAACAAGTGCTCGTGATGTAGCGGTGTTCCAGACAATTTTATCCTTGTAGTAATTGCCCAAAGAGGATGTATTACGGATTTGGAATATTTCGGCTGCTATGATTGCTAGTTTCTAGATTGTGTTTTTCAAGCACAGATATATTAAAATTATGCTTTTTTTTCTTGAAAAATATGCTAAAGTCGCAAAGCACACACCAAAAAATATCACTGCTAAAATATCTGTTACTTTGCTTTTTTCCTTGTTCTCTGCTACATCTGTAATTACAATCTGTATTGCAAACATCAGCATATTGGGTTCTTTTTTGTTTGTTAAATGAGACCAACCAAAAGGTGGCAAATTTCTGTTAATGCATGCAACCTTTTTTTACAACAGCAAGCTACTTTTTTTTATTGCAAGCTACTGTTAAAACTTGGTGATTTCTATGAAAATGTCGCACAGTACAACCATGATTTCCTGTTATTGATTGCTACACTATCGTCTCATAAAACATATTGTCCTCATAAAAAAATGCATTCCATAAGAGCAGCACCAATAAAGACTGTGTTATTTAAAAACCAGAAGCAAAGAGTATATGGTAAGGGTCTTGTTGGTGTTGGGAGGTTTTCTTACTACTAGGTGGGCTGATCAATATACAAGGTGGAATGGTATCTGGCTCCAGATAGTCATAAAGATTTAGGACGAACGACAATGTAGGACGTCTTCCGGCTAACCTATGATGCACCAGTGGTTCAACTCAGTTACTCAGACATAAGTCTGGGGTACTCCTCCAAACAAAAATAGCGGGACATCACTACAATGACCATAATAGGTTGCTGTGATGAATTTAAAAAAATAAAAACAAACATCAAAATTGGTAGCGGTCTAGAATCTTTTATCAGGCTTTATGTTAATATAATGGTAGTCCTTGTGTCAGGATAACATATCTGAGTTCACAGCATGCTATACACTGTGAAGGCAGCACTGTATCTTTGTGTGATCAACCTTCCCAGGAAAGCTGGCACCTTGGTGGGATGGTAAACGCAACAACAAAAAACTCAGGTACCAAAGCCATGTCACATCAGTTCTGTTCCAATTACACTAGACCAAATGTAATGTACCACAGGCACTAAAGCAACTTCATATGAGTTCTGTTCCAATATCAACCTTCCCTGGAAAGCTGACAGCTTGTTGGTGGAATGGTAAACCCAGCAAACAAACAAAACAAGATACAGGAAGTTTTATTTCTCTTTTTCAATAGTATTAATGATTTCTATGAAATACTGCACCATATGCTGGGTTTGGGTTAGGATAATAAATCAATGGATAAAGGAAGCATATCATATTTAATATACCAACAAAACCTGGAAAATGAAAAACAAAAATGAAAATTACAGAAATTATGTGGGTCTATGAAAAGTAATAACATTTATGAAAATTTCAAATGATTTTTTTACAAATGAAGGATTTGATGGGGAAATAAAAAATTTGGTGGATAAATAAAGGACTTTTAATCAGAGCTCTGTTAAGAATGTGTTATTTGCATTTTGGGTTGTATGGCACACCTATACTGGATTGGTCATACGGCATCGAAAAGAATGGGTTAGAATTCAGGAGTAAGACATTGAAATATAATACAATCTAAGATTAACAACACATTTTTCATTATTCAGGTTAGTCAAATGTATATGAATCTTGATCAATTAACTTTTATTGAAGCTATAAATTGATATAGCTCTGGGTTTGTTTAAAAGATTTGTAAAAAAAAAAAGTTACAAAATAATTGTAAAACCTGGATTTGTTAAAAAAAAAAAAAAAAATATATATAAATATATTGTAATAGATCTACCAGGATTTGTTTAAAAGATTTATAAAAAAAAGGTTTTAAAATAATTGTAAAATATATTTACTTTTATGACAAAGTGACAATAAATGATCTACCTATATAATTTAATCAAGCATTCATTAAATAACAAGTTCTTTATCATTAACTTATAATTGAAGATAGCATCTGAAGGCCTAAATTAGGCTATACAATCATTTATGCATTAATTTTATCTCATAAGGATGTTAATATTAATGGTATAATTATGAATTAATCGTTATATACTTGTTTAAGACTGAGTACTTGGTACCATTCAGGGTGAATCAACCTGGTACATTTGTTAAATACCCATACTTTTGTCTTAAACATCGAATAACACTTTTATCCAAGGGCAGTTGATGTTTTGAGACTGTGCATGTAGCAGCATTTAATAGTGCAGATCCTGATTTGAAAATTGGCATATCTAGATCTACATTAATTGCCTGGTCAGATTGTGGTAAGCAGTTTGATTTTGAAACACATACTTTTTCTATTTTGTTGAATTTTTACTCAATTTTTAATGGTAGAAAATTAGAAACAACACTATTTTGTGTTGTGTTGTTGTTGTTTTGTAAACAACCAGCTGTTGCATGTTGCTGCACTTCCTTCATTGAACTTCCACAACATTATATGTCTTGCAACTGTGTGAGTATAAAAATAGAAGTTGAAATAAAATGAAATTGAACGATAAACAAAACCATAATGAATAATTCAAGAGAAGTTACTTAACTTTAAGTGCTGAAATCTTCGACATGAAAGTGTATAGAACCCACTTTGAAAACTTAGAAATGTAAGTAATCCACTATGGCTTACGACACTTCTGTCAAGTTTACACTTGTCAAACGACGTATAATTTACATCTACCAACAATAATCACATTACTAATTTATTTAGCACATTTACTATAACAAATAATGGTAAATGTGCTGATCCTGATCAGGTCTGAATCTGTGCTATTTGTATTGACACATTAATTGGTGCTTAGCACATTCAGAGTTAATAGAAATAGAAGGACATCTATCTTACAATCTGTTCGCAAACACACACAAACCATCAGGATAAAAACAGGATGCACTTTGCAACTGGTCAAAGAACCAAAAATAGCTGTAGCACTGAAAATTAATAGAGGACAGGACTGTTTTCATTTCATTTCCTTGAGGTATGCTAAAGGTTAACTTCTCAGACCCATCACCACATGGTTTTAATTCTCAGTTGGTTTCATGTGGGGAGGTTTTCCAGCTAACCTGCTGTGCGCCAGTTGGTGTACCCAGATATAAGTCTGGGGTCTTCCTCCACCAATAATTAGCTTGACGTTGCAAATATGACCATAACTGTATAGGTGAGATATAACAAAACAAACAGAAATATACAGGATATACTTAGGACCAAATGTACGCTAAAAAAAAAAAAAAGCATACGCACAAAAATGCAAGTTGACATATATTCAAGAGAATAAACTGCCATTTTGTATAATTGTCTGTTTTAACTTACAGTTTACACCTTAATTGTTTTTTTTTGTTTTTGTATCTCGAATTACCTTAAACGATAAACCACATTAGTTGTATTGGATTGGACAGCAAGTAAAATTGGTGAATCAACTTCAAAGACTCAGGAGGCGTGAGTAGTTAAGATAATCTTTTAGGGTTTTTGCTTCACACTGGGAAAATGCCAATCTCATTTATCCTAATAGATTAAATATAAATTAATAAAGACTATTTATTTAATTCAATGTTAAATCAGCATTCACATATCTGGTGCCATATCTAATTCAATCTGCTATTACGATATTCTAGACGAATACACTCTACAGTTTTTAAAAAGTATCAATATCATTGGTAAATATTTTTGTATAAAATTTGTTTGTTTTTTTTTTTTTTCATATAGATAAATCTTATATATAAAACTAAGTTTTTTTGTCTTCCTGATATTTTTCCTTATTTGCCTTGACAGTAGCATGATAGGGACAGAATACAGAAATCTACTTGTATAAAATACAATGGGGCTGGGGGGGAGGGGGAACTGATGATTTGAATTTTGGTGAAATATGTTAAGTAAAACTACATGCCCAATAGTATGTTTTAAAAAAATATCAAACCTGAGACCCCAGAAATGCAACAGTGCAGGTCTAGCAAAAACTTGTGATGCTAGACTCTTAAATATAATCACCATCGACATTAGTTTATTATAAATATCAAGACCACAAACCATCTTCAGTTGCAAAATTTACATCAAATCATAGAGTACAGAAAAACAATGAAAATGCAGAGCATGTCGGCCAAAGCATTATGGCGTCAGCATCCAAAACTATCAGTAACATGTGTCTATTATTTGTCTAGACAACAAATCATCTCTAGTCCCCTTTAGATACCCATTAGTCATCAAGCATGTCTCCTTATGTAGTCCCCTCAGGAAAATATCCATCCACTGCTTACTGTTTGTGAGGAAAACCTTCAGGAAGTGTGAAGTGTGTAATGTCTCGTCTCCGAGTTTTTTGTTACTTTTACAAGTATGCCTTCCACTACTACATGTAGTAGTTCAAACTTCAATACCGATGTTGTCTCATAGGACCTTTTCTTACTTTCCTAACCCTTGTAACTCTTAAAGGGATTGTGATTTGTCGGCATTTTTGCCAATGTTGTGCAGCGACATTTCAATTATTATAGCCCAAGGGCACTTATGAGGTGCCCAGGTACTGAATCCGCCAGTCTACTGACACCGACGAGTCAGGCGTAATGGTAACCCTATATGCTATTTATAGACACAAAGACTAGGCTCAATGTTTCCCTTAAAGGTGGTATCCAACTGTTTGCCTATATCTAATATGTGTAACAATATCTGACCTCTGTTTGGGGTATTTGTGCATAATTTCTGTAGAAAAAAATCATAATTAAGTCAATGCTTTAAGGACATTTAACAGTATCTCAATTTAAGGCAGTAAAAATCGTTAATCAACACTTAAAACATTCATTCTTTTTAAGTCTTTAAATAAGAGCGATTGAGATTCCTGTTAAAAAAAAAGACATCTCCATCACAGCGGATGACGTGGATGAGCAAAAAGATAAGTGGTCACATGTTTTTTTTTAGTTTAAAAATAGCTAACTGTGAAGCATGGTTCAGATAAGTAATATATGTTTGTAATGAAGATTGAGGCATTATGGTTCACATTTTAGACAGGTGTAGGACATCAATAAACAGCATTTTGCGAGATCTACTCAGGTAACAATTATTTATGTTTTTATGAAGATGTTTAATGAAAATATTTTTGGTCCAAACTGTCGGGTACCACCTTTAAAACAGATCAAGCATAGATTCAAAATGTAGATCCAGATCAGCATGGTCATAAGGGGAAGTGGCTGATCTGGATCTACACTATTTGCTGCCTAATTTCTAGCAAGCTGACTTCTTACCTTGCAATCCGACTTGTAAGCAAATAACTCAGATTTAGTATTTTGCTTATAAATTAATGAAACATAAAAATCAATAAGTATTCAGACTACAAAAAAAAAAATTCAGGCATAAAAATAAATCACAAACTTGTTGAAAGGCGTCAGACCATCGGACATGTCCGTTAGATTTCGTTTCGGTCCTGCAGAAAATGCTACCTGTTCGGTGACTTTAAATCTAAGGGAAACCATCTTTTCTTCTCTACGCAAGGTATTTCATTGGTTACTTTGCTTGATTGTTGTATCCTGCATTCTGATTGGATAGGTGTGCATGGACAAGCCAATCATCATCCAGCTTTCTTTTTAATCTTTGTTCTGTCCCATTACAATATTATGAGGGGGCACAGTAAGGCAAGAAGCAAAAATTACTAAAAGTGCCAAAGAGAAAAAAGAAAGAAATAAGAATATGAAAAAAAACAAAAACGTGTAACACGTAAATTTAATAAATGGCAGCAGGGTAAGCCGTGGCTTGTTTATATTTCCCAGGAAAAAAAAATAACTGCACTGATTGTCTGGAGATGACCTTTGGTCTGACAGGTTTTCCTTTTGCCTGACAAAATTTTATAGCTTGTCAGACCGAATGAGCAACATATTTGGCCTTTCGCGAACTCTACATCAAACATTATTATAAAATACAGAAGGAAATAACAATAAAAAAAAAGAAGATATCTCTCAAAGCCTTATGACTTCAGTATCCTCAGCATTTCTGTCATCAATAATGGTACATAATAAAACACCCAGACCACAAAGCAACTTCATTCCCAAAAAATACACCAAACCATGCAAAGAGTACAGAAAAAAAACACAACAAAAGTGCAGTGCGTGTCTACCAATGACTCAGTATCTAAGATAATCATAAACCTGGGTCTATTTTTAGTTTTTCGAAACCACAAAACATCTTCAGTGACCAAAGATACCAATCATTCATATAGCACGTCCCCTTATTTAGTTCCTGCAGGAAGACAACCATCAACCACATGCAATTAAACATCAAATTGTGTCTGTACTCAACACATGCCAAGCCACAAACCTAAGAAGGAGTGCAGCACTAGTTGCATGTTAAAGTTAAATCTATCAGTGTTGTATGCAGCCACAGAATCCTAAAAGAAGCAGATTTGTATTTTAAGCAGAGTTCAATGAAGTACCACTGCTGAAAAACATCTCATGAATGTGTATGCCATAAGAGGAAGTAAAAAGACATTAAAAAGGGCCAAAAAGCATTTTGCCAGTTGTTCTGAAAATGTTACATAGTTTATAGAACTGTTAAAAGAGAAGAAAATATTTGGTTTATGAATAAAAATGGGTGGAGAAACACAGATATATCTTTTCGTAAATAAAACAATTTTTTTCCCGTATTAATGAATGCCAATTGCGAAAACTCAATTGCATTTATATGTATGCATATCTATATTCATGGGTATTAATCTTTAATTAATACTGTCTAGGATTGTCTTTATTTGGAATGTCCTCTTCATGCTGGTGTATCATACAATTATTCCAGAACAAAGACATTCCTATTTTAATATTTAACCAGAAATAAGGATAGTCAAGCTACTCCTGTCACAAATAATACTCATTCATTAGATAAAACTACACACACATAGATGACATCCCTAAGTGTGAATGAACTACATTCCAGCAAAATAGCATGGCTTCCCTACCCTGCCCCCTTTCTTTACTACTACCACTTACAACATTACCACTACCAACACCATTATCGCCACTACCATTATCACTCATATTAAAATGACCCAACATTACCATCCCCATCACAATGACTACCATCTCAATCACCACCACCACCATTACCACCCTCATCAATATTACAACCTACGATAAATAAGCAATGCTTTACAAGCATCACTGCCACAACCATAATAATCATACCCTCAACCCCTTTCATGTAAAAAAAACAGCACCAACATAACAAGCACTACATCAACCATCAAAACCATACCTTCTACCAACCCAAACACTAAAGTAAAAACATCAACAGCACCAACAATGATTCAGAATAGATGCAACAGAGACACAACCTTCCTCAAAGTACACTATTAATACAGAGTACAATTACTACAATTCCTAAACACATAAATAACAACAAAAAACACCAATCTGCACCAGAACAATCCCAGTTGTTGGTGTGTGTTTTCTTCTTTAACATCACAGCAGTAAGCCAAACTTCTGTTAAGTGTCATATTGGTATGTTTAAAATGTATGATGTCACCTCTGTGTGTTAGCTCTCTCATGCTACAATTTTCAATTATAATAAAAATACATGAACAAAAAACATATTTATTTACTTATTTGCTTAATATACATTAAAGGTGATATCCGACATTTTGGAGCAAATCTTTTTTTTATCAAATAACCGATAAAATCATTGTTACCTGAAAAAGTCAGGCAAAATGCTGTTCTTTGATGCACAAGATCTGTGGGAAAAGTGAAGCATTACACCCCAATTGTCATTACAATCAGGTATTTTCTATCTGAGACGATACTAGCTGCAGAGCTATTTTTAAACCAAGAAAACCATGTGACAACTTACGTTTGAGATCTTGTTGTATCATCATCCAAGTAGTCCGCACTGACGTCGGTATCTATTTTTAGCCAAGGTAACTTTCATGTTCATTTATAGATTTAAAAATAATGAACACTTAGCATTATTTTTTCGCAAAGTGTACTGCCTCACATATAGGTAGTGTTCAAAATCGTCTTTACTCAGACTAACGTATAAGTTTATGCAGAAATTATGCATATATTCCCAGAAAATGTGGAAAAATATTGATGCATGCATTTGGTGTAGGTAAAATGTTTGATACCACCTTTAATAAAACTTAGTATCAAACTAGAGACTCGACAGCAAAATAAGCAGCCTCTGATTAGAAAGCTCCCAGACAGAAGCTGACTGATCTGGATCTTAAGTCTTTGTTTAAGTTTAATCATTTGCTTCCCAGGCTAAATGAAAGTGTACTCATAGAATATAGGAGACAAAGTGTTTCCATGAAGAGCAAGTTATTGTTGATCAAGAATTAACTGTCTTAGTTCATTGTGCTTACTGATGGATAGTGTATTTTGTTTGTTGTTTGAGGATATTTGAAATAGTTCCATGAAGTGACACTGTGGATAAAAAAAAATAACAAAAATTTGTGAGAGTTTTTTTGTTTGTTTGGTTGTTTGTTTGGTTGTTGTTTTTTTGGGGGGTTTTCTGTTGATGTTAAAATGCAACAACAGAAGAATGGTCATATTTGCATCATCCAGCTAAATATTTGTGAAGGACGGCCTCTTAGGTCTTACATATAAAAGTATGTACATGAAGGGTTCTCATAATAATTGTACAGCAATCTTGAAAAAAGATTTTTTTTTAAAACTGGACCTTAGGTCCATCAAGCTGGCAATATCTACTGGATTGGACCATATAATCATTCAGAATTTTGAAAATGATGTAGCTGAAAATTCTGGTAGACCATCGGTCCATTTAACTTAATGGACCGACAGAGATTCTGGTGGACTCGGGTCATGGTCCACCAGGTCGGAGACTGGTGGATCCATAGGAATGTATTTATAGTGACCTTGACTATTAATCTTATAAAGTTTGACTTGTTATTTGTGGTAACCAAAAAAATCTGATAGGTGAATTATTTCATTGATCATAATTATAATGTCTGCAGCCCTGCCACATGGGCTTATCAGCATGGTGTAGTTTAAAAGCAGACATAATAATCAAAATGAGCCAGTGCTTTATATTAACAGCAGGTTACTTTTGAAGAATGCTGTTTACTTATTTAGTAAAGAAAACACCAGTGGAGAAGTGTTATTATGACCTATTAACATTTTGGGGGAATTTTAGGAAAATAATTGGGGGGAAAATTATTAAGAAAAAAATAAAATAATCATTAATAATTTGGTAAGAATTATCATTTTTACATTAATTCTGACTTTGTTACAGAAATGAACATATTTTCAGCCTAATAAGTCACATGACGTAAAATATACATATAAACAAATTCTTTTGCAAACATTACTTTTTTCAGTATCATACTTTTTTCAGTAACATTTTTTATTTTGAAACATGAAATGTTGAATAAATATTAATATACTTTTTTTTCTTTTTCAGATATAACAAAATATATTATTAAAAATTAAGCTCTTGTGACAGATAAAAAAAAAAAAACCCCACACATCCAACACCATTAGCAAATCAGATCTTGTGTGCACATTTAACCTTTTTATATACAAACCTCCTATTAACACATGCTTTTATTATGTTTTCCAGGTAATCAGCAAGCTGTCAGCTCAATGACAATAAACATAAACCCTAGTGATGCTGGTGTTGTAGAGGACCATTGGCATAGATATGGTAACTGAAACTTACAAAACTGTGTATGTGTTTTGTCATTAGTCAATGCTGATTTTTCACATGGAGGATATGTGTGCTAATAGTTGATGTTCAGATAAAAAATATATATTTATGTGCTTAGACATTTATTATATACAGATTGAGTATATGTGCTTAAACAATTTATCTGATATTCAGATTGAGGATATGTGCTTAAACAATTTATCTGATATTCAGATGGAGGACTATGACTGTGCTTAGACAATTTAATATTCAGATGTTTAACTAGTGTTTCTATATATCTTATATGATATTCAGATACACAATTATGCTTATAGCACTTAAGACAACACACATGATATCCGGATAGAGGATTGTGTTTGGTGGGTACTGAGACAATTCATTAGTTATTCAAATGGTGGATGATAGGCCAAGCGCACACAGTACATACACAGATGGATTATAAGTGAGTCTGATGATCTACTTTGCAAAGGTCAGTAAGAAAGAAAAATGCTCTTAAACTGAAAAAACAACAGAAGCAGGTGTTTAAATGTTGAGTAATATAGTCAGGCAATGATTAAAGACCACACATTTCACATAAAGAAGATGATCATTAAGTGTGCCTGTGCCTGATTTTCCATTTAAGAAAGGTTCAGCAATTAAATTAATGAGAAAAAAATAAAACAGGTTTCAACAGTGATTCTTTGAAGCAGGTATCTTATTCAAGACAAAGCATATCCCATACTTTAAACAACAAAATGTACATGGTCTACTACTTTAGGAAGGCTAAGATGTTCTTCTGTTTGTTAATTGGGTTTATTGTTCTACCAACAGTATTTCAGTTATCTATAGATGGTGTCCTCTTGAAGCAGATATAGTGCTACCGTCACGGTCTATAGCATGCCGTGAACACCAGGCATGATACCACACCCAGTCATATTATCCTGACACCAGACCAACCAGTCGTGGAACTACCTTTATATTTGCTGAAGCGTTAGCAAGGAAGCTATACCACTATCATTTTTTACAACTTGTTTGGTATGTCACAGCCAGGGATCAAACCCAGCTCCTGCTGGGAAGTTTCTGATCAAAGTCTACACTATTTGCCTCTAAGGGACTCTACATCAAGTTTTTAGCAAATCTTTAAAAATTTATAATGTTTTTTTTAACAAATCTAACATTTTGTGGACTTTACAACATGGCAATCCACTCTTAACCTGGATAAAGGAAATGTCACCACATACTTGGACAGGCACAGTGTAGCAGATACAAAAAAAAATCGTTCAAAGTCTGACAGATTACAGTTATCTCAGATAAAACAGCAGTTCCATCTGCCTCAGTGTAAATAGCGAGTGACCCAATAGCAGGAAATTGGTGCTGGTTTATTAGGGTTTTTTTTCATTCATGGTTTCTAGCATTGGTTTCGTTTAATATTTGGTGGCGATAATTTCATACGGAAGTTTACTAAGTTAAATAATGAGCCAAAAATTGGCCTATAGCAAATACGGCATTTTTAAAATAATATTTGTTAGTTATTACATAAATAATGCCTATGTGAGTAAATATTGGTTTAACATGGTGAACTTTTTTTGTAAAAAGACAATGTCAAAACAAAACAACAATTAATATGTGATAAAGAAAATTGCACTTTTGATAAGAAAAAATAGGGGGAAAAATTAATGGAATAAAATTATAAAACAAGAGGGCCATGATGGCCCTTAATCGCTCACCTGATGACAAAGGCTTTACGTAGGCTCAAATCTGGCATTAAGTAATTAAGAGTAATTTACTTAAGAAATCTTTGGTGAAGATTGGACCATTAGTGTGGCCACTGGGTTGATAACATTTTCTAGAATTTTACCAAGAAACCTACTGAATCCACATGACTCACTTCAAAACATATGTAAGATTTCATACTGGCAAACATGATGGTCAAGTTTGGTGAAGACTGGGCCATCAATGTAGCCTCTTAAGTGTTTTCACAAGCTTTTTCTAAAATTTGACCTAGTGACCTACTTTATGACCCCACGAGACCCAATAACGAACTCATCCAAGATTTCATGTAGACAAACATTCTGACCAAGTTTGATGAAGATTGGGCTATAAATAGGGCCTCTAGTGTGTTTACAAGCTTTTTCTAAGATTTGACCTTGTGACCTACTTTTTGACCCCACGTGACCCAGTTACGAACTCTGAGATTTCATGCAGACAAACATTCTGACCAAGTTTGGTAAAGATTGGGCTATAAATGTGGCCTCTAGTGCATTCACAAGCTTTTTCTAAGATTTGACCTAGTGACCTACTTTTTGACCCCACGTGACCCAGTTACGAACTCATCCAAGATTTCATGCAGACAAACATTCTGACCAAGTTTGGTGAAGATTGGGCTATAAATGTGGCCTGTAGTGTGTTCACAAGCTTTTTCTAAGATTTTACCTAGTGACCTACTTTTTGACCCCACGTGACCCAGTTACGAACTCATCCAAGATTTCATGCAGACAAACATTCTGACCAAGTTTGGTGAAGATTGGGCTATAAATGTGGCCTCTAGTGTGTTCACAAGCTTTTTCTAAGATTTGACCTAGTGACCTACTTTTTGACCCCACGTGACCCAGTTACGAACTCATCCAAGATTTCATGCAGACAAACATTCTGACCAAGTTTGGTGAAGATTGGGCTATAAATGTGGCCTCTAGTGTGTTCACAAGCTTTTTCTAAGATTTGACCTAGTGACCTACTTTTTGACCCCACGTGATCCAGTTACGAACTCATCCAAGATTTCACGCAGGCAAACATTCTGACCAAGTTTGGTGAAGACTGGGCTATAAATGTGGCCTCTAGTGTGTTCACAAGCTTTTTCTAAGATTTGACCTAGTGACCTACTTTTTGACCCCACGTGACCCAGTTACGAACTCATCCAAGATTTCATGTAGACAAACATTCTGACCAAGTTTGGTGAAGATTGGGCTATAAATGTGGTCTCTAGTGTGTTCACAAGTTTTTCTTAAAATTTGACCTCGTGACCTACTTTTTGACCCCAGGTGACCCAATAATGAACTCATCCAAGATTTCATGCAGACAAACAATCTGACCAAGTTTCATGAAGATTGGATAAAAATTGTGGTCTCTAGTGTGTTCACAAGGTAAATGTTGACGACGAACGACGAACGACGGACGCCGGACGACGAACGACGGACGCCGGACGACGGACGAAGCGGTATCACAAAAGCTCCCCTTGAGCACGTTGTGCTCAGGTGAGCTAACAACAGAACCAATTGTAGTGTTTAACCTTATTTCTAGGATTATTTTAAATATTGAACATGGTAAAAGGTGTTGATACTTAAGTAATTGTTGATACTTCAGAGGAATGTTCATCCTATCTTTATCTGTAGTGCTTTTATTGCCCCAGTCGACAGACATCTAACATTCCAGATTACAATAAATCTACAGGCAATGAAAGGAAGACTGCAGCATCAAGTTAATGTCACAGAGACGAGTTATTTATGATCAGCGAATCACAATCTTGACATTTGAACAAGCCCTAACCCTATGCCTGCTCCGCACAAATCCATCAGGCTTTGGTAAATAGTGTAGATCCAGATCTGCAAACTCCTTATGGAAGGTATAGGATCAGCTTCAGCACATTTGCTGCAAGCAACAGGGCATGCTGCCTTTGTATTTAGTTATTACCACAAAACTAAGAATGTGTTTTGTTTATTAGTAAATTTATAATTGTAAGATTCAAAGAATTGAAAGCAACTTAGATCTTTGTCAAGATTGTTCAAATGAAGTGATGGTACAGAATACAGGACAGTGTTAAAAAATTGAATTTAAATCTGCTGTTGTTAAGAATTAAATGTTAAGAAATTTAAACCTTCAGAATTTAAATTTGTTGCTAATTTGGGTGGGTTAAAAAAATGTGGGTGTTTCTGAATCAGTGGTTAACATGAACTTCAAAGCACATAGTTTATACTGTAGACATACTTCTGATACATTGTGGTCAATCAATATGGTAAATGTAATAAATAGTAATATATTTGTTTCTTGTCTTGTAGGAAACCAGTGGCATATATCTACCATTCAAAACCAGTGCGAAATAATAAACCAAGTTTGCAGTGGAACATATCTGTAGAATGCCAAAAGAAATCATAGAAAGGGTTTTAGTGCAGTATTTTCTTATTAGAAAGCTAAGGAAGAAAATCCAGTGAAATAAGCAAGTGGAATATGTGATAATATTACCAAAGGGAATATTACCAGTGGAATTAACAAGTGAATTGTCAATTAAGCAAATCAATAGAAAGCAACCATTGTTTTTTGTGAAATATTCTAAAAGAGGGTTATTTAATTACACAAAGGAATATATCAGTAATTTACTCTACACAATTAAGCAAGTGTAATCTTGTGAATTTGTGTGTGTGTGTGTTTTGTAATCTAAAGTTGGATTAAATCAGTGCTTATATTCCCCAAACCCCGCCTCCGCCACAACCAACATCATGACCAACACCTCCGGCCTGCCAATCAACCTTATAGACCCCAACAATGATGACATCATCGTAGCTGCCAACCTGACTGGTTGCCTTGACAATGCAACCAGTTGCTATGGTAATGGGATAGAGGGTTTGGCTGAGGAGGAGGGGGCAGGTTCGCAGAAGTGGGGGCTTCTGGGGTTGCTGCTGGTGATTGCGCTCACAGCCCTAGGGAACCTACTAGTATGTTTGGCTGTGTGCTGGGATCGTCGGCTACAGAACATGACCAACTATTTTCTCATGTCACTGGCCATCGCAGACTTTCTTGTCTCCATTGTTGTGATGCCGTTCGGAATGGTGGTGGAGATTTACGGTATGTATGCTCTCGTTGTGTTCAAGATATTAAAGTATTTAAACATACATAATTTCAATGAATATGTATTTATTTGTAGACAAAAAAGACTTTCCTTTATAGGTCTGTTAAAAATGACACTTTCATTAACACATTTATTCCACCAACAACCATGCAGTTCAGATGATCATTTTCACTTAGGGGATAGACATAATTCATTTTCGTATGTTTATCTTGCGTTCAAGTGTGCACTTAAACTAAGACCAATTATCACAGCAGCACGAAAAGTTGAGATGTCTTCAGTTACATAACACATGCCTTGCTGACAAGAATTGCTGTTGAATGAGAGACATTAATGAATAGTCTCCCCAGAATAACCCCTAAATGCAAGAAGGACCTTTAATTAGATTTACTCGTTTTTTAATTAGTTTTACTCGATTCTTGTGCTCTTTGGAGTGAATGTTGAATTTTCTTTCTTGTGATACCCAGGTTAACAATCATCAACAAAAACTTTCATTTTCTTTTTTAAATAACAAATCTCTGTAAGTATTTAAATGGATTTTAAGTTTATATTTATGCGAAAGTAAGACATATCACTATTTGTAATTTCAATATCTACAAAAGAACAGGCGACAAAGTCCAAGAATTCCAACTAAAAGGACCTACATACTGTTTGGAATACCTCGGATATTAACTAACAAGGGAGACAATTTCCATTTCACCAATGAACCCCACTGATGTTCCATTGAGTCTGCAGGGAGAGTTACAAATATGCAGGAAACCATTGCTAATATCCACTCAACCTGTTCACAGCTGCAGATACATTTACAGCAATACAAGAAAATAAAATCCCTGATCTTCAAAAAAAACAAACATCTTAAAACAAAATAAACTGAATATTTCATAAAGAAAACAACGCTGACAGAAAAATAAAAAAAATCCATGACGATCATATGAACACTAATCAAATGCGTACACATCTTGTAATAAGAAAAAAAGCCAGACAAAGCGCGTCCACAAATTGCTTGCATCTTCCTGATTTGTTTGAGTGGCCTCCCTAAATGAATTCAGCATTTACATAATCTCCCAGACCAAATATCACTGTCAATGCCAGTCCTACAGAATTAATGCTTGGGCTAACAATCTCAAGTGAAGCAGAGTGATCTGTGCATTGACATAACAGCAAGGACTGGAAGAAAACTATGCTTGTTTTCTAATCTATGATAATATTTGGCATAAAACTATCAATTCTGTTGATAATCATGAAGAAAATGATACATCTTTTCTGAAAATGATGTCATTTTTCTTTCTTCTTAATTTTTTTTTTAAAAATTGTTTATAACATTATTAAGAAAACATTTCAGTTTAGAGAAAAATATTTTTGTATTTTTTTACATTAAAAAATATTAAATAAAATTCATACAAAAACAATTTGTATTCTTTAAGGTTATTCTTATTAAGTTTCTCTTGTTGTTGTTTTTTTCTTCATTTTTGTATCAATAAGACATTTGTCAAGCAAAACATACAACCTACAACCTAGTAGATGTATAAAAAGAAATGGTTTACAAAAAAAAAAAACCCATGATAACCCAGTTCCATTCATTTGTCATATACTCCATGATGTATCATGTACTTACCCCTTGTTTTTCAAATGTTCATCTCAGTTTATCAGGCTTTCTCAACAATGATTTACACCCTTTTAACAAATATTACAACTCTATGAACCTATAAAAATACCTCAGACAATTGCTTTAAAAGTTTAACAACAGTAATAGTAGTTAAACACCATTATGTAATCAGCCGAAAAAAGCATCATCCCCCAACAGCTATCTTCTCCAACAACTAAACTGACGATATCCTTTGGAAATAAAAGTGTCAGTATGTCACAGGGTGCTTCTCTCAGCCCTGCCAGCACACAAAGGTTCAAGCCAAAAATGCTTATCTAAAAAAGTGCTCAGGAAAGTTATCAACATAAAATCGAGAATAAAAAAAAAGGGATGAAATCAGATAAAGAGTGTAAAGAAGTGTTTTCACTAGTTTACAAATTTTCAAGTTAATTATCGATAAACAATTCTAAAATTACCAGACCTGGTAGTGCAATCGGTAGAGTGTCAGCTCCAGGTAAGGGAGGCCATGGGTTTGATCCCGGGCCGCGATAAACCAAAGTCATTAAAAAAGGTAGTGGTATAGCTAGCTTCCTTGCTAATGATCAAGCAAATATAAGGTTAGTTCCACAACTGGGGCGTGGAGTCAGGATAATGTGACTAAGTGTTCATGGCATGCTATACACAGTGAAGGCAGCACTATATCTGCTTCAAGTGGACGCTGTCTGCAGATAACTGAAATACTGTTGGTGGGATGATAAACCCAACAAACAAATTCTAAAATTTGTTGACATTTTTATGTTGCTTTTTTTATTATCATTTCAACTGTCTTATTTGAGGGCTAAGCTTTATATTTATTATTGTTAATTAATTAAAATCTCATGAAAGCCACTTCAAACTCTCCAGAAATTGTTATCCAGCTGTGCACACACAGGGACACAAGACATTTCTGCCAACCTTGACCAAGAGGTGTTTTACCTGATAGGCCACAGATAATACTTTCTATAGAAGCAGGTGTGACTTTCATTCAGCCCTCATTGTGCTACAACTGTTAATAGATTCACACAATAGATTGTTTGTTTTATTATTATTTCATTGTGTTTAATTGCATTTAATGGTAGAATATATATATATATATATATATATATATATATATATATATATATATATATATATATATATATATATATATATAACTGTTGGTGGGACGATAAACCCAATATATATATATAAATCACTCTAAGTATCATATGGCACTAAATAAACAAGTACTAGAAGGCTTACAAAGTTAAATACATAAAAAACATAAAGAATGTTTTTATAACATAAAAAAGACAGTTCAAGAAAAAAAAAGGAAAATATAGTGAGTTTAAAATTAAAAGTACAATTGTGAAAATGGTAGAATGAGTCATAAAATCATAGTTATTTAGTAACAATTTCATAGATGACTAAACATATTACTGCAGCATAAATTGTAGACACTGACCTGACATCTCCAAGCAGGAGCTGGTTGACCTTGACTTACACTATTTGTATATGCCTATCAATTAGTGCTTTAGCAAACTAAGAAGAAACCTAACATTTTAATAATTCTTTTTTTTTTTTCAGTCAACATAATGACCTAACACATTTTTATTTTTTGTGTCTCACAACTATGAGTGTGAAAGGAGATTTTAGTAAATAAATCGTCTTTTTAAATGTGAAACAATTTATGTAAAATATTTATATTTTTGGCATAAATAATAGAATCAATAATACTTAATCTCTTATGGTCTAGCATGCACAGTTGCATTAGATTCAATGAAAACTTCTAAAAGCTAAATGTGAATGGAATTTATAAAAAGAAATGGCAACCAGCATGTAGCTACAAGTACCCTTGCTGACAAACTTGCTGTTTGGAGAAAGAAATTATCATATTATTTCATATTAAAGTGAAGTGTACTTTGTGTTGGCATGGAAACAATAATAAAGTGTGAGCTTTGTTTCTTGATTGCCGTGAATGCATTTTAATCCGAATCCTACAACATTTCTTTAACAATTCTTACTTATTTTTACTTTTTGTAACCTTCCTTCATAGGGCCATGACACATTCTCTTTGACAATCTGTCTTTTTTAAAATATATATATATATATATACACTTTTACCAATGGCATATGTACCAAACTATGAGTCAATGCCATTAAATGACAACTTCAGCAAAATTTATAATTTGGATAAAACTGTAGCTTAGAGCCGTTCTAGCACAGGCTTGAAGGGAAGAGAAGTCAATGCCATTTAATGACAACTTCAGCAAATTTAATAATGTGGATAAAACTGTAGCTTAGAACTGCTCTAGCACCGTCTTGAAGGGAAGAGAAGTCAATGTCATGAAATGACAACTTCAGCAAACTTTACAATTTGGATAAAACTCTAACTTGGGACCCCTCTAGTGCAAGGTTTGAAATTACCAACCCACCTGTCTGAAGATCTTTAAGGTTTTCTTCTTTTTTTATAATTACCAATGGATACTCACCACACTCATACAATGTGAACTTAATCTGAGGCCAAAGTGGGTGATTTTCACTTGCAAAGCGGGAGGTTTGTTATTTTCATATAAACAAAGAAGATAGATATCCATTTGCAAGTAGGGAGATTTCAGAAAATGCAAAAACACACTTCATTTTCAAATAATTTTGAACCTTTAAATTCGGAGTCTCTCTCCGAAAGTGGGAGAGTTCACATGTATGCACACCCTTCATTCCAAACTTAACAAAGATGAAAATCATGAAGGCTGGAGTTCTCATTACACAAATAAGGAAGGCTAGGTGAAAGTCTAGACCAGTCATTTGTTAAAGGAAATGTTGCATAATCAAAGGGAATGGTGCTTAACTCAATAGGGTGGTCAAATCAATGAAGAGAAAAAAGGCTGAGACACAGAAATAAGCAAACTTTAGTTTGATTTTCAACTAAGCATGAATTGATCAGGATTAAGCAAATAACGCAGATCCAGTTCAACAATTTCCTGATTGGAGATGTCAAATTAAGTCATTTTTAGACTGGTGCGCATGCGCCAGTCTTAAATAACGATGCTGTGAACACAGCGACGCGCGGTTTTTAACATCGGGTGTATCATTGCGACCACGAGAGCGTATTCAAGTAGTTGTGCGGCATAAGAAGTAGTGCGTTTTTAGAAAACACAAATATTACGAAGTAATGCGAACCTTTGTAAGGAAATGCGACAAATAAAAACAAGGAAACAATGTAATGTTGTTTTTCGAACAAATATGAAAGGATATTAAAAGAACGCTTACAAACAAATCAGTCTCGTGACAAGCGGGAGATAGCGTTGGTCGCCATTTTGGATAGATCGGAGTGCTTTTGAACGAGTTTCTGCTCAGCTTTTAAGGACCGAAAGTAAGTTGGCAAATATGTTAATGCATTGTTGCGATCGACGTAAAAATTAGGATTGTAACTGTTTCAGTCTCTTAAGTTACGTGGGCCGTGTGCATTTCATTGTTGACACTACTTCAGTTGTGGCGGAAGCTGATCATAACTGCATTAGAACTAGAAGGTTTTTATCGTTAACTTCAGATAATGCATTTTTCGTAACGTTTGTGGTGTGTTGTTAGTTTAATAATATAACTGACTTCGGCATTTTTTTGTCTTGAAATCTAGACCTAAATACAGGAGGCTACGATTATAAACAAATCAGTCACGTGACCAAAATTGCGGGAAAATCTAGCGTGGGTTGCCATTTTTGTAAGCTTCTGTGGATTGAGTTTCCTAAGCAATATTAAGGTAGCAGTGACATCCATTGGTGGAATGTATGTTACATATGTACATATATGTTACAATACTGATGACCGCAACCGTTCACGTAACCTTCATGCTGTGCTACTGTTGACAATCACTGTACTTCTATTGCATGAACCAATTACAACAGCCAGGTTAATGGTTATCACCACGATACTGTATACTCAGGGATTTCAATAGCTTTCACTTTTGTTGAGAATTTCTTTGACAATTTTCAAGGGGTCATGATCAGATTGACACAAGTCAAATCATGTGTTCACGAACGTAACTAATTTTTAAATTGCTTTAACTTCATTTCCATATATTTACAAGGGTCCAATTAGTATTTACTTCATTTTTTAAATGCTTAACATACTACATTTATGGTTATTCTTGCAAAATTTGACCACTTATCCTGCGCTTCTGCATCAAAATGACCCCCAACCTAAGATTTAGGTGAGGTCAAAACTGTAAAACCTCAATTTTCCTTGCATCAAAATGCAAATATCTGGATCTGTTAAAATCCCTGAATATACTGAATTATTTGCTAATGTTGTTGATAGTGACTGTCACGTACAAACGAAAAGAACATACACGTAGTTTCATATGTTTCATATGTTTCGAGTTATGATATCTGTGCAGGAAAAGTTTGATTCTTTTGTTCTTCTCCACCTCTCTTTTGTTCATCTTCAAATGTTTTTCAAAGTTTTGTTACATTAAATTCTTATATGAAAACTACTAATTGTTATTCATTGCCCCCCTATGACAGCCAATGTAAGACCATCAACAGCAATCTTTCCAATTCCTTAATGTGCATTTCGCCGTTCAAGACATCTTGATTACTCACTTGGAACTACCCTTTCAACCGTAGCGCCAGTCTTCCAACGCTTTCAGCGCTTTGATACTATATGTTGTCAAGACTCCTTTAATGTGTACTGCCCACTTTGCATACAGTTGTTAGCAAATACAAAGAATGAAAGTGGGTGTCATTTACTAGTGTAGCAGACTTGGGCATTAAAGCAGTCTAGTAAAACATTTGCAGAGAGTGGATTTAAACAAAAAAAGATAATTAATGGCTTTATTAAGAGACAACACAATTCTAAGACACTATCATGCAGTGCAAATAATGCTGTCTAGTGCTTAAATTGTATGTGAAACTGGAAAAGTCACATACACAAATAAATAAAGAAATAAAAGCCTTCAAATACATTATCTCGGTTAGTGTAACTTTGTGAAAGGTTAAAGCATAAGTAACTGAGACAAAAAAACAAAAAGAGTGGATGACCAACATTTATAATACTTTTTTCAATTTTAGGTGTTAAAATTGTTATTTTTTAAGACAACATTTTTTCAATTTTCAATATACATTGGTAGAGACTACATTGTAAGCAGCAAATATTCCTGATGTGACATGACTAACTAGATCCTGACTGGGTCATGCTAAGCAAGCTAGAATATAAGGCAAAGGAAGTATGACTGAAAAATCAACAACAGCTTTAAGAAAGAAACAAAACATTTACAGGACTAGTCAATTAAAATGAAACTGACTAGCAGGTAATACCAAGTTATAGTCTACTTTCATGCTACTGCTCGCTCAGTCGACTTTGCAGTCTTTGTGACCCATAGCTTTATTAGTCTGAGCCTAAACATCAATCTTTCAGTCTTGCAGAAATGTTTCACTTGAAGCAGATATAGTGCTGCCGTCACTGTGAAAGCAAGCCATGTACACATGACATGAATTAATACCTAGAGACAACATTCAGACAATCTTGAATAAACAACAGTTCATAAACAAACAAAAATGACTGAGTGAATGCTACATACTGCTAACGAAGATACTTGATGAGCTAAACAAAATACAAGAAAAACAACAACAAAAGAATTTGCAAGAAATCAACTGGCTGCATGCTAGCAAAATTATATAGGTAGCATGATACAAAAACAACAAGGCAAAGCATAGCAACCAAACCCTTTTATAAATTAAATCATTCAGAGGTTTTTGTGTTTGCATGACTGCAACAACTTAATTTCCCAACCAATTAGGTTTGTGTTATTTCCCAGCATTTTAATTATAAAGCAAACAATAAGCTGAAGAAACATTATAAATGTCAGTTTTAGATATAAATAATAACTACTACATTATTGTTTATTGGCAATCCCATTAAAATTGTAAATATTTTTTGTCATAATTATCAAGCATTTCTTATCCAGAAAGCAATATTTTAAAGATGGAAAATAATTAATATCTGAGATACTACGATATACTAGGCAAGTTTATCAAGTTTATCATGAAATCAAAATGAACAAAGTAATATGTGATATACTAGGTGTTTATCATGAAATCAAAATGAACTAAGTAATATGTGATATACTAGGTGTTTATCATGAAATCAAAATGAACTAAGTAATATGTTATTCAAAGATTATCTTTCCAATGAAATCAAACATAGATCTTTTATTATATTCAGATTGTAGTTTTGCCCATATGAATATATACATCTACATAATAAATCATTGACATCTATTATCAACAATGACATGCTTTGAAAATAAATTACGTTAACATCTGCGTAATTTTAGAAAACTTTAACAACACTTTGACAGCACTGAAAATAAGGGCGCCTGTGAGAAAGTTGTAGTGTTGCAGACTTGTCATCTGCGTGACTCTCATTGATTTGTTTCGAGACCCGGCCAGGGTATATAAGGTCTAAATATGGACCAACCAGTTGACCTGTGCTATGCCTGTGGTTCTACCAGACATTTTATGTGTCTGGTGTCTCCACAAAAAAGGCCGGGGATCAATATAATGACCATATTTGTGTCATGGATATTTTAAAAACAACAGCACAAACCGAAACAAGCTATCCATACTGCTTTTGGAAAGGCATATGCCAAATAACTGATGTTTTTATTAAACTGCAAAAGACATGAAAACTAATAACATTCTCTATCAGTATAAAACAGACGTTAAAATGATACAATATGAGGGGAGGTTAATGAGAAAAGTGCATGTATTTCTGCTGAAATGGTCTGACCATATCTGGCAAAAGATCGAAGACTTACACAAGAATTGCCAGGCCTGTATTTATTTAAATATACACTGTAAACTTTAAGTCTATTCCGTTGAGTCCTAACTTTTTTATTATTCTATGTAAGTTTGAGTCCATATATATATATGGCTACAAAATGCGCGGAATATGTAGTACAGATCCTGATCAGGCTTCTCGGAAAGGAATTTTGTTGATCTAAATCTTCTTACTTTGCTGCCGGATTAATACTTGGTAAGAAAGTTAAAGGTTAATATTGAGTGATATTATTCAGATTTTACAAAAGCTCCAAAATTTAAAACCATTTCACACTGACATATACTGAAGGAAAAAAGTTTGGCAAGTTCAGAGAGGATTGACTCCTAGGGAACTTTGTGACCCGCGTAGGATCGTCCATTTTGCTGTGCGCATACTGCACAGGATTTTCGTGAAAGTTATGTTTCACGCTTACATAATGGTGTAGTTTAAAAAAAAATACAGAAATCATGTTGCAATGGATGGGCACAATTGGTCAATACAGAAACGTTTTAGCCAGATTGATTTATAGACGAAAACCAAATACACAAAAAACTAGCTAAACTTTTTTCCTTCAGTATATTATGTAGTTGTACTTAGTTTGTAAAATATCATATTTCTCAATGAATTGGGACAAAAAATGAAAATCAGAAAGACTGTCCAGTTTTCCCTGCAAAACTATTATCTGAAATTCTTTGGCGAAGAGTGCTGCCATACATGAAAACACATAAAGAAGCTGTAGAAATTTAGCCATGAGACAAAACTGATATTTTTCTGTATATCGTTACCATATCTGACCATCGTTATCAAATTCCTAAGCCACTTCAGCGTCTGGCCAGTCAAAACAGACCACCTACATAATTCTTCCCTTCCTATGACGTAAGTTAGAAACGTATGACCTTTCACTAAGTTACACTTGGCAACAAACTGCAAATATCCAGATCAGACAATTCCCTGCTGATCTGGATCTATAAAATTCAATATACCTGATAAATTTGACCTTCAGCAGGACAAGAGTTTGAAGCTAAAAAAGGAAAGGTCCTGAAAATTACACAGGACCATAACTGCTGCTATGCTTACTGTCAGAAAGCCATCAACCTATCAAATGTCAGACAGCATAAAATCTCAAGATTCAACATGGAAAAAATTACCATTGCAAAAGCATTTATAATTCTTCTAAATCCTGTATTCTTTACTAATTAGTAAAACTCACTGTGCAGATTCTAATGAGTATCTGGTTTAAAGGGTTTAGTTGAGAATTGAGGGATATAATGCTGTCAAAAATTATTATTTTCTGACTTGAAATCTTGATGAGTCTCAGTTCTTCCTGGAACGTGTCAAGAGACTGTCCCAGACATTGGCAGCCTGTCATAAGATACACATTATAAGAGCAGGGATATGTTCCAACAGGGGCTTGAATAGTCATAAAATTTGATGTTTGTTTGCTTGACTTGAAGCAGATATAGAGCTGCTTTCACTGTGTATAACATGCCTTGAACACCTGGCATGATACCATGCCCAATCACATTATCCTGACAGCGGGTCAACCAGTCGTGAAACTACCCTTATATTTGCTTGAGCGTTAGCAAGGGAGCTATGCTACTACCCTTTTTATTGACTTTGGTATGTTGCGGCCTGGGATCAAACCTGGGGTCTTCTGCACCTAGATGCTCTACTGATTGTGCTACCAGGTCCAGTACTAAGACTTTTCTATTACTTCTAACAGTAAGCAAAGTTAACATCATAAAGAATCAACAGATTACTCCAAAACAGTTAAGTATGTGGGCAACAGCCTGTTTTATTAACATTTTATGCCATAATGGGACATGCAGAAATTTCATTACATACATATTGTATGTGATGATATTCAGTAAACATAAATGAATCGAATAACTGGTATACTGCATGTAGTCAATCCAGTAGAGATGGCAAGCTCTATTCAACAATGAAGCATCAAAAGCAACGGCATGAGATGGGATTTGCCGGCATTGCTGATACTGTGCAATGATACATCTATCATTATAACACAAGGGCACTTATGAGGTGCCCAAGAACTGAACCCGGCCGGTCCATTATACTGACACCGACAAGCCAGGTGTAATGCTGTTCCCTTAGCCGAGCATTAGGAACGAAACCACTACTACCAACTTTAAAGACTTTGCTTTGAACCGGCTGGGAGTTTGAACCCGCGACCTCCCGATCCGCAAGCCGACGTTCTACCACATGAGCTATTGCGGCCGGTCAGAAGCAATGATTTTATTGTCTATGATTTTTATTGTCAGAAAATAGTTTTATTTGTTTTTCTTTCTACATTTTAACCAATCAGAAAGCGGGAATTCATTTACCCCTTAAAAAGTGCACAACTCAACAAGGAAAAGTTTAAATACAACCTCGAGTGTAAAGTATACACACATAGTTTACAAGTGTACAAAGTATAAAAATAAGTTAAAAGGTCTAAATAACCACAATCATAAGATCATACTCAAATGCTATGTATTAATAGGGTTGTAGATAGTATGTAGTGACTAAAGTGTGTTTTATATCAGCAGAAAAATACTGAACATACTGTCTTCTGCTGTTGCGTATTGTTGGAGTTTGCAATTAAAATTCCATTAAAAGATAGTTTGTGAGCCTATAGCAACAGTAACTATGGACTTGGAACAGTGTATTAACACCACTCCCCAAGCTTCAGGGTTGAGGGGAAGATTTTTAATTTAAGATCTGTAAGATACTGCAGTTAGAGTGGACTGTGAAGTAATGCCAGAGAAGCTGTCAAAGACCTGTCGGATGATTCACTTAGTTCAGTCTGCACATCTTTTAAGTGCTGACCATAAAATAACAGAGGTTTGTGACAAGATTCTGCCAGACTGCCTGCAGACTGTCTGTCTTTGATCTATACTTATGTCTGAAGATTTGGGTGTATCAGAGATGAAGATGATTAAGTAGTTTTCCAAGGTGAACAAGTGTAATATACAAAAATGTGAAATATACAGACATTTCCATGATGGACAATGACTTAATAAAATGTGACATGTGGGCACCCGTGACGTAGCGGTAGAGTCGCTGACTTGAGTACCAGACCTGGTTGTGCAATGGGTAGAGCATCAGCTCCAGGTACCCGAGGCCCCTGGTTCGATCCCGAGCCCCAGCGTACCAAGTCGCTTAAAATCGTTGTAGTATAGCTTCCTTGCTAATGCTCAGGCAAATATAAGGGTAGTTCCACGACTGCTTGGTCCAGTGTAAGGATAATGATAATGATGGTTGTGCCATCATGTTAGGTGTTCAAAGCATGCTATACACAGTGTTAGCAGCACTATATCTGCTTCAAGAGGACACCCTCTCCAGATAACTGAAATACTGTCGGCGGGATGATAAAACCCAACAAACAAACAAACAAACAAACAAACAATTCATGAGCAGCAGCTTTTACGAGGAATAACAATAAGAAGAAATGAGAGAATATGAATACTACATTACTTAAGGAAGAAATTCTAGACAAAAGAAAAGAATCCTGACAAGGGCTATGAAATATTTCTATAAATACAGCCACATAATGAACTTCTACGTGAGCATGGTCTCAAATAACTTTGTAGCTTAAAGACAAGCAGTCTTAATGTACCTTGTCATATACAGATTCCAAGATGATTTTCGTGTCACTAATTAGTAATCACATTAAGCAAACAATGGTTTTAACTAAGCTTCTCCTTTCCCCATTCCCTGTTTGAAGGAGGAAAGCCACAAATTAGAAATTTTCCTGCAAATGGGTCTTGATAAAGATTGTAGCTGGCTTTCAATTTCTTTCAAGGCTGTTCTCATCTAAAATGGAACTTAAATTTTGCTATTTTAAATTTAAAAGACATAGAAATATAAAATAATAAAATTTCACCCACATTCTTGTTAGAGCTGAAACATATGAATATTCATGGAATTCTGTTTCATAATAGAGTTGGCGGACCCTGATGAAAAGGGTGCGTGTGTGGGTGATTTTGTATGTTACAATTTGTTATTCCATTCTTTCTGATGATTTTTTTTTTAATAAGACTGAAGATAACAATTCTCTTTATCCAATACTCTCTGTTTCCTCAAGGATAAACATTATTTCTAAGCTCCAAAATCTTATTTATACAATATTTCCTCAAGGATAAACATTATTTCTAAGCTCCAAAATTTTATTTATCCTATATCCTTTATCTCCTCATTGGTATCCTATAATTATTTCTATACTCAACTATCATATTTTCTACACACACAAAATAATGCAATCATTGCTGAAATAACATGATCAAAATTATTATATAATATCTCCTCATTATCCAACCTATAAGTGCAAAAGTGCCTAGACAATTAGCATGACACTCCACAGCAAATAGTGTAGATCCTGATCAGACAGCAGAAGCTGTGTGATGGATCCATCATGTTCACATAAGCCTGATAAACTTGTTTTTAGCAGCTTAGGTGTAAAATTTGCATACAATTTTTACAAGCACTCCCTGACGTAGAAATTAACATACAGCTATTTAGCATGTGTTTCTCTGTAAATTTCTTTTATATTTATATTTTATTCTTGAGTGAGTGGTAGGGGGAGGGTGGAGGAAGGAATATCTATTGTCAAACAAATATCTAATTTGAGGTTAATTTTTCTTAATTATAATACAAGCATACCATGGTCATGCATTTATATCTGGTAGGTGTTGTTTATAATAATGGCAAGGACAGGTGGAATGCTTTGGTCTTAATTAGTGATTTATATCTTTAGTTGTACATGCATACATGTGAAGTTTCCCACTTTCGGAGGGAGACTCCCAATTTTATGGTTCAGAATTATTTAAAAATTAGGGATGCTTAACACATTTTCAGAGATCTCCCTACTGCCAAAAAGATAACTTCCTTCTTTGTTTATATGAAAATAGCCAATCTCCCTTTTGCAAATTAAAATCTCCCACTTTGGTCTCAGAAAAAGTTCACTTGTATGTACATGTCCTATGCTATACCCTCTATAGGTGGCTAGAGACATTTAAATAATTTCAAAAAAACATAGTGAAGGAAGACCTTGGATAAATACTCATTTCCCTTGCCAAGTTTGGGTCAGCAAAAATGGAGGGAAGGGTGCTTGGGGATTTCAGATCTTTGTCTACATATTCCAGCAAGAAACAACATGAATGTTAGACATCCAAGGCGCCGCAGACAGCACTGTCTAAAATGTAAACAAAACAATACAGGGGTAATTCTGTTTCCTATACTGGCAATAATTTTAGGGAAAAAATGTATGCTGACTGATGTTAAATGATTTCCTTCAAGTCTATGCTTTACAACAGATCAGGGCATTGTGCTCTGGACTGTTCACCCCTGACTCTGCTGCTACACTATCAGACAATATTTTCCATGAGATGTCATAGGCACTGATAAGATTGTTTAAGGCAGCCATCTTTGAAGGCAGAAGTTAATGCAGGCCAAGAAATATGTGCTGCATAAATCTCACCAGAGTTTTTATTTTTCAGTCTATTTTACTGAATTCTATATTAAATTTTACAACTTTTATGAAGTATTTTTAATATCCAAACTATATTTTGATATTGTTTAAAAGGTAAAAAAAATATAACCCCAAAAAGATACACTGTTCATTTTGTTTAAAGATGAGCCAATAATTTTATTTATTTCTGTGTAATAATTCTCTGTGCATTTATCAATTTTAAAGATATAGTATTCTAAAAATATGGTGTATAGCTTTGGATTTTTGAACCACAAATAAAGAAATTACAAGAAAATAAAATTTATGCTTCTATCAATTCATCTAAAATTCCTTTGAAGTTGCCATCAAAGATGGCTGCCAAGATAAGGGATCTTCACTGATGTGGGAACTATCTATAAAGGGCAGGAACTAACTTATTCTGGTACTTTGATATCTTTCAATGCTGTAATTGCAATCTGCATTGTTAACCTCGGCATGTTCAAATTGTCCAAAACAATATCCGATCGCAAAACATTTTCAAATTTATTTTATTGCCAGCTACTCTTTTTATAAGTGCAAGCTACACTGATAACTGTGGTATACTCGGTTCTTTTCTTTGAACAAAGTCTCTCCAAATGGGTGGGATTTCTTGTTATTGTCTACTACATTATTGTCCCTATAATTCTTCTAATAAAAAAATAATTTCATAATAGGCACCTATCTCCAGGGTGGTGCCAATCACAATTGCACAGTGTTCATTTGAAAACGAATCCAGTGTGAAATAGAACCCACATTTGTTACATTTAGTAATTTCCTTAAATTTGGAAAATATTAGAAATTTATTGAATTAAATGATTTGATGAATGAAAATAACATCTAAGGAAACATTTCAAAATTAAGGGATATTTGTGTGTCAAGACAAAGTTAAGGAAAGATATGACCCCTTCTCTTTAAAAACCACTCTTCCCTCACTATTAAAATGGACCGGGACATAGGATGACCCCTTCCAACCCACCTTTCATTTCTACAAATAGAAGAAGTCAGCTTAATAAGGTCCATACCTTTAAAAACACTAATAGTAAGTTAAAGTACCATTCTAAGTGTAAACAAGGGTCCAATGCTTTATAACAATAATTTGAAGCTAGGGTCAATGATAGGCAGTGAAATTCACAAACATTCATATTCACCTTATCTTAGGACAAAAATCACTAATTCAATCATCTTCTTGCTCTTTAGCTGCTCAAGTAGGTACCCAAAACTGGATAACCTGACTTTGCACTAACGGCACTTTGATTAAAAATCTTCAAGTCATGCCTGGGCAACATGATGGGGTCACAATAAAATATGGATGTATGTGCTGACCCTTAAAGGCAGTATTCGACAGTTTGCCCTATATCAAATACATGTTAAATTATCTTACCACAGCTTCGGGTAATTTGGGCCTAATTTCTGCATTAACTCATACTGAAGTCTAAATTAAGATGATTTCAACACTAACTATATTGTTAGACAGTACTAATCGTGATAATATACGCTAAATTTGCATCTTTTCCAACTCTATAAATAGAGACATATTGGTCTCTGCTAAAAAAAAGATATCGACATCAGAGCGGATTACCCTGATGACTATATAACGTGATGTCATAAGTAAGTGGTCACATGGTTTTCTAAGTTTAAAAATAGCTATCTCTGCAGCGTAGCTCAGATATGAAATACCTGTATGCAATGACCAGTGGGGAATTATGCTTGTCTGTTCACACAGATGTAGGACATTACTGAACAGCATTTTGAAGGATCTTTTCAGGCAACAATGAGTTATTTGGTTGAGAAAAGAAGTTTTGGTTCAAACTGTCATGATACCACCTTTAAATAAACAAGTGGTAGAAGAAAATAAAGTCAGAAAAAAAAACCCACAAAGAATCTTTGTGGATTATCTCTACCCCCAGAAGTAGGACCAACACCACATCTCAAGATTGTAATAAAACCTCTGAGATGTTTACCAGGCAAGGTAATGGGAGAAAGTAACAATCTATGTAAGGCAAAAAAGATAGTGGTAGATAAATGGTAGAACTTAAAATCCAACAAATATCTAAGTGCAAAAAATTATGTCCCAGCTGATGCTATCTTTATCAGGAAAAGCTATATGAGACCTTAATGTCTGATAATATCTCGGAAAACAAGGCATCCTGATGAAATTTATCATCTAGAGTAAGGTTTCTGTCATTTTTTGTTACTTGTATGAATTCCTATTTATAAAAAAAAATCATACTGAAATATGTGCTCGAAATTTCGATGTTATCTCAGTGTAAATGAGCCAATCAGGAAGGGAAGTAGGAATTTCCAAACATATAGCAATTAAATAAGTAAAGTCTGATTCAATTAAACTTATTTCCTACAAGTCTTAACATGTATTATTTTTTGTATTGAAACTGCCACGAACCAGAAAAAAATAGTACCTTTTTTTTTTCCTTCTTTTTTTTCTTTTCTTTTTCTTTTCTTTTCTTTTTTTGTTTTTTTGTTACACCACCCCAACACAATTTTTGTCATATTGGTAAAGGTCATACATGTTAACTCCTGGGTATGATCATTGGTGCACCACAGTTCCCAGATAGTTCAACCGAGGAACAGCAATATAAAGTTTGTAAGAGGGGATAAGATTTAGCTGAAAAAGTGTTCATCTTCAAGGTTAAAATTCTGGTTTATATTCTTTCTTTAAGCCACTGGATATTATAACTAGTATCATAGCTTTATACCTCTGGTCATCTGGTATATTTGTAAATCCAGTCTGAGCAGCCTTGAATGTATTTAGCTGAAAAAGTGCCCCTCTCTGAAGTAAAATGTCTGAATTAGGGTCTATTTCTAAGCCATTGGTTATTCAGCAGATTTCACAATTTAACACCCCCTGATCCCTGGACATATTTCTCCAACCTGTCTGAACAGTGACATTTTGCATTAAGAGGACAAATGCATTACCCGAATAACCTTGGATGGTGACCCATATAAATACCTGGGATGAGTGGAACTGTTTAGTTAATTCAAGTTAATTAACAGCCAGCTGTTCCATTACTCATACCATGGACTCCAATCTTTAATGGGAACAGAACTTTACTCTGTTAAAGGTTAAACAAAATCTTCCTGCATTTTGTTTAAAGCCAATAATATTTCTAAGTCAACTGCTTACATCTACACCTTGTTTTGTTTTTTGACCAACTATGACCATTATAGTGATGTCTAGCTATTCCTTAAGACCTCAGAGACAAATGCCTGGGTAAAACCAATGGCACACAGCAGGTCAGCTGGAATACCTTTTCACATTAAAGAGATGTCATAGGGGACGTTGTCACACTTGATGTCAATGGGCTGTCAGACCTGCCATTTGTTAGTAATGCTATAATCGGCTTTGTTCATACTACTTCAGCCTGAATCTATATCCAGCCAGCTAGACCCACACCATCCTCATTTCCTTCCCCCAACACTGTAACCTCCCACTGTAATCACAGTGTGAAGCCAAATAAGGCCACAATCCATTTTTAAATGCCTTTAAAGGGGATATGTGACAGTTTGCCTACATCTTATATATGCAACAAGATCTGTAAATAAGAACGAATGGAATTCCTGCTAGAAAAAACAACAGACATTGACGTCACAGTGGATGACATGGATGAACTAAAACATTAGTGGTCACATTATTATTTGGTTTAAAAATTGCTAGTGGTTGACTTGCAGTGTGGCTCAGATAGGAAATACATTTTTGTAATGACAATTGCAGCATTATAGCTCATTTTTCCGACAGGTTTAGAACACCAATAAACAGCATTTTGCAAGATCTGTTCAAATAACAATGGTTTACTAAGATGTATAATGAAAATATTTTTGGTCCAAACTGTCTGATACACCTTTTAAGTCCTTCGCCCAGGGACTCTAACCCACACAGTGAGAGGATAAGCAGAGCAGTTACAAACCCAACCACTTCACCACAGACACCTCTTGTTTCTTGGCATATTGCCAGAGACTATACAGCAGCAAAAAGTGCAGTTCCTGACCAGACACCTCCCAGTATGAGCTTTCAGACAGCTCCCACTCTGACCAAGACCTGCACTATTTGCCTGAACCTGACCAATTCCTGCGTAACAGGCTAAGAGTTAAGGCGGCTGTTGTTTACAGACAGGGGGCGCTGAAAAGACAAGTTAGAGTGTTTGTCCAGACAAGACTGATTCCATAGAACTGTTGTAGACTGACCATTTAGTGAAGTAGAAGACTGTCAGTAAACCATTCATCAACTCTATCAAGGGTCTAACATTGCAATGATTTCCTGTACAGTGTCAATTAAGGATAAAAGCTTTCTCTTTAGCCAGAGTAAGAAAAGCGGAAAGGATTTGCTTTTATTCTTGTCCATTTTGTACATAGTTGTTTTTGTCATAGTTGTTTTGTTTTTTGTTTTGTTTTGTTTTTTATGTTGAACCAACATAATTATGATCATATTATTTTATTTTATTTTTCTTGGTTTATCTACAGTAATGTCTTGGTAGAACAATTGTTTGTTTATTGGGGTTATCGTCCCACCAATAGTATTTCAGTTTTCTGGAGAGTGTGTCCACTTGAGGCAGACATAGTGCTGCCTTCACTGTGTATAGCATGCCCTGTGAACACCTGGAATGATACCACAACCAGTCACATTATCCTGACACTGGGCCAACCAGTCGTGGAACTACTCTTATATTTGCTTGAGAGTTACCAAGGGAGCTATAAAACTACCATATTTAACGACTTTGGTATGTCGCGGCCCAGAATCGAACCCGGGGCCTCCCCTACCTGGAGCCAATACTCTACCAATTGCGCTACCAGGTCTGGTATAGAACAATTGGTAAAACATAAACCTGCTGTAGATGATCTTTGAATTATTCAACTAAATATATTTCTTTTAATAAATATATATAATGACAAAGAATGTATTAAAGTCAAAATAAACTTATGTTCTATTTTACTCTACAGTGCTAGAATGAATTTTCACTTCGACCACAAACTGCAATGAATGTTGTACTTAACAGAAGGAATTCTCACGAGCTTGTTTTCTTGTGAGGGGGTGTGTGTGTGTGTGTTTTATTCAGTTTTTCTTGCATATTAATAGGCCCATCCTTCATTGTTTGAAAGGAAAAATACTGCGCTTAAGAAAAAAAGTCTTACAATTTTAAAACCGAATTTGTCTCTGGCATTATTTTATAATAACAAATACTATTTAATTATCTTAGACATCACATACATCATTCAACTAAATTGGCTATAATTCTGTGACCATTCGCAAATTGTTCCCTTCTTGAAAGATGCTAGAAATGAAGAGGAAGAGAGAAAATAGAGGATTGGTCAGGACTGAATTGTTTTCAAATGTTAGTTATTTTAATTTGATTAGACAGATGCAGCAGACCAATAAGTTAGAGGGGGTGGTGAATGTTCAAACAGAAGTGTACCAGGAAGGGCTACATACAGTTAGTCCTCAGTCACAGTTGTAACTTTTTTAAATGCTACAGATGTAACTGCGCTTAAAATTTACAGATGTAACTGGGTCAGATGTAACTGTGTCTAAATGTTACAGATGTAACTTTGTTAAAATGATGCAAATGTAACTTTGTTTAAATTACACAGATGTAACTCTCTTCTCTTTTTTTTACATCACAGATGTAACTTTGTTTAAACATCACAGATGTAACTTTGTTTAAATGTTACAGATGTAACTTTGTTTAATTGTCACAGATGTAACTTTATTTAAACATCACAGATGTAACTTTGTTTAAATGTTACAGATGTAACTTTGTTAAATTGTCACAGATGTAACTTGTTAAAACATCACAGATGTAACTTTGTTTAATTGTCACAGATGTAACTTTGTTTAAACATCACAGATGTAACTTTGTTTAAATGTTACAGATGTAACTGTGTTTAAACATCACAGGTGTAACTTTGTTTAAACGCCACAGGTGTAACTTTGTTTAAACAATAGTCTATTTTAATTAAAAATAAACAAATGAAATACATGGTAAATTGGCCTTAAAATTGTTAGTATGATTATACAAGAGCTGTCATAGGACAGCGCGCTCAACTATTCAAGTGCTTGAAAGTCAGATGTAGGCTTTGCAGTACTTGCATGGAAAACTTATACCTGTATATACTTTTCTATGCACAAATAGTTAATATTACAACACCATGCATAGACCCAGTTCTAGAGAACCCTGATGCTCATTGTTGCAAACCGACAACAGATGCAGCATCTCAAACCTCTTTCTAACTACGGTTAATTAAAAGTGGTATCCCACAGTATGTCTATATCTAATGCAAGTAACAATATCTGACCTATGTTTGGAGTATTTGTGCATTTTTCTGCAGAAAAAAACTTATATTTTAGACTAAGCTTTGACGATTTTCAACAGTATCTAAATTTTAGGGATGTATAACTCTTTAATTAACACTTAAAATGTTCATTCTTTTCAAATCTATAAATATTAGCGATTGGGATTCCTGCTAAAAACAGTCATCAATGTCACAGTGGATGACATGGATGAGCTAAAACAGAAGTGGTCATATGATTTTCTTAGTTTAAAAATAGCTAACTGTGCAGCGAGGCTCAGATAGGAAAAACATCTTTGTAATGATGATAGTGATGTTATGGTTCATTTTTCAGACAGTTGGAGGGCACCAAAAAACAGCATTTTGCGAGATCTGTTCAGGAAACAGTGGTTTATCAAGAAGTTAATGAAAATATTTTATATCCAAACTGTCGGATACCACTTTCAATGCTGACATGTTGATGTTCGCTGTGTGATTATGTACTGTTGACAAAGCTTCCAGTCTTCAAGTATCTGGGTCTTTGAAATATTTGTCAAGATCCGGGGATTACCTTGACCACAGAGCTAAGGGAGCAATTCAACAAAATTATTCATGAGAGCAAAGTTGTGGATCATTGGGGGGAAGCAATCTTTACAGAATGAATGAAAAGTTGGAATTACCTTGTACGTGAAACAGATCGCTGATTGCAAGAAGACAAAACTTACCTGAAAAAGACAAATGTAAAGCAAACATTACAATAGGAATAAATATGTAATACTTCTAATATTGGCTCTCAATAGGTAAGCACTAGCAATGTAGCATTATGTCTGCTTAAAAAAAAAAAAATCTTTATTTTAATTCTTGATGGGACATTTAAATCAAACATTTTTTTTTAATATAATAGCAAAAAATTGAACAAAAAAAATATACCAGAGGATAATTAATGCCAATTAACTAATACCTTTTGAATTCTTACTTGCATAAGTTGTCCTATATGACCTATGCATCAGCATATAAATCTGTTTAAATTATAATCTGTTTACATTTTGAAAAATTATTAAAAACAACAAAACATCTTCTCAATAATTGACAAAATTATTCAAAGCAAGTCAGAAGGCAAACAAGGATATTACTTGCAAATGACATGAAGACCAACAAATAGAAAAAACAACTTGCAAATAAAATATGTATAAAAGATGTTCAATTTCCTGGTTTTTCCAGATTTTCAATCAGAAAAATGAATGTTGACGCAGCGGATTAAATCGAGTATGCAAATGTGGTTACTGAAGGATTCTTAGCTTCTTTGAAGATGTCTGATTTCCGGCTGAAACTGCATGGCAAAGCAGACGCATAAGCTATGGTAATTTCCCACAGCTAGGATTCTCATTCAACTAGTCGAATCGGAGAAATATGTTTAAGGAATAACCAAAAAACTATTTAAACCATAAAAAATTGGCCCTTGTAGCACAAATAGTAGTGCTTCAACTCAACGTATTGGCAGGTCTCAGAGGTGGATCCAGAAACAAAAATTGGGGTGGGGAGGGGGAGAGTGGGGGTGGGGGTATGATTTAAGACCCATTCAACTATATCGCTGTAAATGCTAGATATATATACACAATAAAGGACCCCACCTTCAACTTAGCAGTTAACCAACAAAATTTACTTTAAAAAGCTTTGTATTATTTTATGCTTAAATGTATGTGTTTTCACAACACTTGTACCTGGTTGGTGGTGGTGGGGGAGGGGGGGGGGGGTGCATCCTCCCATGCCCCCTCCACCACTGGATCCATACCTGGAGGGTCTGGGTTTAAACCCATTGACATACCAAAAATAGTAACAAATGGTGTTGGCATAGCTACAGCAAATATTCCGGTAGTTACAGGACTGCCTTTACTAAGGTGTTGGCAGGTCTTCATTACTTGCTATCACAGTGAAGGCAGCACTCAATAATCATCTCCCAGTAGCTAAATGATTGTTAGGGGAATGTTACGCCTTACACAATGAACAAATCTAGCAATTATTTCAAGCAACAATTATTTTTCTTTCAACCCCAATTTCATTCTCTGACTAGCCAATACACTTTGTAAAAGACTCTTTCTAGGTAATCAATCAATAAAGATCAATCAATCAATCCATCTCTACTGATGCAACTATGTACATGTACTACCCAGTCTTCATTTAACCTTCATCCTGCTGCCTAATGTCTTTATCTCACACTTATTCTATGCTGTTATAGCTGTTTTATATAACTGCACCATAGATAACCGAAATACTCAGAAACACTTTGCAGCAGTTAAGCTATCATGTTGATCTGACAGCTCCCAGTGGGGGCTGGCTGAACTGGAACTATGCTATTTGCCAAGGCCTGGGCAGTTGGGGTTTACCAGGTCCAGAGGTACTTTTATCATTTAGATCTTCCTTCTGCCAGACCAGAGACAATTGAAGCCAAGAGTATCCAAAACTATCTTAAAGATATTTCCAGTGGCAGGTCTCTATAAATATTCATGTTATCAGCAGCTGTAGGAAATGGCCAAATGAACCATGACTGTGGTATGGCCTTACTAGTGTACAGATAAACAACAGAGGTGGCGCCTCAGACAGACGCCCATCATCCCGGACCTATCCAGGATCTATAACAATATAGCCATAGGGTCTGACAGAGAGGGTCAAACACTTCATAGCAACTGGTCCATGATACAGGTGGAGCAGCAGACATGTGCACCTGTCAATGAGCACACCTGGCCAATAGACACAGCTGGCCAATGAGCAATAAGGATTGGTCAGAGCAAAGACTATTAACACAAAGATATGAAACTAAAAAAATACAAATGCCATGAAGGAATCTTGTCATTTTCTTATGGCAGACAAATGATTTTCTCACTGAAGTAGAATTTTAAGTACATGTATGAAATCATAGATTTTTGCTTCTATTTAAAGACTCAATTCCTTCCAAAAATGATCGGGAAAAATCAATTTCTATTTGCAAACATAACAATCTTAAAAAGCACGCTATGTTGCCTCTTAATGTTATTGCACTGTTTAATTAACCTATACAGCCTAACATACAAATGAATGCCGCTGCGTTTTCATCTAAAGTCAGTACGGAACTTTTTTTTTCTCCAAATCAGACACACATTTTTCTATCATTATAAAAATCTTTAAAAATAATAAAAAATCTTTTTAATCCCATGTTTCCTGAGAGAAAAAAAAGCAAAATAAAAAAAGCATTATCAAAAAGCTGCAAAAAAGCATCATGCATCGTGAGTCTCCAAAAGTCAGGTCACACTTTGTCTTTTGATGCTGTTAATTAACTTTGTTGTTTTCCATAGGCAATAACAATGGCAAAGTTGCATATAAACTCTATTTTAAGACAGACAGCCCTGTATAAAGTCTAATAAAAGAGATAGGTTAGAAACACAACTAATTAGACACCTCTTCTTCAGACAATTCATAGCCTGCTAAGCAGGAATTGATCCAATGCAAAATATATATAGCTACAGATCGGACATTATTTGCTAGAGTAGGTCGAGTTATTGACACTGAATTTTGGGCCTCACAATAGTTGGTTCAATCACCAGTCTGAGCATAAGATTTCATGCTGAGAGGTCACTCAGACGAACGTGGCGCCACCTGCGACGGTGTTTCTACTTGTTATCTTGTTTGCTATACATCGCAGCAACCAATTAACATCACTAAAGCGCCATCCAGCTGTTTTGGTGGAGGAAGACTCCTGACAAATATTTAGTTAGCTGGAAGTCCTTTGCCCAGAATGGAACTTGAACCCACGCGGTGTGAGGCTAAAGCAGTCAGACGAGTTAAAAATCGGCAACTAAAACTTAGGTCTAAGACATTTTGTGACAAGACATTATGCAACAAACTCTGCAGCATTTAGTGCCGTTACTGATAAGACAGCTCCAAAAAGGAGGCAACACAGCTGGATCTATGCCTTTTGCAAGCGCTTAATCAATTTGGCCTGCAAAGAGTTAAAAGTGACAACAGTAAAAAGAAAAAGCTGCAAATAGATGGGAGTACAATACGATGGGAAGTTCATTGTCTTGTTAAAGAAATGTTCTGCTATGGTAGCTCTAAAAAGGAACTCAAAAGGATTATAAACTACAAAGAAATGAAAAAAAAAAAAAAATTTGGTTTTGTGTTAAGAATGAATACATTTTTCTTATCAAAATAAGTTTGAACCTTAACATAATATCCAGGTATAAAAACTCATTTACCTGTGGTAAAAATATTCATGACAGGGACATAAAATAAGAATTCTTCTATGGAATGATTTGTATTCACCTGCAAATTCAGGTGGTGCTTTCTCAGTTTTCTGTTTCAGTTTTTTGTTTCAAGACAATGATATGTGGTTTAATTGGTATGGAAACCAATTGTTTTTTTCCAAAGAAAAATGCAAACACAATAAAGAAAGACTGACAAACATATGTTCAAAACAACCCCAAGATTAAAAGTATTAAATTACTAATATGGAATGTTACTTTATTACCAAGTTTAAGAAAACAAGAAAAAAAAAATTTATAAAAGAAGTTTAAAAGTCATCTACTTTAACTGTAATTCAATAGATTAAAAGGTAGATTTACTTGAATTGTAATAGTTGGGGAAAAATCTGTTAAAAAAATTGTTAAAAGGGGAGTCAGTAGCATCTGATGACAGCAACAGTCATTTATGCTTGATGTTTGTTTTGTTATTGTTTTTTGTTTGTTTTTTTGTTTTGTTTTGTTTGTTATTTTGTTACATCACACTGACACATTTATTGTCATATTGGCGACGTCCAGCTTATTACTGGTGGAGGAAGACACCAGACTTAAGTCTGGGTAGAACCACCGGCGCACAGACTGTTAGCTGACCGGGACTCGAACCCAAGTGACGAGGGGCTGAGGAGTTTCAAATCAGTAACTCTAACCACTCAGCCACGGGTGCCCCCCATTTATGGTTGAAAAAAAGTCACATATTGAATTGCTGCAAGACCAATGTTTACTTGTTTTAAAAAAAATGTATTACCAATAAATGTAAACATAATTAGTCTTCCTCAAACTAACTAACTTGTCAACAAATCACAACTTATCAACTTTACGAACAAGCTGTGGTATTTTGCTAAAAAAAAATTGTCACTTGATATAACACCTGTGTCCCTTAAATGTATGACATATTCAACTGAGGAGTTCTCATTTTAAGATTTTTTAAATTTCATCTGAGACTGAAGTATATCATATGGTAAAATATGAAAATATGACAACAGTGAACAAATATTAAAGTTAAATGTAAAAGTGACAAAAACAGTTGGATGAGACATTACACTAATAAAGAACAAATTTTTACTGCATTTGAATCTGCAAAAGAACTAATGATGGTGCTTAAACTGGCCTTTGTGTTCCAACCAGGCACTTCCTGTTGTTTTTTTTTGTTTTGTTTTCTGAGACCAACAGTGTCAATAAAAATTTACCATCAATATGAGACATATAAACTGTAAAGTTTAAAACTTTCTCCACAAGACCGTTATTTAAACTGTTTGTTCAGAAAGTTCAGAGAGTTCAGAAAGAAACTGGTAGTATTTTGCACTGATTGTGCCTCCAATTACAGTACAATAACAAACAATTAACCTTAAAAAAAAAATTATTGTTTCTGAAACCAAACTTGTAAAATGTGTTTTGGGTAAATTAATCTCCAAATGTTCCACGTCTGAATGGCATGTAATAACTGGATATTAAACTCAAAGAATGGTACCATCTAGTCGAGTCCCATTAAAAGGTTGAGGAAAAAAAGTATTAAATATCTGCAAAACTCATTGCCAGAGTACTCATTTCTATTGCTGTTTATCAATATAATTGCTTTTTTTCACAGTTATTTCCTGATTTTGATTCTATCCAACTGTGAAATTACTCTTAACAATTGAATGTGTTATCAATATGAATTAGAGATATATTATCTGTATGTGTTTCTAATCTGAACTACGAACAGACCTCTTTAAAGAGTGAATTGCTTTTCACAACTACAGGAATGCAAGCAATCATAATTACAGGTATGTATTGATTTAACTCCTTTGTCAGAGCTTTTTGATTATGTTTGTTGGGTTTATCATCCCACTAATAGCATTTCAGTGATCTGGAGACGGTGTCCACTCGAAGCAGATATGGTGCTGCCTTAGCTGTGTATAGCATGCCTTGAACACCTGGAATGATACCACACCCAGTAACATCATCCTGACACCGGGCCAAACAGTCCTGGAACTATCCTTATATTTGTCTGAGCATTAGCAAGGGAGCTATACCACTACCATTTTTAACGACTTTGATATGTCGCGGCCCGGGATCTTACCCAGAACCTCCCAAACCTGAAATTCTACCAATTTCGCTACAAGGTTTTTTTTATTATGTTTTTTTTTTTTTCGAATACCACATTACAACCACAGTACATTTGTACACCCATTTAATATAAAAATAACTTTTAGAGTAATTTATTTGAAGAAAAACAACAAAGAGAATATTATTTCTGTTGAATTTGATTAGTAAAGCATCTGGGAGACCAAGACTGTGCTGCAAGTGTGTGAAATGCAACTATCACACTTTCTCTCATTTGTTCATTCGGAAATAAATTTAATCCTGGACCAGACTCCTATATTTAATTACGCTAAAAAAGTCCTAACCAAGCAAGAATAGCCGTTGCTGTTTTTTATCCATATATAACAACAGCCTGTCTATTTTAAGGACATGCCAAGTAGTTATTTTCATCCCAAGCGGACAAAACTCTTGACAGGCTTATCAACAACAGAAAAGGCCAAGACAATGTGTGTATGATGCTCGGAAAAATCTGATCAGGATCTGAATTGTTTGCTGCCACTGGTAACATCTGATTGCCTTGCAGTGTACTTGTGAAATAGTTATTACCCAAAGTTTGGATTTTGCAAATAAAATTGATCCAGATCCTAGTTCCTGTCTGAGATCAAGATCTATACTATTTGTTGATTTTAGTCTTAAAAACGATTATGACAGACTTATCTAACAAAGTCAGAATGAGAACATTGATGACACAAATTGTCTGACTCTCCCTTGTTAGATAAGATCCAAGGGACTCCCAACTAGTAATATGGTTGTTTTAGTTAGAATCCCTGGACTTAAGAAAGATCTCTTTTGAGATGATGTCATTACAAAATAGAGAAGTTTCTTATTTCTTTTTCAGATATCTGATCAAAATCCATCAAATACTTGTATTAACATAAGTCTATAAACCAGACAATGGATGTGTATGATGGGGACTGTTGGAATTCACTCCAAAGAGCACAAGCATAAAAACAGAGTAAGCCAAATTAAATGGACCTCAGTAAATTGCCTTAAAAGAGTATTAAGGGGAGATAATCCACTAAAGTCCCTCAATGACCATGTCTAGTGCGAGAGCCAGTGGAAAGTTTTATACAGAAACTGAATTGATGAGACCAACATAAAAGGAAGCATGCTAAATAAGTCATTACATGAGATGTGTATCAACTCCACAACTGCTGAATTGGATGTAATTAGGCAAAGCATCAGGCTAATTAGTGGATAATTCGCTCAGTTACGCATGATTATTATGGTTTTCTTGTCATGAGAATAAGATGGTTTTTTTTTTGTTTGTTTTTTGTTATTAGAAAAATATCGCAGTAACACAATTATGGTCATTATAGAAAAGTGCAGCTATTTTGGCGGAGAAAGACCACAGACAAATATCTGGGTTGAACCCGCGGCGCTACACAGTCAGCTGGAAGACCCTCCTAAATTAAATCCTTTGCCCAGGCTGGGACTTGAACCCATGGTGTGAAAGGAGAGTAGTCAGAGGAGTTTTAAATCCGTGAATATGGGGATTTGATGTATATCATTAATGTTCTTCTCACCCGTATAACAACCGTCAACTTTTAATTTTCTTTAAGGTTTTAAAATAACTTAAAGACATACTTTAATTTTATTAACATATGTTAACAATTCAGCTGGAAAACAATTACAATGGTAACAGATTAAGTATGACCTCAGCATTTGTTTTTTTGCTTTTGTATGAGTATTATTCATCTTGCGAATAAATTTAATACCAAAGGTGTTTGAGAAATATACATGTATATCTCTAACTCGCAGACTCGTTTCACCCAGTAAAATTCATAAGACGAAAGTTAAATTTCAAGTTGCTGTGACCGTGACCTTTGTGCCAGTGACCCCAAAACCAATTGGGGTCAACTATGCATCATAACCAATCTCCCTACAAAGCTTTAGGATCATTGGCTGATGTATTCTCTAAATACCTGTCATAAACTTGGGGAAAGTGAGGGTAAGGGGCTAAACTAATAACCATTTACCATACCAACTACATGTTTATGTGAGGAATGCATTTCTTTTAACCTGGAAAACAAGACATCCTCATCAAAAACATGTTCCTACTCAAAATAATGAAAATCATCAGTAAATATGAATGGAATTTTGTAACAAAGAACTTCCAGAACTGAATGAAGGCAAAAAAGAAAAGCATGTAAACTTAAAATGTAACTTGAATATATTTGTAGCAACTGCTTACAAAATATAAGATTATTAACTGTAAGTAAATGTACAATATCAGATCAACATAATGATGAAGTTCCTTACATGAAAGAAATTAGCTACCCATAACTGTGTCCTCTTTTTGCACACATGTGCCAATAAACCATCTTCCCCCAAATTCTTCAAAGCCTTATTTGTGGCTTTAATTGACACGAGCCATGCTGAAACTGTAACAGTCAAGTGTTTGATCATATAATTTATATGCATATCACACTTACTTTTTTTTTTCTTGATCATTCAGAAGATAATACCTCCCTAATCGCCAAAACAAACTCAGTATGATTATAAACATTTAAAGCTAGAAGGATCCAGATTATTTGCAAAAGTCCTTAAATAACCTTTCTTGATTTTAATGAAAACAAATAATAGTTTTATTCTTTCAAAAATGTAGATTTTAGTCCTTGATTCCATTTCACGTTACTAATGACCAAGTCATTCACCTGTGGTAAAGAGCTTATAGGATGCTCAGACATGCTTACAATTATTTTCATCTGTACGACCTTGATTTGTATTTTTGCTCAGTTAGTTGCACCTTTAATGGTGGTATCAGACAGTTTGGACAAAAAATATTTTCATTAAACATGTTAATAAATCATTGTTACATGAACAGATCTCACAAAATGCTGTTTATTGATGTCCTACACCTGTCTGAAAAGTGAACCATAATGCCACAAATGTCTTTACTAACATTTATTTCCTATCTGAGCCATGCTGCACAGTTACTATTTTTAAACTAATAAAACCATGTGACCACTTATATTTAAACTCATCCATGTCATGGATGTCTAGTTTTAGTAGGAATCATTCTTATCATTCTTATTTATAGATTTGAAAAGAATGAGCATTTTAAATGTTGAATAACAAGTTTTACTGCTCTAAATTTGAGAGTCTGCTGAAAAATCACCCAAGTTTAGACTAAGGTATATTTTTTTATTTTAGCGCAAATAGCCCACACACAGGTCAAATGTTAAGCATATTAGATTTAGTCAAACTGTCAGATACCACCTTCAAGGTCAATTCTTTATTTTCTCATTCATTTTAGATGTACTATTAAATAACCAATTTACAATGCAATACTATTAAAGCATAACTATTGTAAAAGGATATTGAAAATGGTTTCATGTTTGTGGTTTTTTAGTTATTGTTTATTAGAATAAACATCACAATACTGAGAAAAGAAAGATAACTGACAAGATTGATATTAATGGTGGTATCTGACAGTTTGGGCCAGATTTTTTTTGTTTTCTCACAATGAACCAAATAAATTATTGCTGCCCAAAAAGATCTTTTCTTATTTACCTATTGATAAATGGTGAATATTGGTGTCCTACAACTTGGTGAAAATTGAAGCAGAACACATTACACGTCATCACAAAAAGATATTTCCTATCTAAGCCACACTGTACAGTTAGCTATTTTTAAACTAAGAAAACCAAGTAACCCGTAACTTGCAACATACTTGTGAAAAATATGATCATTCGGGTAATCAGCTCTGATGTCGATGTCTATTTTTATCAAAAATCACAATCATGCTTATTTATAATATAAGAAAGAATGGGCATGTCGAGTGATTTATTTAACGATTTCTACTGTCTTACAATTTAGACAATGCTTAAAATCATTTTTTGTAAGGCTAAGGTTTTGACTTTTTTGCAGCAATAATGGGGCCAAATTCCCCCAGTCCAGGTGAACATGTATTTGATGAAGACAAACTGTCGGATAGCACCTTTAAAACACAACCATACCACACTTAAGTTACAAATATTGCAAAAGATTTAAAGACATTCTCACTCAAATTTATACTGCTGGACTCAAAATGTCAACAGTCATGCTGCTCTAACCTGGTGTGTAGAATGAAAACAGTTTCCATCACCATTTAAGCTTATTTTTTACTTAATAGCACCAAATCTTGTAACCCAGGGGAGATGTAATCCAAGATTGATCGTCTTCAGACCACAATTCAATGGAACATAAATGTCGTTGAACATTAGCGTTCTACAAATTTTACTCGTTGCTTAAATTCCCCAAGGGATTAAACTGTCACAGGTTACTGCATATCGATTGCTCAAACATCCACAGTTAATTCCATGAGGTTTCACTCTTTAAAGGTGGACAAATTTTTTGCTTCTCAAAAAAGGAAATTACTTATATAAATAATCATTACCTGAAAAAATCTAGTGAAATGCAGTTTATTGATGCCCTACATCTGCGTGAAATATAAGGCATAACATCCCACTTGTTACTATATACATCTGCTTTTTATCTAAAGCCACGCTGCAACGTTAGTTATTTTTAAACTAAGAAAACCATGTGTCTGCATACTTTTGAATAAACATTGTATCTTCAAAGGGGTTCTCCGCTGCGACATTGATATCTATTTTAAGCAGACCTAGCAGACACCCCCTTCGTGCTGATTTGTATTGTTGAACAGTTTTAAAAATGTCTATTTAGACCATTTATTTAGACTAAAGTATGAGTTTCTGAAGAAAGTATGCCCAATTCTGAGCCAATCCGGCAAAGGCTTGCTCTAGCCTAAACACTGAAGTAATATTGCTTAATACTCAACAGCAAATAAAAGAGATCTTGATTGGAAAACTCCCTGCAAGAACTGGCTAATCTAGACCTACGCAGTTTTTCTTGGTGTGATCAAATCGTCAGCAGTTTAAGGATAAGAGTAAGAATTGTTACCTTTGATTGATCTTACGGAATATTTAAAGGCCTTTTCTTATTCTTCATTTACCGGCCGGAATAGAGGTCGCGGGTTCAAACGCCGGCAGGGTCAAACCAAAGACTTTAAAGTTGTTAGTAGTGGCTTCCGTAGTAACGCTCGGGGCTAAGGAGACAGCATTACGCCTGACTTGTCGGTGTCAGTATAATGGACCGGCCGAGTTCAGTCCCTGGGCAACTCATAAGTGTCCCTGTGCTACAATGATAGAAATGTCGCTGCACAGTATCGGCAAAAATGCCGGCAAATCCCATCCCTATTCTTCATTCACATGGGAGAACTTGAAAGGTTTCAAATAAATGTGTGAGAGTCAGGAATTATGAGAAATACAAATTTCTACTGTTTTTCCTGTAACTTGAACTCATAGAAATTTTAAATGATGTGTCTACCAGCTCAGGAAATTCTCATTGAAAAAAAGAAAAATATCATAGAAAACATGACATTAATATATTGCCATGGAAACCAATACATGTATAACCATGGAAACCAAACTAAATCTATTTAAAAAATAATGTTCTGACTGCTTTTATGTCAGTTTATAACAACAATAAAACATTTCCTTGCATGAATATTAATGTTTTGATGCACTGCTTAAAAGAGTTGACATTTCTTTTGTTTTTTTAACGTACGTTCTGAACAAAAGATCTCTTGTATCGCTCTTTAAAACCATATCATGGTATATTGCCATAAAACAGCTTCTGTACTGTGAAATATATCAATAAATTTATAATAAGATTTTTCCATCCATATCTAGTTCTTACATTAACTTAGTAGTGAAAGTATTGATAAAACAACAACAGCTAAGAAAAACTATGGTTGTATCAACAGTAAAACATGTTTACATTTATTGGGTTTATCATCCCACCAACAGTATTTTAGTTATCTGGATAAGGTCTCCACTTGAAGCAGATATAGTGCTGCCTTCACTGTGTATAGCACATTTGTTTATTGGATTTATTGTCCCACAAACAGTATTTCAGTTATCTGGAGACGGTATCCACTTGAAGTAGATATAGTGCTGCCTTCACTGTGTATAACATGCCATGAACACCTGGTATAATACCACACCCAGTCACATTATTTTGAAACCAGGCCGACCAGTCGTGAAACTACCCATATATTTGCTGGAGCATTAGCAAGGGACAGTGAAACATATTTAAAACATTTTGCAACATGGATAAAATCTAAAATAATTAGAGGCGTTTGATCCTAATTTGAACACCAATTGATACAACATAATGTTGTTCTACTCAGTATCTCCAAAAGTTTTGCTGGTTTCTTACAAATGTTTCAAAACAATTTAAATGATCAGCAACACGTCACATCATAAACACTGATTAACAGTCGGCCTGAAAGAAACAGAACTCTTGGCAGACTTACAAATTTACATTCAAAATATCTCAGTAAATGATCAAGTCATTTATTTAAATGTTTCACACCTCCGAACAAAAAAAAAAACAAACAAAATATTAACAGTATTTACTGATTTATCAAAGAAAGAGAATGCCAAGCTGCTGATGATCTCTATTTTAAATACGAATTTACCACATATAGCAGACTTCATGCCATTTATTTTATTCCAGTCGTTCTGTTAATTGAAATAACAACTGTGCTTGGTTCAAACATAATGGCCATTTGTACAATTGTTAAAGGTGTTCAGGTGGAATGTAATCAGGTATTGTTATATAGAATCAGAAAGAACCCGTCTACAGAGTTCATAATGTACCTAGTCATTTTGAACTGTAGATCGTCGGTTCACTGGTAAATATTCTGAAGCCCTACTGTACAATGTGTTCTAATGTTTGTTTTCGTTACATCGCACTGACACAATTACGGTCATATTGGCGACGTCCAGCTAATTATTATTGGTAGTGGTAGACCCCAGACATCTGGGTAGAACCACCTGTGCCCCGCAGGCTAGCTTAAAAACCTCCCCACATGGAAGTTCTCACCCCAACCAAGACTCGAACCAAAACGCTGAGGAGCTAAAGAGTATTAAGTCAGCGACTCTAACCGCTCAGCCAAAGGCGCCCCCTATTTAATATTACTCTTACCATGCTCTATTCTGCTCATACTCAATGCTCGTTCAAAATTCATCTTCTTACATCTACATGCAAAGTTGTCTAGACCTAATTGCTATAGACTCTGCAGGAGATGAAGATCGGAGAGCTCCAAGAGAGAAGCAAACACTTTTTGCCTAAGCTTGATCAGAGCTAATGGTTCAATCTTGTTTTTTATTTTGGATCCATCACAAGGAGAAAACTTACATAAACAACCAGAACTAGTGTAATTCTAGGTTCAACAGAATCAATAGCACCAATAAAACCCGTAACAATGTCACTACTACTTGCTATACTTGTTGTAATAAAACCTCATTAGTGATAATAAAGGGGACGATTCTCAGGCATATAATGTGGCAATTTGTTACGTGTAACATTTGTTCCGTTCGCAATTCATTAATTCTTTCCAGACAACAAATCATCTTCCTATGAGTCTCCTTCCAAAAATAGGAGTTCACATGTATGCATGTGCCGAGACAATATGTTTGATTTTTTATTAATGCATTTGTTGTTGTGTTAGACCTGCAGAGTGAAAGTTGATAAAATGTTTGTTTCCCTCCCGGTTTTCAGTGTTTCGAGCTTGTTGAAAGGTCAAATCTTATAAACAAAGCCAATATAGTTGGCATATAATATACAGCTTGAAGATTTTTAAATAATGCATAACTGCAATAGTCCAGAGTGTAGGATTGGGTTTGAAGAAACGAACAACCCCATTCTGAGTAAACAAAATATATATATATAAAAGTTGTGTGTTTTTTCATTTTGATATGCCATCAAAAAAATAGAAATATTGATATCATAGATATTGATAAAGGTACTTAGGAGTGTAGATGGTATTTTTGCATTTGTGTATCTTTTATAGATACAACATAGGTATACATTATAAATTATAAAAAGTGTACAAGAGTTGTCCGTAGACAGCACACTCAACTGTTCCCATTGCTGAATAGTATAATGTTAGAATTGTTACATACTTTAAAAAAAAATGTACCACAGAAAATCCTAAGATAAGAAGGGAAGCAACTCTGGCAAAATTTATTTTATGGTTACCTGCCCATTTGTGGGTTCCTTTCATGACAGTGAAAAGGTATTACAAGTTTGGAATTAACATCTTTTTAACATTTGCTAGAAATGGAATTTGACAAAAAAAAGATTAATAAAAGCTCAAAAATGGAGGTATTTAAGGATAAAATTCTATGAATAAAGTATATGAAAATTCCAGCATCCAAGGGAGGTAACTAACATATTTCTTAGCATTTCAAAACAGAGCAATGTTCAGCTAAAAAAACTCTGTAGTCTGTTTGTTGTTGTTGATGTTACTTTTACTTGTCTGATCATGTTTGTCTAACGTTATATCAAGGCAGTCATGCCTGGATAAAATTTTACAATTTGTAACACAAATTAAAGTCAAATTGCCTTTCATGCATTTTAAGGCTTTCATCAAGTCTTTGAACCCAACATTAAGCTCATAAGCTTGTGTTCTGCCATGTCCCTATAAAGACTTAGATTTAATCAAATTTTTTTTAAAATTTCCCAACCTTACAATGACAAAAATGGGTTCATAAAAGCTTTTTCTGAGTTTAGTAAAAAATAAAAGTATTTAATTTTTGGTACATTTAAGTTTTGTTACGTTAAAATTGCCAATGGTTAATCACAAAAATGTAATGCCTAATGTTTGTTTGTCTGTTTGTTTGTTGGGTTTATCGTCCAACCAACAGTATTTCAGTTATCTGGAGACTGTTGGTGGGACAATAAACCCAATAAACAAACAAACTCTAAATTTTCATTTTTAAGAATTATACCATTTAAACCTTTTATAAAAGCATATTACATATTCCTTTTTGTCAGCATTTCTAAAAAGAGATAAATTAAATTAAACTGCAAGAAACACCAATTACTGAATTGTTCTCAATTGTTTTTTAATTTGATCATAAATTGTGTAGACACTTGAATGCATTTAATACAGATTAATTAATAGCTGACAGAAACCATCATCCCAACATGAAGATAATGGAAACCCAATACCTTTACGCCAAAATTAAAAATGATCATAATTATCTTCATGTGCTTTTGGATAGGACAATGAAATTCCAATGAGTGAACTGGGGTTTAGATAAGTTTTGATTTTTTTCAGCCAACACCAATTAATGCTTACATTTGTTAAAATCCCCAGATCTTATGATAAACTAGTCATGAAAAGTTATTTGTCAACAAGTTCTTGTTTGTTTGTTTATTTATTGGGTTTATTGTCCCACCAAAAGTACTTCAGTTATCAGGAAACCATGTCCACTTGAAGGAGATATAGTGCTGCTTTCACTGTGTATTGCATGCCATAAACACCTTGAATGATACCACACCAAGTCAGGTTATCCTAACACTAGGCCAACCAGACGTGGAACTACCGTTTTACATGTATTTGAGCGTTAACAAGAAAGCTATACCACTATCATTTCTAATGACTGGTATGTGGCTGCCCTGGATCGTACCCGGAGCCTCTTGTACCTGGATCAGATGCTCTACTGACTGCGCTACCAGGTCTGGTACACTATTTCTTGTAAAGGAAATAATGTGCAGATTCTGAACCAACAGCTGAGTAGAATTTAAATTTGCCTAAGTCTTAGCAATTTCTGTTAAGCAGGCAATGAGTTTATTATGAAGAGTTAAAATGTTTGTTTTTCAATAACACAACACACAAATGTGATTTTAATGTTAAAAAACTTATTTATCATCATTATGTGAAAATGTTGTTTGTTTTTTGTTTGTTTTTGCAGCAACATATTATGACCATTATATCAGAATATGCTACCAGCTATGTGGGTGAAGGAAGACCCCAATCAAATGTCTCGGAAGAACCACCGGGGCACCGCAGGTCAGCTGAAAGGACCTTCCCACATTAAGTCCTTTGCCCTGAACGGGACTCGAACCCGGTGAGAGGCTAAGCGGTCAAGAGAAGTTACCACTTTGCCACGGGCACCATACTATGTCAAAAAGACAACATGAAACGAAAAACCAATGAGCTTGTTTATTAAGTTTCTTGACAATATAAGCATTTGTTGATGTATATAAATGTTCTTTTAATAACATAAATAACAAGAACAGTTCTCCGTCTAGGATCTTAGGGGAAAAAATAATTCTAAAGTACAAATTATTCAAAGTAGTTGAAATTCTTGAAATACCAGCAAGTTAATTTTAAGCACTATTTAAATTATTTAATTAGCAAATTGCTTAACACAGAACCTTAGAAGTTACAGTGACTGCAATTGCAAAAAGCAGTAAGTTAATCTTACGTTGATGATGTTATCAATATTTTGGCACAAAGGAAGTGATCATGCTGTGTTTATTATTAAATTCACTGCTAAAGCTGTAACCATTTTAGAAAAGAAACTTTTAAAAATCAACATTTTGTAAAAAAAAAAAAACATTCCCAAACTTCCTTTTAACAAAACATTAATTAAATATTAATCAGTGTTGTCACTTTTGTACAGTAAATGATCCAGAAAATTGTTTTTTTATATATTTACAAATTTTGAATTTATCCGCATAATCTGTAGTACCCAACCCAGTCTACAGACAGTGCCAATACAATAAGGTACAATTCTAATTATGTTGCACATAATATGGTCATAAACAAAACAAATTGAATTTAAAGGTGGTATCCAACAGTTTACCAATATCATTTGCATGAAACAATATCTGACCGCAATGGGGAATTAAGACATAATTTCTGCATAAACTCATATTTTAGTATAAATAATGACAGTTTTGAAAACTGCATAAATTGTTAGACAGTACAAATTGCGATAAAACACTAAAACTTCAATCATTTCAAATCTATAAATATGCACGCTGGGGTGCTTGCTAAAAATGGATATCATAATCAGAGCGGATTAGCCGGATGACCATATAATGTTATCTCAAAAGTGAGTGGTCACATGGTAGTCTTAGTTAAAAATAGCCATTTCTGCAGCATGGCTCAGATGGGAAATATCTGTTTGCAGTGAGCAATGTGGATTTGTTGCACAGTTCACAGTGATCTAGGGCATCAATGAGCAGCATTTTGCAGGATCTTTTCAGGTAGCGATTACTTGTATGGTTATCATAGAAAAAACATTTTGGCCCAAACTGTCGGAACCACCTTTAACACTAATAACTTGGCCTAGTGTCAAACTTGTGTACTTATGCAAGTCAAACTGAAAAAAACGCACACAATTTCAGCAAAGCTCTTTGTTATGCTTGCAATGCTCATAAATTTAAGAATACAAGCTATTACAACATAAAACTCCATAAAAAAAACTGGTATCATTTTAATCACTTTACAATAATGAAATCATTAAAGAGAATAATTTGTAAGCTGGAAATACATGCTACCCACACACATTTTTTTCCCCCCACATAAGTTTTGATTATCGTAAACCCATTGACTTGACATCTAAAATTTCCCAGGCTAAAATGACACAATCTAGATGGGGCATATGTGCAGTCCTCTATTGTCTAATGGATCAGTTCAGCACAGAACTGATCACCTTATCGAGGCTATCATGAAACCAAATGGAATCTGGTGTAATTGAAAGATTCCATATTTTGCAATGTCCAATGAGCCCCAGAGTTAAATGACACTTAATACATAATGCTCTCCTGGAATCAGAATATGGCTATCGAATTCTAAAATGTAATCAAATTTTCACAATCAAATAACAAATAATGTGTTTTAGCAGAATGTATCACGATTGATTGCAATATCTGAGTCAGGTTGAATGAGATCACACAGAAAATGACAACAAAGTATAGTAGCAAGCATTTTTTTATAACAGGGCTGCGATTCTGTGACTGGTAATGTGATAGTACTTTTAAATATATTGATCTATAGTGAAGGGAAACAACCATATAACCATTCTCACATCAAGGCATCATTTTCTTGCAAAATCATAGTTATGCATAAAAAGTGGCATTTGCATTAGGTCAAAAGAAGTTTTTTCTTATCTGCAGTAGTACCATATAAAATAGTATACAGTCATAATGTTTCAAGAAATGATTCACTAATGAAAACATTATTTCATAGTTTTTTATTGTTAGTGGTATCATATTTATACTATTTTTGAAGTCCATAGTTTTAATGCGTCTTCATTATTTTCTTAAATTTTTTACTGTTTTATACTTATCTTTTAATTTATAGAGATATTTGTACTTTTGCTAATGTTTGATTTTTGGTGTTGATTTTCATTTTTTTTTTATAAAAAAAACAATAAAATAAAAAAGTTACTTTTGCCTCTTTTACCATTTTGTAAAGTCAAGGAGTGACTGATGAAGATTCAATACCTAAGCCAATAAAGATTATAAAGGTAGCATCCACAGGTTATTTTTAAAACATTTATGTATTGTATATTAATATATACAATTTGTTAGATCTATCGGCATCAACTTGAAACAGTTTGGTTTTTGAAAATATCTCACCTACACAAGAAGTTATGTCAAAATTCAATTCTCTAATCTTACAGAAAAATAGACAATTTTTTAGTAAAATGATGTCAGAATCACATCAAAATGACACCACTGAAAATGATGTTGTAATTAACAATAAAAAGCACTTAAATGATGCTACTGTTATAGGCAAAAGTGTGCAGTCTAGATATTCAAAAGCAAATGCAATAGGTTAGAACTGCTACTGATTTCTTGTTATATAAATCATTCATTAGAGGAAATAATATACTTTTTTGTGCTGCATGAAAGATTTCTTTTTTAATACTAAAAAGTGTGTTTAAATTTAATGCCATGACACATGTTTAATATCGAATCAAACATTTTTATTCAGGTGCCCTTACAAAGACTGACCTTTTCTCCATCTCAAAATATATGTTTTATTAAAATGTAGGATTGATAAACCCCTTGCAAATTGTTTCAATAACTAATACCCTTAAGTAATTTTTGCCCAAAACGCCAACATCATCATAGCTAGAAAATAATGTTCATTGTAAACATTTTCTGGTCTTTCAAGTTATAATACAAAAACCGTACTGCTTACAAGTGAGCAAAAAGTAACATAGTTGGAATGGTTATTTAATCAGCTTTAAAGCCATGTAGTTGTTGAGGGGATACCATGCCTAAATATTATAAAAATACAATAATAACCGCAATGACTATTCATGCTATTCTCTCTAATCTACACTTTTTAACGCCTTTCTGGGAATTCTAGTAAATATAACTTTAAGAAGACTAAGACATTTTGGCTCCAGCAGCTTAATGAAGTAGCATGCTGTCATTAGACACAATGTGTACATTTACTACAAGTTGCAATTGGTTAACTAATACACCGAATAATGTAAAGAAAAACAAAGTAAAAATCAAACAAAACAGAAAATGTCAAACCTTTACTGATTGAGTACAAAAAAATCACTTGTTGCCCTTATTGCTTAAATTTGATTAAACAGAAAGTCCGCAACCAACTTCAGTCCTTTATTAGATTTTGAGGGAATGGTAAATTGATGTGTTTTTCCACTGTTTTATTTGATCTGACAGCTGGGTAATGACTTGTTAAACACTGATCATTTACATTTTCATTTACAATTTCCTGGCTTGCCCATTATACAAATGGAAGATTTTGTTTCGCTTCTTATTAACGTAATGATAGTTGATTTAGAAACAAAATATTGAGATTTGTTGGTACTAAGATTTATTAAGGTGACCATGGTGGATGGATGTTTGTTAATGTTTTGGGGTTTATCCAACCACCAACAGTTTTTCTGTTATCTGGAGATGGTGTCCACTTGAAGCAGGTATAGTGCTGCTTTCACTGTCTATAGCATGCCGTGAACACCTGGTATGATATCACACCCAGTCACATTATCCTGACACTGGGCCAAACAGTTGTGGAAATATCCTGGTATTTGCTTGAGCATTAGCAAGGAAGCTATACCACTACCATTTTTAACGACTTTTGTATGCTGCAGCCTAGGATCGAACCTGGGGCCTCCGGTACCTGGAGCCATAGCTCTACCGATTGTATTACCAGGTCCGGTGTGGTTGATGGATGTTTTCAAATTAAAGGTTCTTGTTGATTTTCTGGGTTTATTATCCTCTTGACAGAAGGGAACAGTATCATTGTTGCTGATGTTTTCCTGAATAATGAGACTGAATATTGCCTACTAGCACTTACAAACTGGGAAAAAAAAAAATGTTAAGTGCAAAATCTTTTTTGAGAGTTTTTAAATAAAAGTGTGGGATTAAAGTGTGGGTGTATTTTTTAAGTTTCAAAACATTATTTTCTGAAATTTATATAAAATCATATGTGATATTACTTTTCATTTGTAAATGGTAAGTTTAATTGGTGCGTAAATGTTTGGTGAACTTTCATCGCATGACAAAATTGGGACAAGTCCAAACTTTTTTTTTTTTTTTTTTTATATAGTTATGCAGCAGAGTTGAAGAAAATAATCTAAATATTGAAGCAAATTAAACCAGCAAAATTTTACATTTAACAAATCACCTTTTCCCACACACCCCAAATGGAAATTGAAAAAATTTTTTTCAAGTCTTTCTCCATCTACAAAAACTGATATTATAATATGCCTTTGAGCTCAAAGTGCAAATAAAGATCTTAACTCCACAACGTCAACTATTCACCCCTCACTGCCTTTCAAGTCATAACTGAGACCAAACAAACTTCACATGGGAAGGTCTTCAAGCTGACCTGTGTTGCGCCTGTGTACCTGTATATTTGTCTGGGGTCTTCCTCAAGAGATGATTGCTTATAATGATAGTATATATAGTTGTGAAGTTGAACATGAAAACAAATAACAAAACAAAACAAAAACTGTGCTTCCAGTAGGACACCTGGAACTCAAACAAAACAGGACACTTTTGCATACAATGTGAACTCTCTCACTTTTGGAGGGAGGCACCCATTTTTTAACAATCATAAGTATTTGAAAATAAGGGGTGTTTTACACATTTTCAGAAACCTCCCTACTTGAAAACAGGTAACTTCGTTCTTTATTTTTATAAAAACAACAAATCTCCCACTTTGCAAGTGAAAATCTCCCACTTTGCCCTCAGAACAAGTTCACATGTATGCTTTTGTCTCAATCAGTCAACCTGAACATCTCCTTTATGCAGGTGTTTTCATGGGTAATTTTACCACTACATATCTTCCTGAATCATTTACTCCCTTTATCTCTTCACACCTGTTTTTGGAATGATAAACATACTTGTTAACTTTGTAAAATTCTAGTAATGTCATATCTGTAAACAAGCCATGACTAGTTATGTCATATCTGTAAACAAGCCATGACTAGTAATGTCATATCTGTAAACAAGCCATGACTAGTAATGTCATATCTGTAAACAAGCCATGACTAGTAATGTCATATCTGTAAACAAGCCATGACCAGTAATGTCATATCTGTAAACAAGCCATGATTAGTAATGTCATATCTATAAACAAGCCATGACTAGTTATATCATATCTATAAACAAGCCATGACTAGTAATGTCATATCTATCAACAAACCATGACTAGTAATGTCATATCTATAAACAAGCCATGACTAGTTATGTCATATCTATAAACAAGCCATGACTAGTAATGTCATATCTGTAAACAAGCCATGACTAGTAATGTCATATCTGTAAACAAGCCATGACTAGTAATGTCATATCTGTAAACAAGCCATGACTAGTAATGTCATATCTGTAAACAAGCCATGACTAGTTAAGTCATATCTGTAAACAAGCCATGACTAGTAATGTCATATCTGTAAACAAGCCATGACTAGTAATGTCATATCTGTAAACAAGCCATGACTAGTAATGTCATATCTGTAAACAAGCCATGACTAGTAATGTCATATCTGTAAACAAACCATGACTAGTTATGTCATATCTGTAAACAAGCCATGACTAGTAATGTCATATCTGTAAACAAGCCACGACTAGTAATGTCATATCTGTAAACAAGCCATGACATGTCATATCTGTAAACAAGCCATGACTAGTAATGTCATATCTGTAAACAAGCCATGACATGTCATATCTGTAAACAAGCCATGACTAGTAATGTCATATCTGTAAACAAGCCATGACATGTCATATCTGTAAACAAGCTATGACTAGTTATGTTATATCTATAAACAAGCCATGACATGTCATATCTGTAAACAAGCCATGACATGTCATATCTGTAAACAAGCCATGACTAGTAATGTCATATCTGTAAACAAATGTCATATCTGTAAACAAGCCACAACTAGTAATGTCATATCTGTAAACAAGCCATGACTAGTAATGTCATATCTGTAAACAAGCCATGACTAGTTATGTCATATCTGTAAACATTTCATGAAATTGCACCACCACTTATATTCCACAATCTGAATTGAATGACATATCTGCTATTCTAGCACCTTTTAAAAATACAATTCCTCCTAAATGCCAAAACTTAAATGATGAGAATGCACAATAGTACAATCTTCCAGAGATACTTTATTAATTTCTTTAATCACAGTCGAGATACTTTATTTACATCTTTAATCACAAATAGTTAGTTATGGTTTTGTTTATTGTTAAATAAACTGTAACTAAAAGCAAAGAGCTTAAATTTGAAAGTCCACACTCTCCCAGCACAAAATTCATTGAAAGGGGTAATAACTCCTGATTTTTTTTTTCCCATTTTTTAAAAAAAAAGCAGGTACACAGGTTCCATTGGTGCACAAACAATAGTGGCGTTTCATAAAAAAAAATATGACAATTTGCATGAAACAGTGATTTTACTCATATACTCAGCCAAGACCACAATCAAAGAAAACTTTTTTTTATAAATGTTTAATCAAAGACTGTTTCCACATTGATCTGTAAATATCAAAACCATTTGTCCTTAATGAAAACAAAGTACATCTAAGTGACAATAGAGCAAGTAAACATTAAATCAACATTAAAAAGAAGATGCCACAATGAGATAGAAAGATCAATAGAGTTTTAGATGATCATTGATCCTTATAAACTTTTCTGAGCCATGTTGGAATTAATGGGACATCATTGCCTAGAATCTAAGCCCAATCATGAATATCCCCATCATACAGACAACACAAGGAATACTTAACCCTTAGTTTGCTAAACATATACTTATATGACAAAAGTGGAGACCTAGATCAGCCTGAGGTCCCTACTGAGATCTGTCTGATCAGGATCTGCACTATTTACTACTGAATCTCCAGCAATATGTTGTGGCACCTTTGCATGTCAATGTCAGAAAATGACATAGAACTGGTCTGGGTGAGAACCAAATGTAGAATGCTAAGGGTTAATTATGCTATCATTCACAAGCCACCAGAGGATGTCAACCTTATACATAACCCTGAATTCTTAAAGCCATATTAACTCCCATGAAACCAAATTGGTACAAAACAAATTCATAAGCAACATAATTATATTACACAAAAGACCCGACAACAACAATAGCAATTGACCCTTTCTATAGCACCAAATTTAATTCAAATTAACTGATAAGTCCAAGCTGAAACACATCGAAATATTTAAATTAAATTTATGCTGAAAATTGTGAGAGTTGCCATGTACAACAAAACAACATAAAGGAGAATTTCTCAAAAAATTTTGTGACAGTGGTAGAGTCTTAGACTGCCATACGCTAGGTAAAAAAACTAGGTGTTCCCACAATTTCAATCAATTGGATTAGAAGCCTAATTGAAGGTGTGCCTGCAGTAACTAAATTTAGTGCGGTGGTTAGTTAAATCTCTTGTTACATCTGCCTTGCTTTCAAACACTTTGGCTGTCCCTATCAAATCTCTCATTAACAATGATAGGGAAAAATAGGTCCAATTAGAACACACACAAAAAACAAATTTAAACAGTTTCTTGTTAATTTTTTGCTTTCAAACACTCTGGTTGTCCCTCTCGAATCTCTCATTAACAAGGATAGGGAAAAATAGGTCCAATTAAAACATAAAAAAACACAAATTTAAACAGTTTTTTGTTATATTGCTACCACACACTCATTTCAATTAATGAGATTCCTTGATAAAAATGATGTCATGGACTTTCTACTAATAAACACACTTACTGAAGTTTCTTTATTTAAACATACAACCTACCCCATTTGACATAAGCCCATCGTAAAGTCTTGTTTTTTTTTTGGGGGGGGGGGGGGGGAAGTGTTTTCTGGGGTGTGTTTTTACTAGTGTTAACTGGGGTGTGTTTTTACTGGTGTTTACTGGGGAGTGTTTACTGGGGTGTTTTTACTGGTGGGGTTACTGGGAGGGGGGGGGGGGTCACATGCGACTAATTCTAGTTATGAGAAAGTTTTATTTCGGAAACGCACAGGATTGACTCTGCATGACCTTCATTAGTCATAGTCAGTCATTCATGCCTGGGAAGAAGTAGTGCATGTACAGAACAAATATGTATATGTAAGGAGACTAGACCCTCCAATTGTGTCCAGGCTTCAAATGATAACATTAATACTGTTATGTGTTTAAAAGTGGAAGTTCATTATATTGTGTAATTCAGATATATATGCAATGCATATTTATGAATGAATGAACATAGCTGCAAACGAACATCACTCATTGACTAGAGGAAAGGGTCGAAATGGGGAGCAAAATGCTTATACAACCAGGCCAAATATTTGCGATATCCTGCGCCGGGCCTTACTGCCTTCTGCGGCTCTAATCCAGATAATGTCATGACATAATCTTACGTCAATCGTATCATCTCAGAAGCTCAGTATAAAGCCACCGCATGCATTCAGAAAGGAATAGTACACTCAAGATTTTTAGATTTAGATCAAAGCTATGGATGAGGTAGAAGGTAATTTTAGTCTCAGGTGGTCAGTAGAGTTACATCCTGGTGACTCTACCACTACACCATGGGCACCCCACTTCTTCAATATGCTTAATTTGTGCTTAGCAAGCACCAGTTAAAATTTTCCATAAAAACTGGGAAAGTCTCCTCAGAAGTAACAAAAGCACCATCTGGTACTGATGTTTCTGCCACACAATTGTTCTGGGCTAACCTTTGGAACTCTTCAGACAGTCAGAAAAATGTCCATGGCATAAGAAAATACCTGGAAGCTACTCACTCACTTAATTTATGGAAATAATGCTACTAGATGTCTGAAGTGTTGCAACTGCTGCAAAAACATGACAAATGATTAACTAAGATAGGGTTCCTATTTGGGTGTAGTCTAAGAATTATAAACAGCAACAGTCTTTAACTTCTTGTTTGGAGG